>LR991079.1:9324153-9924153 GCA_905163555.1 Notocelia uddmanniana | reverse complement strand
ATTATAAACATACATTATAGCCATTTTTATTTTATTGTATATCTATCTAAGAGTGCACCTAAGAGTGTATCTAAGTGTGAGTTAAGTATAATAATCTTTTACCGGCCTCCCCCATTGAAGTCGGTTTTTTTTTCTTAAAAATTATTGTATGTTAGGTTAGTTAATTTTCGGAGCCTTTATTTATTTATTAAGGTAATTTCAAGGTATTATATGTAACAAATAAAACAGTGTCGTTAAACCACTCCATTCCGCTGCAATTTCTGCACATAAATAAATATTAGGGGACATTTTTACACAAATCGAACTATTCCCACAGTAAGCTCAACAAGGCTTGTGTTATGGGTACTAGACGACAATATATTTAATACAGCCTTGGCCAGAAGTATTAATCACCCCTTATTTTTCTTTGTAACTTATAAATAAACTATGTGTTTTTTAATTACAAAACTACACATTGACGCAAAATAGAATAATGTATATAAACATCTAGAAAACTTTAGCAGATATAATTTCGAAGTAGCTATTTATCCTAGAAAACTGAACCCTAAAAATAATCGGGTTCGCAATAAAAGGACCAAATGCCTTTTTTTTAAGTGCAATTATTTTTAACGTCAATGAATAGCTAGTGTTATTGAAAAATATTAGAATTTTTTATAATAAAAGATATAAAATGCTTCATTCAAAGTTTTACTTTTATATGAAAAACGCGGGAGTGCTTAATACTTCTGGCCAAGGCTGTGGGTATATACTTAAATACAATCACTCTGGGTCTCTACAAGACAAGAGTGAATACGCTATTACTGAACCAGTGAGCAACATCTTAGGCCTTGTCATCGCTTTCCATCAGGTGAGACTAAGGCCAATCGCTGGTCAGTCTATCATAAAAAAACATAGAAAACATCCAAGTCTCAGGAACAAATGCTCACCGCAGAAACTAATGCTCTTACCCGGAATCGAACCCGGGACCTCTAGCTTCGGAGGCAATGGCACTACCAACAAGATAAACAGGCCGACACGATAAACAATCTTATAACATCTTTGCAAACTTCTTCGGGTTCAGTCGAATTCAGAGTTTGCCGATGGGAAAGGATTATTAACTACATCTGTAGTTGACCATTTTTAGGGTTCCCTACCCAAAGGGTAAAACGGGACCCTATTAAATAAATAAATAAATATTGGGGGACAATCTTACACAAATCTACCTAGTCCCAAACTAAGCAAAGCTTGTACCTATGGGTACTAGACGACGATATACATACTTATATAGATAAATACATACTTAAATGCATAGAAAACATCCAAGACCCAAGAACAAATATCCGTGATAAATGCACAAATAAATGCCCTGGCCGGGATTCAAACCCGGGACCTCTAGCTTCGGAGGCAGAGTCACTACCAACTAGGCTAAACAGGCCGTCAAATTACTATTACTAAGACTCCGCTGTCCGTCCGTCTGTCTGTCTGTCCGTCTGTCACCAGGCTGTATCTCATGAACCGTGATAGTTAGACAGTTGCAATTTTCACAGATGATGTATTTCTGTTGCCGCAATAACAACAAACACTAAAAAACAAAATAAAATAAATATTTAAGGGGGCTCCCATACAACAAACGTGATTTTTTTGCTCGATATTGATAACGGCAACTGGTAGAAATATTCACAAAATATTTAGTTATATATTCACTTTACAAATATATTAAAATAAAACGAATATTTAAGGGGGGCTCCCATGCAACAAACATGTTTTTTTTTACCATTTTGATAGATAATGGTACGGAACCCTTCGTGCGCGAGTTCGACTGGGACTTGGCCGGTTTTTGTAACCTTATTGGAACGAGATAAGCTCTGGCAATGGTCAGTTAACTGTTATGCTGATATTTCACATAATTTGTCATTTAATTTTTAAACGGAGGGATACATTTTAAAGGAGAAATACATTACCTACCACTAAATTACACTCTCTAATTAAATAATATAATCAACTCAAATTTAGCACTTTTCTAATACTTCGTTACTAATTACTTTAAAGTATAATTTATATATTACTATAGGTATAAAGATCTATGTACTATACATACTTATAAAGAACTCCATAATTTTATATAGAAAACTCCCGTGAGTTTGAGACATATTAAATATAAGAAAACCCCCGCCGCGATAGGTGCTCATTATTAAGGACCGCGTACCGGTCTGAAACATGTCGAGCGATATTCGACCTTAAAGACGTGAGTGACCCGTTTCATTATATTTAATATAACTCCATAATTCGGAAAAATTCGTCTTTTGTCGTTTACATTGCTCTGCAAAATTCATTTCGTGTATAGAGGAAAGAAATGGATTTATTTATGCATTATATAGGATCATACAACTTCCTAACTGACAATTTTGTTTGACAGTCTGCCCAGCTAGCACGGTAAGTTTTACGGTCGTGTTTTATGTGGTCATAATACCTGACCATAAAATATCGTGCTCGCTAAGCTTCGTCACCTTTTTCCAAATGTTTTATAAACGGTTTCCGTCGAACCAAATCGAAACTTGGAATCGTGGTGTAAACCTTATGGTGCTCCCACACTTTATTACTGTATAATTTGTTGTAAAAACGGAACCTTATTACTAAGACTCCGCTGTCCGTCCGTCTGTCTGTCTGTCCTTTTGTCACTAGGCTGTATCTCATGAACCGTGACAGATGATGTATTTCTGTTGCCGCTATAACAACAAATACTAAAATAAAAATCAAATAAATATTTAAGGGAGCTCCCATACAAAAATACTCTCAAAATGTATGGGAAAACTAAAATCGAGCTCGCACTTGACCAAAATTCTACTAGATAAAAGATATTAATATATTGAATATAAAAAAAAGATATTAATAATAGTTGGTACGGAACCCTTTGTGCGCGAGTCCGACTCTCACTTCGCCGGTTTTTTTTATGTGATATCATGTATATAACAAAATGTTATAAGTTTTAGTAGTAGTTTATGTTATCGTGTTATATAACGTCATAAAACATTTTTATAACTTAAAACCTCTGAGTGGGATCACCATTAGTTTTAATATAAACAATTGAATACCTGGCCAAGAAGTTGTAAAATAATTCTTGGCAACTATTTCATCAAAGTGACAGGCGACAATTCGCATACAAACTGTAAGTTAAATGTGTTGTCGATGACACCATCGTCACGGACCGATATTTCTCGGATTCGGTTCGGACACAGTGCTGTTGTCTGTCACCTGTCACGTTCCATAGGGACTGTTCTGTTTGTCATGTCTACCTTGACAGTTTCTCCTTCAGCCAGTCGGCTGTGAGCTCATCTATCTCCCGGACTTCAAGAAGCCGGGGCGCTCCGACAGCGGCCGCTAGGGCTCGCTGGGTGCCTGCGTACATTACCTGCGAAGACATGATACTATATAAATATTACAATACAATTACTCTTTATTGCACTGCACACCTCACATAATAAATGATCATACAATAAGAATAAACAAAGATACAGGGAGACAGGTAAAACAACAGGCAGCCTATAATACGCCAAATATTATACAAAGAGAGAGAAAAAGTGCCTCTTAAGAGTCCGCAGTAAGCTCGGTTCTCCATATAAACGTAGTTACGCTCACATTTTAAAACGCCATTCTAGATTATTATTATTATTTATAAGTCTATTTAGATATAATGAAACGGGTCACTCACGTCTTAAAGGTCGAATATCGCTCGACATGTTTCAGACCGGTTCGCGGTCCTTAATCATGAGCACCTATCGCGGCGGCGGTTTTACCACCCAGCTGGAAAACAGTGTTGAATATTACGTCTGTGAAGAGTGTGGACGAGACTTTAGCATGTGACGTTGTGAGTGTTGTGTGTAGTTCGGCATTGAACAATTGTGAAGAAAACGAGGGTAGATTCTCGCCGCCGCCGCCTCCACCCGCGCCGAGCAACCGAGCGGACAGGGCACGGGCGCGCAGTGCTAAGAAAACCGCCGCCGCGATAGGTGCTCATGATTAAGGACCGCGAACCGGTCTGAAACATGTCGAGCGATATTCGACCTTTAAGACGTGAGTGACCCGTTTCATTATATTTAATATGTTTCAAACTCACGGGAGTTTTCTATATAAAGTCTATTTAGTTTTGCTCTCAAGAGGAGGTAGCTTTAATTCCATAATCGCGGGCTTTTGGCCAAAACGACTATGGAATGATAGATTTTACTGTTCTAAAGCTAAGAATTTGCGGACTATTCTACATGTGTTCATGATGACGGCTTTTTGTAAAAGAATGTATGTGAGTGAGTGAATATCCAAGGTTTTCAGGCCGGAGTGCAGAGTGCGGGGGATAACGCCTATGGATGAGATTATGATCGGGATTGTCTTTACGTTATTCACTTGCCATTGGGCTTTGATTTCTACTGACAAGTCGGTGTATTTGCTAATCTTTTCGGTGTGGGTGGTTGCAAGGTTATGAGTATTGGGGATGACTTTTTGCTGCTTTGTCATGGAGTGTAATGTCTGGTCTATTGTAATGTACTGTTTTGTCGGTGATGATAGTTTATTACTATATTCTCTATGTATTTAAGTATGTATTTATCTATACATATAAGTATGTATATCGTCGCCTAGTACCCATAGTACAAGCTTTGCTTAGTTTGGGACTAGGTCGATTTGTGATGGCTGAGATACGCGTCATACTCGTGATCGGGTGCTGTTTGTGGAGTCCGGTCTGTTCATGCTTGCAAGGGCATAGTAAATACCTTAATACTAGTGTTATTTTATTGTATGTAGATTGACGAGAGACATGATCCTGTTCTGGATTAGTTTTATTATTATTGACGCTTTGAGACCTTATACATCTCTAACAATATTAAGTTTACTTATTTTAATTTTAGGGCTTAGAGATCATTTACATCTCTAAGCACTTTGAAATAATTGTTATTAATCATATTTGGACGCTCAGAGACCATATACATCTCTGAGATATTAAATTAATTTTATATTTTCTTTTTGTTTATTCGGACACAGATCGTATTCAATACGTCCTTAATATTTGTAAATTTATTTTCATTGTATTGTTAATTAGTATATTTTTTTAAATCATTATTATTAAGTAAGATTGTCAGTTTTTTAAATTGTATAAATTCATGCTTTGACATGTAAAAGTGCCCTTGTGGCCTATTTGCAGAATAAATATTTGATTTTGATTTTTGATTTGTGTAAGATTGTCCCCCAATATTTATTTATAGAAAAACATGAAATTTTTCATACACAATGGGATCTTGAAATTATAATGGAGAAAAAATACAGCGATTATTAAGGTTTTCATACAAGACGTACAAACTCAAAATATTGCTGTATTTTTTTAAATTACAATTTCTAGCAACAGAAACTAATTTCCGACCTAGATATGGCGGCTCCCATTTCTTACAAAGTTTCATGTTATTTCAGCAAGGATGAGAACGAAACTACGTTTGTATGGAGAATCGAGTTCAGCCGAGCGTACTGGCGTACTCTTAATTTTCATACAGTTTTGAAACTACCATTCATGTTATACTGCCTTTATACAAATAATATGGAAATTGGTAGAAAGCGGTATTCGTGCCTGCAATACATCGAGAGCGATAGTTCATCTGATGTGTCTTACATTACATTCAAGATCAATGAAGCCTATACCTCGTTTTTTTCAGATTAGAAAAATCGTGCGTTACGTTCAAGGAAAGCAATCTTGAAACGGGAACATATGCGGTGTTTTATCTTTGAAACGTAATAAATTACTGAAATAAGTGAAATTACGCCTGCGAGAAAGAGGCGACTACTATAGATTTTAAACTGTTAAGATTTAATTTAGTTAACCGAATGTAGTTAGTTATGTAATAATAATAATAATTAATAATTAATTTATTACACAAAAGCACATGATGACAAAATATACAAACATTATCCGTTGGACCCCAAACTAGGCTGAGCCTGTATCTTGGGACCCATTGAGTCGGTTAACAAATCACATGAGCATCATACTGCACAAGGAGCACGACATGAGCGTTACAAAAGCGAAATTAAGTTAGGTATATAAGCATATCATTAACTATTAGAATTAGGAACAGAAGGAACACATGATTATTATGATCGAATCTATGTGGTATTTAAGTAGATACTAGGGGAGTTTGAGTGTAGGTATATGTATGTGTGTGTGGGAATGTGTGTAAGTCATTGAGTAGGTGTAGTAGAATAAATGGCTTTTTTTACTCGTAGTTCAATATTATCCACTGTTATCCTAGGGAAACGAAGAAACGTCAGCGAAACTAGCCGTTAAACTTCTAATCTTAAAAAAACGGGGTATAGCTCTCGGCAAATTCTTCATTGGGGGCTATCGTATAGTCCATTATTCCTGCAGTTCCATCGCGGCGTATATATTATGAAACACACCGGAAACGGCAGCCCACCTGATGTTTCTTATCTCCAAGGTCAATTAAGACTATCATCATTATCATGTCAGCCGAAAGACGTCCACTGCTGGACATAGGCCTCCCCCAAAGACTTCCACAATGACCGGTCCTGCGCCACCCGCATCCAGCGGACACCCGCGACTTTCACCAGGTCATCGGTCCACTGTGTGGGGGGCCTGCCCACGCTACGCCTTCCGGCACGTGGTCGCCACTCGAGAACCTTTCCGCCCCAACGGCCATCGGTTCTACGTGCTATGTGCCCCGCCCACTGCCACTTAAGCTTAGCGATTCGGAGGGCTATATCGGTCACTTTGGTTCTGCTGCGGATGGCCTCATTCCTGATGTGATCACGCAGAGATACTCCCAACATAGCTCTCTCCATTGCTCTTTGGGTGACTTTGAGCCTTCTTATGAGGCCCATAGTGAGCAACCACGTTTCAGTGCCATATGTCATCACTGGTAACACACACTGGTCAAAGACTTTCGTCTTGAGACACTGCGGAATATTGGACATGCAGAACATGAAGGATGAACATGGACAAGACGAAGATCATGTCAAATGCCCATGTCGCACCAACTCCCGTAACAATCGGACACTTAACGCTCGAAGTTGTAGACGATTACATATACCTAGGACAGACTGTCCAGTTAGGTAGCTCCAACTTCGAGAAAGAGGTTAGTCGTCGAATCCGACTCGGCTGGGCAGCGTTCGGGAAGCAACGGCACATCTTTTCATCCAAGTAAGACTAACTGTCAAAAGTCCATTACACCTGCAGTTCCATCGCGGCGTGTATGCAATGAAGCACATCGAGAAATACAGCCCCCCCGATGTGTCTTATACCTCCAAGACCAAGTAAGTGTAACTCCCGGTAAATTACTGATTGGCGACCATGGCATAGTCCATTACACCCTGCAGTTCCATCGCGGCGTGTAGACTATGAAGCACATCGAGAACTATAGCCCACCTGATGTGTCATACATACATCCAAGATCAAGGAAGTCTAACGGCCGGTAAATTCTCATTGGCGGCTATGGTAAAGGCCATTATACATGCAGTTTCATCGCGGCGTGTATACTATGACTATGAAGCATATCGGGAACGACAGCCCACCTGGTGTCTCATGCATCCAAGATGAAGGAAGTCTAACTCCCGGTAAATTCTTCATCGTGAGCTATGGTATAGTCCATGATACCTGCAGTTCCATAGCGGCGTGTATACTATGAAGCATATCGGGAACGACAGCCCACCTGGTGTTTCATACATCCAAGATCAATGAAGTCTAACTCGCGGTAAATTCTTCATTGGCGGCTATGGTATAGTCCATTATACCTGTAGTTCCATCGCAGCGTGTAGACTATGAAGCATATCGGGAACGACAGCCAACCTGATGTGACTAACCTCCAAGATCAAGGAAACCTAACTCCCGGCAAATTCTTCATTGGCGGCTATTGTTTAGGTATAGTCCATTATACCTGCAGATCTATTGCAGCGTGTAGAATATGAAGCAAATCGGGAAGGACAGCCCCCCCTGATGTGACTTACCTCCAAGATCAAGGAAACCTAACTCCCGGTAAATTCTTCATTGGCGGCTATTGTTTAGGTATAGTCCATTATACCTGCAGATCTATTGCAGCGTGTAGAATATGAAGCATATCGGGAAGGACAGCCCCCCCTGATGTGACTTACCTCCAAGATCAAGGAAACCTAACTCGGCGGCTATGGTACAGTCTATAATACGCTTTCAATATGATCATTAACATTAGAAATACTGCTAACGAAGAAGAGGGTAGATCGCTATGGAGTGAAAGTAGACCACAACGAAAACTCGCAGCACGTCAGTTAATCTATAGTTCGTTCGATACCTGCAGTTCCATCGCGCCGTGTAGAATATGGAGGCGACGAGGTGTCAGCTGCGTTGGTGAATTAACACCCCGGGGCTGTGTCAGCCTAGTTTTGCCGTGTGGCAAGTGGAACAGGCCTGGCAATGGTACAGTCTACTATACCTGCAGTTCCATGTGTGCGTCGCGCGGCGTGTAGAAAATGAAACACATCGGGAACGACGTGCGCCCGTCTTCGTGCTCCATCTTGTAACTGTAACCATTTATATCAGTTATCATTATCGTTATATTACCCAACTCCCAACCACTCAAAAGCCGCTACCCAAAAGTTGTCTGGAAGAGATCGCTCTTTAGCGATTAGACCGCCTGTTGTCTACCTCTACCTTAATCTGTATGTTCTGTATCGTGTTCTTTTTCTTGGTGTGCAATAAAGAGTATTTGTAATGTATTGTACTTATATTGTATTATCAGAGGTCGGACAGACTGCTCGTGGCTCAGCGGCGCCCGCGTCCCGCACGCGGTATGCGAGGTTAAGCAATGTCGGCCCAGGTCAGTTCTTGGATTGGGGGCGCTTGCCTCAGCAGTGAGGCAGCATAGTCTTTTGCTCAAAGGTTAGCTGGAAGAAATTCCTTACAGGGATCTCTTCGAGCCCTCCCCAGCTCGCCTTTGTACATATGTCAACTGCTCTTGAAAATTACTGTTTTATTATTGTGTTCTATTTTATTTTTTATTTATTTTGCGTATGGCAAGTGCACAGTTTTGCTACAGAGTAAAAGGCAGTCGGTCCAACCACTTTGAAACCTCTGAGTCAGCTTGGTGGATCTGGGCGATACCACCCTCGATGGCAAGCTGCGGGCAGTCCTCGGTAATATGGGACAGATGGCAGGCGCTTTCGTGAAACTAGTGCCTACGCCAAATCTTAGGATTAGGTGCCTAAGCTGACCTCGGGCTCCTCTAGGACACAACCAGGAAAATTTCAAGAGGATGATGATGCTGTATTGAATACCACTTTGGCTTAGTTGGTGGTGACCCTGCCTACAAAGTCGGAGGTTCCGGGTTTGAATCCCGGTTAGGGCTTTTTTTTTGTAAGTAACACAAATATTTATTGTCGGCCTGTTTAGCCTAGTTGGTAGTGCCACTGCCTCCGAAGCTAGAGGTCCCGGGTTCGATTCCCGGTAAGGGCATTTGTTTCTGTGGTGAGCAGAGACATTTGTTCCTGAGACTTGGATGTTTTTCTATATATTTATGTATATATCTATTAAATATGTCGTCGTCTGGTACCCATAACACAAGCCTTATTGAGCTTACTATGGGACTAGTTCGATTTGTGTAAAAAATTGTCCCAATATATTTATTTATTATTTATTTATTTATTTATTCCTGTGTCTTTGATGTATTCTATGTACTTATTTTATATCATCGGTACAAGCTTTGTTTAGTTTACTTTGGGACTTGTGTCATTGATTTGTGTAAGATTATTATTATTCACCTTATTTATTTCTTTATTATTATTATTATTTATACACTAGCAGCTACAAGCTGATGCGTGTATATCACTGCACTTGTTATTAAAAATAATGTTTTTTTGTTTTGAAGATTGTCCTCCAATATTTTTTTTTATTCTGATGTTGACATCAGAAGCTATGTCACTGTGAAATTTTATAAAAATTCATTCTGATGATTTACAGATTAAGAGGTGCAACATAAGCATTAGCTTCCATGTTTATAATACACATTAGATTCTCTCAACATACCTGTATACAATGAAGCGCGGCTGGTGAGACGGCAGTATATCTTGTAGCTCCTCTAACTCAACACTTTCAAGCTCTTCATCCACCTCCAGCATTTGCTTTTCTCTGTTTACCTGTAAAATAAATTATCTGATTCAAATCTTATTTCTCTATAAGATTTTTATAGTTGTCATTCACTTTCCTTACACCTTTCTTATACAAACTGATTTGTTTGACATATTTATATCTTCTCCTCTTTCGGATCACCATTATCTAAATACTTGCTTTCCAGGTTCTCCTATGTCTGTCTGTCCATTGCTACTTCTCTCCAGTTCTTTCCTATTGTTTCTAATGGGTCCTTTTTCCACCTTGTTGTTGTGTTGGCTTACCCACTTTTGTTTTCCCTACTTTCGGTTTTCAACACAGAGCGCTCGTTGACCAGCGGCGCCCGCGTAATGCGTGCGGGGTTGAGCAATGTGGGCGCAGGTCAGTTCTTGGATGGGTGACCACTTTGAGTGGTTACTAACTGAGCGCTCTCGTGCTTTGTAAGGCACGTTAAGCCGTTGACCCCGGCTGCTGTCTACGATAGCAGTTGTTAAGCCAAGTTAGAGGCCTTCAGGCAGCTTGAGAACTTCTAACAGTCAAGTTGCCCACTAACTTGACAAAGGAGGGTCGAAGTTGCACCACGTCCGTAGGGAGTACCCACCGTTACCCTACACGTGACCCCTGGGTGGTGCTAAAAGTGCAACAAAAACTGGCAACCGTACTTGTCTTCTTGAAGATCTCACGGTTCGTAAATAAATGCCAAACGATTAAAAAAAACCTGCCCACTTAAACTTTTGTTGTTAGTTGTCCTAAAATTATCTTTTTAGGTTCAAAGTTTCAAAGGTAATTTTGGGATAACATGTTTGACTTTATAGAAGTATGTAAGCAAAAACTAATGTATATTGCGAGAATTATGTGACACTGATGAAGCAGGATGCCTTTATATGTATAATTAAGTGACTCATAAAGTGAGTTGTAGCTCGTATCTCACCTGATAATCGAACTCTCGTCACTCCCTTGACATAACACAATAACTATATACATTAAAAATACTGTAAGAAATTCTTGAATACTCTAAAAAATTATGTTTTAATCACGTAGAATGAATATTCTCTTGAGGAAAACTGTTTAAATCTATTAAAGCTCAAATAACTCATACTAGGTTCGAGTAGTGATGTTTTGATCGCGATAAGGATAATATACAACACTGAGCATATAATCACTATGATATACAACTAGAAATCAACAAAACCATATAATAATAATAATAAGACATTTATTCAATGTTAGCTAGCATTGTATGAATATTGACTGTTAAATAATAGTTATCCTAATTAAATAATATACTGGTTTATTAAATGTAAAATAAGCTATGAAATGCACTGTACGTACCTTCAATATTAAAGCACAATTTTCATTGTGTTTGGAAAAGCGGAACTTCTTCAGTTTTTCCTTTACGTCGTCACCTATATCACAAACGTTAACATTGTGCCCGGACATACTGATTTATTACAGAATTAATTGTTGTGATTAATAAATTTCGAGCGAAGCGCTTGAGTAGGTATCGACACGCGTCAATGCCGTCAACACAATTTTGACAGAATGCTGATTGGAATTGGAATTTGCCGTGGGCGTTGGGCGATGGGCGATGTCGGATTGATTAGGAACACAGAATAATATATTGTTACAAATTTGAAATATTTAACGATTTATCTTATTGGTAGTAACACGAAATCGAAAATAACTCCAGATTTTAATTTTATTACCAATTTGGATTTAATTTAAGTTTGTTGCTGAGTTTATGAGCAAGAACTAAACGCGACCTGACATTTGGCACCACTTAAGTAGAAACTGTTTCACTTCATTACACTATTAGTGATAACACTAGTAGCAATTATTTACCCTAATACATTGTAATAGAGTACAAATTGGCGTTAGATGGAATTTGCTTGTAATATCGTGATTGCTGCCTACATAACCGAGTAAAAGTAAAAGTGACAATCGGAATTTTCTGTCTGAGGTAGTCTCTGTCAAAGGTTAGAGCGGTTCATGAGCGATTTTTCGCTCCCAAAACTAATATTTTGCACTAAAACTAATGTTAAAATAATGGAAAATACTCTGTGTTAATTCAATTCAATATACATTGTTCTAAATTTCGGAGTGAGTGCAGTGAATGGCGTGCGTTTTTGAAAGTGGTCTCCGTTTGTAGGATGTTTTGTTTATCGTTGATTGTGTCTACTGAACCTACTGAAGAGGTTTAGATGCCCTATTTAGAGGACAATAGCGTAATCTGAGGCCTGAATACCGCGTGAGTAGCTAGTCTTTGATTGTGCATGCATATTCATTTGTAAATGCTGTAGAAACGTTTAGTGTCATTGTCTCTTTCGGAGCGAAGTCGACAGCTTCCAACCGGAACGAGATATTGCATTTCATCACATTATTCACATTTAAAATGTACATTGCCTTCTCTAAACATGTATAATGCCATGAAATCAATACCTAGAAGGCTAGAAATCAACAAATAACTTAGGTCTTAAGTAAATAATGCTGCATACTAAACAGAATTAATAATTTCAAAGTTGCTTCATAAACTACTTTTACTATGATATAATGTTCAGTTAGTTGGAAATTATTTTTAAGTTTCTAGACCTAAGTTGGACATATTTATGCAAACGGGAACCAACCCCACAAATAATTATTTTGAAAATCGAACCTTAATTGTAAAACAATGTAGTAAACATTTGAATGAAGATTTGGTGTGGCTTGGTTCCCATCTGCAAAAGTATGTCCAGTTATTCATTTAGGCTTTTACTTTAATTACAAATGACAACAACAATAATTTACAATATTTTATTTTTAATACCATGTAATAGGTGTACTAACTTACTTTGAATAAAGGTATTATTATTTCTATAAAAAAAATGCTTATACTAAATAAAAAAATACAAAATATAAAAACATATAATAAAGTGAGGTGGGGTCTAAAATACGGTTTTTATTAATATATTCAAGTTATCTAACTTTATTGAAAGCTGAGTAGACTATAGAACTGAGACTTGATGTTTGCAGTAACACATTTCATACAGTATGCTTTTTGATTAAAAAAGTTTTCCATAAAAAAGTCTAATTAAATGCCAGGTGAAAACTATATTTACTATGTTAAATCTAAATTATCGAGCAAAATACGTTTTCGTCTTGAAGCCTAAAAGTTTACTCTTTAATGATAAAAAAAAAAGATATTCAAATTGTAGCCTCATAATCCTCATGTTTTTATCATTTTAAATGCTTTTACTATTTATAATTAATTATAAATTATCCACATTATCACACCTAGTTATAAATTTTTAGTGTCAGTGTAAGTTATAAAAGAAACCGGCCAAGTGCGAGTTGGACTCGCGCACCAAGGGTTCCCTAAAAATATTTTTATTATATGATGTAACTAAAAATGGACGGTTTTCGCAATTTTTCCTTTTCCTTGGCTATAAGACGTTGCTTCATACCAAATTTCAAGATTCTGAGATCACAGCTAGTACCCTGTAGGTTTTGATTCCCTTGCGAGTGTCAAAAATTTACAGAAAATTCGCGACATAAACGGCTGTATCTTTAGATACAGGCTTAGAAGTTTGATTTTTTCACAGATTCAAGGAGTATTTGGTATAAAATCCAGTTTGATACGGCCACGCGTTCCTGAGAAAAACGGTCTTGACAGACAGACAGACCGACGGAGGGACGAACAACAAAGTGATCCTATAAGGGTTCCGTTTTTTCCTTTCAAGGTATGGAACCCTAAAAATAATGTCAATGCAAAAGGTAATTTTCCCATTCAGTCTACATATGGTAGACATGCCTTTATATGGATTTTTTTTCTCTATTATTATTATTATTTATTAATCAGGCAGGCAGTTGAACAAATGATGATGCCTATATCCAGTGATTTGTAATTTAACAAGCTACCCGTAGATATAATCAAAAAATCTAAATCAAAATTTTTATTCTGCATATAGGCCACAAGGGCACTTTTACAAGTCAACACATGAATTATACAATGAAATAAATTGACAATGATAATTATTACGTTTTCAAAACAGAATTGCAGAACTAAAAAAAAGTAGACAATAATAATAATGATTTCAAACCTATAGTGATTAACAAACTCACAATATTCAATTAAAATAAACTTACAATACATTATATAGAAAAAAAATAGTGACGTATATATACGGTCTCTGTCCGAATACACAAAAGTATATACAATAAATTTAATATCTCAGAGATGTATATGGCATATAAAAGATCTTAGGGGAGGAGCATTGTTTATCCTAAACCACAGGTCTTACCTATTATCTATCTAAACAAGGCTAGTTTCAAGAAGATTTTGTTGTATATTGATGTCTGTTAATATGTGTGAATAAATATTATTGTTATTTATTATTATCTACCTTTCAATTTTAAAAATAAATTGAAAAACTTCCATACCAGCAGTGTTTCTACTCTTTTAAAGAATACTTAGAACAGTAAGGCTATTCACCCCTACCCCTGCAACCCCTGCTGGGCTGTAGCATCCCTAGAGTGCGGTGGAGATACTGCGATTGCCAACCCGCATGCCAAGCGTGGCGATTATGGCATATACCCCCCGTAAATTTGGGGGAGGCCTATGTCCAGCAGTGGACATCCTTGGGCTGATATGGTGGTTAAGGCTATTCAGGAGCTAAAGTGCCGGCTCTTTTATTTATCTTTATGTTTTACCTTTTATAAGCAGACATACTTGTAGTCTAAGGTTTAGTCTTCTTGTAGTCTAAGTCTAAGGATTTTCTTTATTTTGCATGACTTTTTAAAGCCTAAATGTATAGCAATAAGGTAATTTATAACACCATTTATATAGTACACTTATAGCAAATAAAAATATTTATATTTCTATTTCTATCATTGTACAGTTGATATTAAAATGTGCTTGTCTAGTATGTTAATTAATATTAATTATATATTTTAATTCAACATTCGATTTTGTAAAAATCTTTCGTGCTCAAAAACACGTGCTTATTCAGAATATTCAGATACGAGTATAGAAAAAAAAAACATTTGCGTTATTTTTATTGAGTTTCCACTATGTGATGAACCATTAAAATGCATTGGAAAAACATCACAAAGTTGAACAATTGGAGCAAGAAACACAATTTTAAGACGAGTAAAAGGCGGGCCACATTGCCCCATTGAATTTATCAATAGCCTTTTTGGCAGAAATGCAGTGCATAGAATTGTTATAGTAACCGCTGACTACTATTATAGTTACTGTCTATTGTCACGTTTTTTATTTTTAGCAAATATGTTTTGCCAGTCGGCAGAGGCTTCCTCCAGCCTTCTCCACTCCTTTCCATTTATGCTGAGGCGAGACCCTTTCGTTACGAATAACGTTTTTTATTTTATTTTTTATTGTATACTAATTATTTTTGGTTACAAATAAATATTTTTCTTCTTCTTTCTTCTTCTTCTTTCTATCCTGTGCCACCTGGTTCCATGTTGGTCCAGCAACTTCGCAGATGTCATCATCCCACTGTTTTAGGGTTCTGCATCTTCTCCTCTTGTTTTCTCTAGATTTATGAATAGAATCACTCCATGTCTTCACCCTGATTTTATTCATAAACGCAACGCAACACAACACGCTGGCCTGGCTCTAAATGGTACAATTTTGAGTCAAAACGTTCTTATGCACGTGATAAAACGATTTTTTTAAATCATTTTGCCGCAACTGCAACCTAATTACAAGAAGTAAACTGATAAATTTAATCATTTGTGTAATATCAATCATTTTTCAATCATTGCCTAATCCAGTGGATTTACTTTAGTTCAATTAAGATAACATATAATCTATTATTCCTTGGTAACAAGCTAATCAGTATATCTATTTTCTTGCTAAGAGCGCTCGTGGCCCAGCGGCACCCGCCTACGGCGTGCGGTATGCGAGGTTAAGCAATGTGGGCGCAGGTCAGTTCTAGGATGGGTGACCGCTTTGAGTGGTTACTAACTAACTGAGCGCTCTCGTGCTTTGGAAGGCACGTTAAGCCGTTGATCCCGGTTGTCGTCTACGACAGCAGTCGTTAAGCCAAGTTCGCCTTCGGGCGGCTTGAGAATTTCTAACAGTCAAGTTGCCCACTCACTTGATTAAGGGGGGTCGAAGTTGCACCACGTCCGTAGGGAGTACCCACCGTTAACCTACACGTGACCCCTGGGGTGCCTGGGTGGTGCTAAAAGTGCAACATAAACTGGCAACCGTACTTGTCTTCTCGAAGATCTCACGGTTCGTAAATAAATGCCATAAGATAATAAAAAAAGTATATCTATATGTATGATCTATCAATTTGATTTCTGGACCACTTTGTACCTTGTCACAGTGACACAATACGAAAGCTAGAGTTCTCATATTATTGTCACTGTGACAAGGTACAAAGTAACCCAGAAATAAAGCTGGTTGACTGTGCCTACTAGCTTCGTCTGCGTAATCTTCTACTCCATATTTCTATTTCTTCAACAAATGATTTTCGGGATAAAAGTATTCCATATGTTAATCCAGGCTATTTGTATACGAAGTTTCATCATAATCCATTCAGCCGTTTTTGTGTGATTGAGCAACAAACTGCCATCTGGCTTTCCAACCCAAGGGGAAACTAGTCCTTATTGGGATTAGGCTTGTCAAGTGAGTGGGCAACTTGACTTAGAAGTTCTCGAGCCGCCTCTAAGTTGACAACAACTGCTGTCAAAGATTGCAGCCGGGATCAACAGCTTAACGGGCCTTCCAAAGCAGGGAGCGCTCATTAACCACTCAAAATAGTAATTGCTGAGTTGAACCATGGTTGAACCGTACAATTGACGACCCGTTTAGCCTAGTTGGTAGTGACACTGCCTCCGAAGCTAGGGGTCCGGGTTCGAATCCCGGCCAGGGCATTATTTGTGCATTTAGCATGGATTTTGTTCTTTGGTCTTGGATGTTCTCTATGTATTTATCTATATAAGTATGTATATCGTCGCCTAGTACCCGTAGTAAAAGCTTTGCTTAGTTTGGAACTAGGTCAATTTGTGTAAGATTGTCCCCCAATATTTATATATTTATTTATATTTAATTCGTCACTCAGCGCGCAATCAGCAAGAATACCGAACATTCAAAAGTACGCTGAATATACGGAATACCGCATAATTGATTGATCAAAGTAACTTACCTGTAAGAGCTGGTTCCCACTTGTCGGATGTCGGGTCCGGATTTTAATCGGATGGTCCATTGGCAGAACATTTTATATGAAGCTGTTCACATTTGTCGGACACCAATTTGTATGAGCCGCCGACACCCGATAAAAATCCTGATCCGCCATCCGACAAGTGGGAACGAGCTCTAAGTGACCTTCGATCAAAATTATATGAAGTTAAACAGTTAAGTTATTATTAAACATGACTACATAGTTACCCAGAGGAGGCGTCAACGAATATAATAACAGAGCATTCGACGCATCTCTATTTGAGCCTAGGTCAGCGTAAGATTTCTACATGATATTTATTTCAGATTTTTTTGTTTCAGAGGTCAACGCCCTTTGACAATGACGGATCTGTCCCTGATTTGAATTTATCTTCAATCAGAAGATAACAACATGGCAGAGTGTGAGTTATGATTAGATATCATTTATCAACAACTAACTATACAGGGTGCTTTTATTGATTTCCGTTCCTTCTAGCATATAGCCGTGTATTATAGCTATAGAAACGACTTAGCATATTTAGTTTTTCATAATTCAAGAAAAAAATATTTTTTTCTCAAACATGCGCCTAAATGTATGCATTAATGTCACGAAAAGAGGGCATGAAGTTACCTGTTCAATGTATGGAGAATGTATGAAACTAACATTATTGGCCGCTGGTCTAACTTTTTAAATTTGCTTACTAAAATGAACTGATAAAGGAAATATTACATAGAGCCAACCGGCACGATTTTGTATATATATATTTTTAATTTGTTATGTAAATTGTTTTTTTTTCTGTATTTCCGGTTTTTTTATCGTTCTTGTATTTTTGTATTTTGTTGTTCTTTTTTCGAATTTTTCGAGTATTTATGTATTATTTTTAGTTTTTTCGTGATATTTTGTAGCGTTTTTTGATATTTTTGGACTTTTTAAAAGTATTTTCGTTTTTTTTTGTACTTTTCGTTTTTTTTTTGTTTTTCCATTATTTGGTAGTTTTTTTAGTTTTTATGTGTTTTGGTATTTTTTAGTTCTTTCGTGTTTTTTGAAATGGTGCTTGTATTTAGTAGCATTTTTCGTGTTTTTATTTAATTTCCGTTATTTGTCGTGATGCTTTGCTATTTTTGAACGTTTTGTATTTTTTAGTTTTTTTTACATATTATTTTTTTATTGTTTTTTTTTTCTAACATGTTTGAGAAAAGTACTATACAATCCTCGGCCGGAACAGGGATTGCAGGACTCGTTTTATCCGGCCTCGTCTACGACTCGGCCGTTTATCCCAAACTCGTCCAGCAATCCCTTACTTCACGGCCTCTGCAGTAATGTACTATTTTCAGTTTCATACAAATTAATTATCTCATCAAGGGTGAATGAAAAACGGCCTTAAGAGTTAACGTGCAGTTAAGCAAAAATTAATGTCAAGTATGACAATTCGGAATTCGAATGACACGCACGTCAACATTGTTTAATTGTTAAGGATGTTTTATACTAGGGGTAATTAACGAAAATTAATTCTTGAATATCTCCTAAATCGTACGAATTGGGCTATTAGTGTCAGTAGTGTCTTAGAGAAGATTACTTTATTTCATCTCCGGATTGTACCCTCGCAATTAACGGAATTCAATAAAAACACCCTGTATAAATTTTGGCTGCAGCTTAGTCTGTGCATAGTCGAAATTATTAAATATGACAGTTTTTTTTAATAAAATGGTTATTGGACTTTGAATCTTCTTAATTAAACTATAAAGTCGCTTTTGGAACTGGTTACCTTGATACGACTCGGCCAACTTATAGTACATTACGATACAAGTGCAGAAAATAGGAAATAAGCAATGAGTGGTGATAAATTAAAACACGTCCGAAGGGAGTGTTTTAAATCGACACGAGTTGCGAATTACCTGTTCGCACGTGTATCGTACAACGTTTTACAGTACATATGGCTCTTTAAAGTTTCGACTTATGCACGTAAGAGTGCGGTAAAGTAGCACCCTATGTACTGTAAAATAATTTTATGTGTAACTATTTCTTTTTCTTTGGTTACCAATATTAGTCAGCATTTTGGCATTTTACCCGGTTACATTGAACTATAAGTATTTGTACTCGTACCTTGAGGGAGCCCGACTCTGGCAATACCAAGATTTGGCGCACAGTCAGCGTCATATAGCACGTATCAGCAAAAGTAGCAAAATATTTCGGTACACCATACAAAATATATGGTGTACCGAACTATTAGGCCACTTAGCCTGCTACCGGGTGGTTTACTACCGTGACGTCATCGTGCCGCGCAAAGTACATGCGGCCGCCGGCTCACACGTCGTGTGACTATTCAATGGTTGCGGCGCAGCGTTACGGATCGCACGCGCACGCGCTGCTGTACCGCTGTACGATCATAAAATAATCCGTTTCGTGTTAAATAATGTCAAAAGCACAACATTATTGTATTGCAGCAGGTTGCACCAATAATAATAAAAACTTGGACATATCGTTTTTTATGCTCCCATCAGTGTTGAAAAAACTGACAGTTATCACTCAAAAAACTGACAGTCATTGAGTTTGGTATTCACCAACGGTAGACATAAAAGAAAACGAAAATTAAAACATTGGTTCTAAGAAACCAATGTTTTAATTTTCGTCAAGTCATTTCACACCACTTTTACGTAGCTGTTCATACGAGTAGAGCACACCTTCCTGCTAAATGTTTTAATTGTATTTGTAGTGCTTATAGTCTCCGAGTACATTGGCTGTCACATACAGACGAAAAGACGGACGGACGGGTTTCGTTTGCACCATTTTGGCTACGGAACCTTAAAAGTACTATTCGCCTTAAAAGTACAATACAATTTGTAAACAACACTACTAATAATAACATTAATTCACCCCGGGACAGAGACTTTTATTATATAAGTCGCAAGTTCGTCCGCACATGGAGTTTTGCTGTCACCTCTGGACGGGAGCACCTGGATACCAGCTTGGGCCTTTTGACTCGCTTGAAAGACGTGCTGTGCGAATTGTGGACGATCCCAAACTCACGAGCGATATTGAACCGTTATGTTTAAGGAGAAACTTTGCCTCCTTGTGCGTGTTCTATCGCTTGTATAATGGGTTGTGCTCCGAAGAACTGTTTGACATGATACCCACGGCTGCTTTCTATCATCGCACTGCTCGCCGTCGGCAGGGCATTCATCCTCACACCTTACAACCTAAATGGTCGCGTACGGTACGGTTTCAGAGGAATTTCCTCCCTCGGACGCTCCGTTTATGGAATGAGCTCCCTGCCGAGGTTTTCCCGAGGAACTACAGTTTGGGATTCTTCAAGAATAAATTTTTGAAGGGTCGGCAACGCGCATGTCACACCCCCGGAGTTGCAGGCGACCATAGGCTGCGGTGACCGCTTACCATCAGGCGGGCCGTACGCTTGTTTGCCACCGAAGTGGTATAAAAAATAAATAAATAAAGTACATATATTAAAATAGGTTCTCGCTGGTTGTAACCCTAGCGCTGATGGCGTGGCCTCGAAAGAGCGCGTTGCGTGCGATAGAAAGAGATGGCCACGTTTAGGCACGTTTGGCATACCTAAACGGGGGATTTGTTAACAGAGAAACTTCTGTACTTGTACTATTACTTATTCTGTGCTGCTACGTACTATATGACGCTGACTGTACCATCCTCAACATAGTGAACTGACCATTAGTGCACTTTATTGTCATTGTAATAAGGGTCACTTTACTGTTTTGGCGTTTGTACAGTCAACGGCAAATGTAGATGACCATTTTAGTACTTTGTCGCACTAAAGTAACAATACTGCGACAGTTGGGATGCATCAAAGGGATGAAAGTGACAAGGTACTAAAATGATCATCTACTTTTGCTGTTGACTGTACCTAGACACTAGTTTTGCAGGTAAATTACTTAAGTATGACACTGACACATGTGTTTTTTTAATACCACGTCGGTGGCAAACAAGCGTACGGCCCGCCTGATGGTGAACGGTCAATGCAGCCTATGGACGCCTGCTGCTCCAGGGGTGTACATGCGCGTTGCCGACCCATTGAACAATTATACATTTCTTTCTTGAAGAACCCCATACTGTACTCCCTCGGGAAAACCTCGGCAGGGAGCTTCCATAACCGGCGCGACCGACCGAGGGAGGAAATACTCATATTCCATTTGATATTCTACTTTAACACCAAGGAAATAGAGTTTCTATTACATAGACACTGTCTTAAAATCGTGTGTTTGGAATAAAAACTCAATTACATAAGCGTTAAAGTACATTGGATAGTGCACTTTAACGCTTATGTAATTGAGTTTTTATTCCAAACACACGATTTTAAGACAGTGTCTATGTAATAGAAACTCTATTTCCTTGGTGTTAAAGTAGAATATCAAATGGATTAAAAGCATACATATGTCAGTGTCAAACTCAATGTAATCGTACTATTCGTACTGCACGAAAGTCACAGAGGGAATACTAGATGTTCTTGGGATTAAACCACTTTCCTCGCGATGTTTTCCTTCACCGGAAAGCTAATGGCATATAATACAATTAAAAAAAAAGTTTTTACCGTTCAGCTATAGTGGTCTTTTTATTTATTTTTTTATTCCACGTCGGTGGCAAACAAGCTGATGGCCCACCTGATAGTAAGTGGTCGCCGTCGCCTATGGACGCTTGCAAAAACAGGCGTCACTCGCGCGTTGCCGACCTGTAAGGAACCTTTTCCCGCCTTTTTTTAAGAGTCCCATGCTGTAGTGTTCTCGGTATAAATAAAGTACCTATTCAAACGCTTGTAATTACTTCAACTGAGCTACTTCTACAAATAATTATATAATATTCTTGTTTTCAGGCGAAACAACAGAAATGCTCGAGAAACCGTTGAGGTTAGTACCCAAATATAACCAACGAAATATTCATCATTCAATACACCATTTTTGGATAGCGCCTGCATAATTTGCAATAGCAATATTTCCAACAGAAATTTGCTCTTAATTTATGTTAAGGCGCTGAGCTTAGTAATTATAATTAACGTGTACAAAAAACATGTCAAGGTTAAAAGTTACTCGTGTATATCAGAAAAACCAAGATCCGGTCTGATTCTATGCTTTACTGTTACTTTTCAAGGAACGCTTAAAAGCATTTAATCGAAACGTTGCTGGCTACAAACCTTATTCCTATTATACATACGGCGTAGGTTCTAAATCCCACTTGTGGATGCATCGATATTGTGTAAATTGGTTTTGTGAGAATCGACTGGTATTCGGTACCCAAGTTATTTAATATTACATCGGTGCGGCGGCAAACAAGCGTAAGTCTCGCCTGATGGTAAGCGATTACCGCAGTCTATGGATGTCTACAACTCCAGGAATCACATGCGCGTTGACGAACCTAATAAACAACGAATTACACGTTGAAAATCACTGCTCAAACGTTCTGACTGTGGAATGAACTCCTTGCCGAGGTTTTCCGAGTCAGCATCATCATCCAATTAGCGTTATAAATCCCAGTACCGGTCTACACCCTTTTCTTTAAGAACTCCATACTGTAGTCCCCAATCACCAATACAATACCCATACTCAGCAGTTTTGTAAGTCTAAGGCTGGGTAGCATTGACTTACGATCACAGACCGATCAACGTTAAATATGGCGCCAGCAACTGTCATCTCATAGAAACTTGTCAAACTTGCCATATATTCAAAATTTTACGGACACAGCTTACGATTACAGGCTGTTTGGTGCAACTCAGCCTAAGGCTGGGTATCACTGACTTACGATCACAGACCGGATCAACGTTAAATGTGGCGCCGGCAGCTGTCATGCCATAGAAACTTGTCAAACTTTCCATACATTCAAATTTTAACGAACACAGCTTACGATTACAGACGGTTTGGTGCAACCCAGCCTAAAACTGGTTATACAGCTAATGATAATTAGTTCTCTACTTCCTCAGTTGCCATTAAATATTAAACAGAAATAACCCAATGACATACAATTGATACAATCGCCGGAACTTACGCGGAAAATCCTTTACGTTAGCCGTGACGTTATAAATCATTATGCTGTTGATTAATCAGACATAGTGTTGATTGATTTACGTGATTATATTTAATTTATGTATGTCAGTATCGCAGCAGTCACTGTGATACTGTGTTATAGGTAAAAAACTTATAATCACAACACAATTATATAAGGTGTTAATTTATTAGTTGCAGATATTTTTACAGCTGATAGTACTCGGTCCCTGGAGTATATTTAAGTATAAAACATTATAGGTATTACGATGTTTTTTTGGGGAAAACTGAAAAACATTTGTTACGTATAAACACCCTGTTAATGTGATTATTAAATGAGAACTCATTGAACAGATTCTAGTACCTCTTTTACGTACCACTTAACTGTAACTGGCCACTTCACGTCGACAAGTCAAATAATTGATTGTTAATGTCATGTTATTTTCTTTCTAATTGTGTCGTTTGCAAATCAATTTTACTTATTTTGAAATGCCTTCTTTTCTTCATGCTTGCTTTTAAAATTACTTTAAGTCACTTATCCCCAATTTCCATCCTACATTACATCTTACATTTGTAGTTTTTCCGCCGAACCATAATGACATTTAAGACAAACAATTGTTGACATGAGTGACATGACAGATAGTGACAAACGTCTTATCAGGCACATGGTGATGATTTTTAGAGCTAATAAATTAACACCTTATATACATAATTTTTAAGAAAAAAAAACCGACTTCAATGGGGTAAAAGATTATTATACTTAGATGGTGCACTCTTAGATAGATATACAATAAAATAAAAATGGGTATAATGTATGTTTATAATGGTAGAAGACTAAGTACCCTCAATTCCTCATGGAATCATGAAAAAACCTTGCTTGCTTGACAAACAAAACGAAGAGAACAAATCGTCAAACGTGAACTACGCGTCGTTGAAGAGTTCCGTTCTGATCATCATCAGCAGTTCCACTTCATCAAATGTCACTTTTATGAATGAAAATGCTTGATTAGTTAATGAAAATACTAAAATCACTATTTGTGTGCCTTTCACATTTGAGGAGTTCCCTCGATTCCTAATGGATCCCATCATCAGAACTCGAGCATGACAAAAATCGATCGTGAAAATAGAACTTGCTTAACAAACACAGCTAGAAGGATAAATCGCCAAACGTGAACTTTTCGTCGTTAAAGAGTTCTGTTCTGATCATCATCAGCAGTTCCACTTCATCAAATGTCACATTTTTGTATGAAAATGCTCGATTTGTTGATAAAAACACAAAAATCACTATATGTTTGCCTTTAATATTTGAGGATTTCCCTCAATTCCTCATGGATCCCATCATCAGAAATCAAGCATGACAAAAATTAATCGTGAAAATAGAACTTGCTTAACAAACACAGCTAGGAGGACAAATCGACAAACGTGAACTTTTTGTCGTTGAAGAGTTCTGTTCTGATCATCATCAGCAGTTCCACTTCATCCAATGTCACATTTTTGGATGAAAATGCTTGACTTGTTGATAAAAACACAAAATTACTATATGTTTGCCTTGAAGATTTGAGGAGTTCCCTCAATTTCTCATGGATCCCATCATCAGAACTGCGTTTTGACAAAAACGGGACCAATTTGGATATATATACTTACAATAAAAAAAAGAATTTTTCAAATCGGTTAAGAAATGACGGAGTTATGTACTAACAAACATTAAAAAAAAACATACAACCGAATTGATAACCTCCTCTTTTGAAATTTTGAAGTCGGTTAAAAAGGGGCCTAAGGGTGCCTTTCCACAAGAGATGTGGTATGCTACGTTGCTATGGATGCGTTTGAATCCACCAATCATATCCATTAATAGTCCACATAGCATAGCTCTGGTGGAAACGGGTTTTTTAACCGACTTCAAAATTTCAAAAGAGGAGGTTATCAATGCGGTTGTATGTTTTTTTTTTAAATGTTTGTTAGTCCATAACTCCGTCATTTCTTAACCGATTTGGAAAATTCTTTTTTTGATTGTAAGTATATATATCCAAGTTGGTCCCGTTTTTGTCAAAACGCAGTTCTGATGATGGAATTCATGAGGAATTGAGGGAACTCCTCAAATCTTAAAGGCAAACATATAGTAATTTTTGTGTTTTTATCAACAAGTCAAGCATTTTCATCCAAAAATGTGACACTGGATGAAGTGGAACTGCTGATGATGATCAGAACAGAACTCATCAACGACAAAAAGTTCACGTTTGGCGATTTGTCCTCCTAGCTGTGTTTGTTAAGCAAGTTCTATTTTCACGAGTAATTTTTGTCATGCTTGATTTCTGATGATGGGATCCATGAGGAATTGAGGGAAATCCTCAAATCTTAAAGGCAAACGTATAGTGATTTTTGTGTTTTTATCAACAAATCGAGCATTTTCATACAAAAATGTGACATTTGATGAAGTGGAACTGCTGATGATGATCAGAACAGAACTCTTCAACGACGAAAAGTTCACGTTTGGCGATTTGTCCTCCTAGCTGCGTTTGTTAAGCAAGTTCTATTTTCACGATTAATTTTTGTCATGCTCGATTTTTGATGATGGGATCCATGAGGAATTGAGGGAACTCCTCAAATGTGAAAGGCACACAAATAGTGATTTTAGTATTTTCATGAACTAATCAAGCATTTTCATTCATAAAAGTGACATTTGATGAAGTGGAACTGCTGATGATGATCAGAACGGAACTCTTCAACGACGCGTAGTTCACGTTTGGCGATTTGTTCTCTTCGTTTTGTTTGTCAAGCAAGCCAGGTTTTTTCATGATTCCATGAGGAATTGAGGGTACTTAGTCTTCTACCATTATAAACTTACATTATAGCCATTTTTATTTTATTGTATATCTATCTAAGAGTGCACCATCTAAGTATAATAATCTTTTACCGGCCTCCCCCATTGAAGTCGGTTTTTTTTTCTTAAAAATTATGTAGCGTAGCTTTCACATCCTCGCAGCAGTTGCATAGCGCATCTCTGGTGGAAAGGCGCCCTCACAAATCGCCATCACGGTGTCGTTTCTCCATACCTAGTTGGTTACTAAGTTCTGTTACTCGATTTGCAAACTCTTTTCTTGCGTTAAAACAAATGCTACCGAAAAAATAAAAAATGACATATAATGGCGGGTTGTCAGTTATCATTTTATAGCACACACAACACTTATCTCGTCATATTTATAATGGATTGGGGTCTAAAAGAAAATCGTGTCGCTGTAATTGCGTTGCACAAATGCGGGCATCCGCCAAACGTGATTTTGAAGTTGCTTCAAAATCTGAAAATCAACAATTCGTTTATTGTACCATTAATAGGTACAATAGTACCCTGAGCTTTGATGACCGCAAGAGGTCTGGAAGACCACGCACCGTTCGGACCCCAGCTCTAATAAAGGCAGTGAAGGCGAGAATCGCAAGAAACCCCGTTCGGAAGCAAAAGTTGTTGGCAATTCAGATGTCTGTGAAGAGAAGCTCCCTTAAAAAAGTTATCAATCAAGACCTTAGACTACACGCTTATCGTAGACGGAAAGGTCATTTGCTTAATGGACGATTGAAGACTATGAGGCTGAATAGAAGTCGCGTGCTACTGAAGCGTTACGCACAAAATGGCCACCGAAATATATTATTTACAGACGAAAAAATTTTTACCATTGAAGAATGTTGTAACCGCCAGAATGACAGAGTGTATGCAAAAAACAGTCAAGAAGCGAGTGTAGCTGTTCCGAGAGTGCAACGAGGCCATCATCCCTCTTATGTCATGATTTGGTTAGGTGTGTCATACTCAGGGTTAACACAGGTCCATTTCTGTGAAAAAGGTGTCAAAACTGGGGCTAAAGTTTACCAGGAAACCGTTCTGGAACCAATAGTGAAGCCTTTAAGCCACTCTCTATTTCAAAACCAGCCCTGGGTCTTTCAAGAAGACTCAGCCCCTGCACATAAGGCAAAAACAACTCAAGCCTGGTTTCGAAGCAACAAAATTGACTTCATTGCCCACGAAGACTGGCCCTCCTCCAGCCCGGACCTCAACCCCCTGGATTATGCTATATGGCAGGTTATTGAGGAGAAAGCCTGTGCTAAACCCCACACAAATCTTGACTCCCTCAAGCGGGCCATGGTCAAGACAGTGACGGAATTAGATATGACAACCGTGCGTGCCGCTATTGATGACTGGCCTCGTCGTCTGAAGGCCTGTGTTCAGGCCCAAGGAGGCCATTTTGAATGAAATTGACAAATGTAAATCCTGATTGTGTGTACTTCATTTTAATATATAATTTATTTAACTTTCGTTAGTATATTTTATGTAGATAAGGATTATTACAGTAACATAACTTAGTAACCAACTAGGTACTAAACGTAGTCTCGGTCTCATTTTGAAACGGCATGCTGAAATAAAATGAAACTATAATTATATAGATTTTTATGAATATCTATTTATTTAAATTATTATTGAAACCGAGGTGGGGGTGTGGGCTGTAATCCTGAATGAAAATATGATTTTACGTTAGTGCGACAAACTACTAAAATAACCATCAACCTTTGCTGTTGTTGTACTGTACTTAGGATACAACTGGGAAAACGCTTAGGCTGGCTGTATCATCCTGCATTTGTCAAATTCACAAATAAATGTCCATAGGTTACAGTATTTGCTTACAATAAGATAGGCCGTATTATTTGAGTGCCATACTAGAGACTAAACTGCAATATTTCCGCAATAGCACAATAATAAAGAAAAACTCATTAAAACAAAACAAGCCATTTTCAACCTTAGCCTGTTACAGTTACATTCGACAATCACTTTAATATCATAAGTCAATCTTGATACGACTGTAATAGAACTCTTATTTTCGACTTTAAATATATAAGCGTGAGTCACAAATCTCCTTGATTAAGTAATGCAGTGATGCTAAAGTAGTTATCTTAGTTTAAGGGCATTTGAAGCGTATGGACGTGGTTTTAGAGTTGATATTAGCTTGTGTGTTGTGCATGAGATCGTAAGAAATTGCTAAGTGCTTGAATGGGTTGTGCGTAATAGTTGTTAGTGTTGAGATAATGTTGATATATCTGTCGATATTTGGTGTCTGATAATAAATAAAATGTAGTTATAACTGGCACGTTTCACACTGATTACCCTAATAATGATTATTAATGTGAAAGTTTGTACCGATGTTTGGATAGAGGGATGTACGTTCCTTCTCAATCTTACTACTACTGAACTGATTTATATGAAACTTTCCAGTGTTGTAGCTTAGACATCAGAATAACACAATTTATTATAAAATTTCATCCCGTTAGGGGGTTTAAAGAAGGTGGAAATTTTGTATGGGAAACAAAGTTATTATTAAGAATGAAGTGGAAGCTTAACATAATCATTCCTTAGAAAAGGAGGGTGGGGGGGAGGTTGTATGGTAGAGCAACAATTAAGATAGCAATTATTTCTTTTAGGCGATAACGAGTTCTACGCGTAGGAACTCGCGGGCAAAAGCTCGTATAGTCATAACTTTGTTGTTTACACGCTAAGAATTGATTAAGTATAATCTATTAAAGGTGCACTTATCATATCGTCATGTGAGGTGTCATGTCATATCTTTCGTTAACATTGGTTTCTTTAGCCATTCGTCAAAACTGTTAAACACAACTTCTATATCGGGGCTGATACATCGAAACGAAAACGAATGTAATGTATCTATCTTTCCGCATAGGATTTTAAATCAAAACAATAAACAAAAAAATAAATTGAGTACCTAATAAAATATTTTTAATTTTTTTAAGCCGCTTTACCGATGCATACTGAAGCGGTCTAGACTGAATGTACTATAGACAATAGCTTCGCTCCATAACGCGGGCGCACCCTCCTGCTGCTGCCTTGTGCTTTCGACTACCTAGCTACCTACCTAGTAATAACAGAGACTTCAGTTTGTATAACAATTTGAAAGTTATTATGAAACTGTTAAACGTGTAGCATTGATAAGTTATCGACAACAAAACATAATCACCTATCTAAAAGTATCGACTGTCTTACCATCCCTACGTCCATTGACAGCGGCCCACAGGCTCAGTTCCGCCGCAACCTCTCCGCGACCGGTCACGTTTCGCTTTCACAAACGAAAGTTAGAATATCGAACGTTTCCGATTCGAAATTTAAAGTTTCGAATTTGGGAACGCGTTCGGGAATTGTGTTTTTTTAAATGTGTAGATTATGTTTGTGAGTTTAGCTTATCTGTGGTAAAATCTTTGTGGAGGTCTTGTATTAAATTTAACATAAGTATATACATACAAAAGGGGTAGGCAGAGCACACGAAAATGAATTTAAGTGGTAGTTAAAGTGCATTTGTTGATATAAAATATCATTATACATACTTAGAAATAACTGAAATAACATACATTTTAATTTTAACACCCGACGCAAACGAAGAGTGTTATAAGTTTAAAATGTGCATCAGTGTCTGTCTGTGGCATCATAGCTCCCAAACGTATGATCCGAATTGAGTGCGGTTTTCTTTGATCGAAATTTGTGTGGGGATGGTGATTAACTGTGTATATTGGAAATAAAAAGCAGTCGTTTCCAAGATATTCAGCTTTCATAGGAACTAGTGACAGGATATCAGCCAATATAATAAGTTAAGAAATACAAATTTTGGTTATGTATATAGTCTTAGTCGGCCTGTTTAGCCTAGTTGGTGGTGATCCTGCCTCGGAAGCTAGAGGCAGGCTGCCGGCGCCATATTTAACGTAGATCGGTCTGTAACCGTAAGTTGGTGCAACTCACCCTCAACGATTTAGTAAATTAAAAAAAAACACCACATGTAGCTGGTCACCAGTTAGGGCCATCATTTAGTGTGTGGTACAGAAAAAAACTACTAAACGGCCTACTTGTCGGCCTCTTTAGCCTAGTCGGTAGTGTCATTGCCTCCGAAGCTAGAGGTCCCGGGTTCGATTCCCGGTAAGGGCATTTGTTTCTGTGGTGAGCAGAGACATTTGTTCCTGAGACTTGGATGTTTTCTATGTATTTAAGTATATATCTATTAAATATATCGTCGTCTAGTACCCATAACACAAGCCTTATTGAGCTTACTGTGGGACTAGTTCGATTTGTGTAAAAAATGTTAAATGTTAATTTTTTACACAAATCGAACTAATCCTATAATAAGCTCAATAAAGCCTTGTGTTAGGTATGTTATGTTATGGCTACTAGACGACGATATATTTAATAGAGAAAATACTTAAATACATAGAAAACATCCAAGTCTCAGGAACAATTGTTTCTCAGGAACACATAAATTGCCACATTCGAACCAGGGACCTCCAGCTTCGTAGGTATCACTACCAGTTAGGCTAAACAGGCAGACCAGTTGCAATTGTGAATGGAACATACCATTATTTACGTAACCACGCTATACCGGTGTTTACCTGATTTATCGCATGATATACTTAACTTCGTGGCCCAGTGGCACCCGCGTACTGCGTGCGGTATGCGAGGTTAAGCAATGTCGGGCGAGGTCAGTCCTTGGATGGGTGACCGCTTTGAGTGGTTACTAACTGAGCGCTCCCGTGCTTTGGAAGGCACGTTAAGCCGTTGATCCCGGTTGCTGTCTTTGATAGCAGTCGTTAAGCCAAGTTAGAGGCCTCCGGGCGGCTTGAGAACTTCTAACAGTCAAGTTGCCCACTCACATGACAAGCCTATTCCCAATAAGGTCGGTTTCCCCCTCGGGTTGGAAGGTCAGATGGCAGTCGCTTCCGTAAAAACTAGTGCCTACGCCAATTCTTGGGATTAGGTAGCGGACCCCAGGCATTCTTCAGGATGCAACTGTACTGGGAATAACGCTAGGAGGATGATGATACTTAACTTACGTAAATATTACACTAATCTGTAATCGGTATTACTGTAGGGACAGTCAGCCACGAAAGTGGTCTAACACTTGAACTTTAATAATTTATACCCAAAAAAAACCTACTCCAATTAAGTACAGAAAAACCCGAAATCGCCATACCGTGCCTGTCAAATTCGAGGAGTTCACTCGATTCCTCCTGGATCCCATCATCAGACCTTCACTAAATTTATATATGAGACCAACTTGGGGGTACCTGCTAAAAAATATTATCAAAATCGACCAACGTCAACGGGAGACATACATACATAAAAAAAACAAAAATTAAAACAAAAAAAAAACGACTTCAATCGAGTTATTCGACCAAATGTAGTGCATTAATGCAAATTTAAGACTTATATGGTTTTCTCATGGATGCCATTGTTAGAACCGGACCAAATTGAAATGGGACCACACGGGAAGCACCAGCTTACAAATAAGAAAAGAATCATCAAAATCGGTTCACCCAGACGAAAGTTCTGAGGTAACAAACATTAAAAGCAATATATACAGTCGAATTGAGAACCTTCTCCTTTTTAAGTCGGTTAAAAAAAATAACAAACAAACATGCAGACGAACTGAGAACCTCCTTCCTTCTATTGAAGTCGGTTAATAATAGGCGTAAAGAGGAAGATTTAAGATCACTTTATCGACAGAACTGCATATACTATACATAGATATTTCTGTGGGGGTCAAATCCTGCAACTGAATCTTAGACCAGTTATCCTCAACCACCACCATCATACCAGCCTAAGGACGTCCACTACTGGACATAAGCCGCCCCCAATCACACGGGGGGTATATGTCATAATCGCGACGCTTGGGTTGGATCGCAGTATCTCCACCGCACTCCAGGGATGCTGCTGCCCAACCCCAGGTGGTCTTGGTCGTAGTTTAAGAACATACTCGGGTCCAAACCTCCTCAACCGATTGAGCTAATACAATTTGGCATACTTATGTAAGTTCGATGACAATGCAATATTATGGTATCACCGAGTTGATCTGGTGATGGAGACAGAAGGTGGCTGTAGCAACTCCTCTACACATGATGATCCGTGTTTGGGCTCATTAGAGCCGTCTCAACGAGTAGTTGATGATGATGACTGTGGGAGATAGAAGCTTGTATTACTTATTTTATTCATCTATATGCTTATAAAAAATCTTTAAAATTGCGAAAGCAAGTTGGACCGTTATGTTATCCAAGTATTTTCGCGAGCTTATTGGAGCTTGGGACGGATGTTGGTGTGGGATGCTACCTGTGTAGACACACTGGCACCGTCTCACCTCCAACCACTGGTCTGTGCCTCCAACGGACTATAGTAAAAGCGGCTGCAGCGGCGTAAAACGCCGAAATTCTAAAGCGTAATAAATACAAGGGCCTCGGCAGAGTACATTTTTATACCTTTTGGCGTCGAAACTCTAGGTCCCAGCGCGCACAAGTTATTTGCAGAAATCGTGAAGCGTCTGGTTGACGTAACTGGTGACCGAAAAGCTGGCGGTTTCCTCGCTCAACGTATCAGCATTGCGATACAGCGAGGAAATGCCGCCAGCATCCTCGGTACAGTGCCTCAAGGGCCTGTTTTAGGTTTATGTAATACAATACAGTACTCTTTATTGCACACTTCACATAATAAATCATCATACAATAAGTATATACTATATTGGTTAAGTATTCTTGTATATATTTTTTCGTAAGTATATAAATATATTATTGTTTTTTCGAACGTTTGTTTATTGTTAACGCAAGAATAATTTATTTTTAATGTTATTCGAATTGACTATAAACTTGGTAAAGCATTTACCCTAGTTTTCAATGGCTGCTATCATCCACTTCAAACGTAGATTATGGATGGTATCATATGATAACAGATAACCAATAAGAATACAAAATTATCTATAATATAATCAGGTATTAGGCCATCGATTTTCCTCTTTGGTTCAGTAAATTTCACTTTTTTTGAAGGTACATACATACGAACATTGTAAGTTGCAAGTTGTTGAGCTTGTAAAAAATCGTACTCAGCACACTAATTAACACCATCACTGGGATTCGAACCCGGCTTCGTAATTAGGCCAAAGTGGTCTAATATTTGATAGCGACTGTACCGCGTTTGTGACGTGGGATTTACTTGAGTATTGCGTTTAACATCGGAATAGAATTAATACAAGTCAAGCAGGGTTCACTGCATCCAATTACTGATTGAATGTTGCTCACTTACGAAACTAAGCGTTCTTGAAGTTCGGACGTGAATTGTTGTCCATGCATCGTTTTGTTTGTCACTCGATTGTTGTTTTTATTCAACTGGGACAGTAAGGGGGTTATGTATTTCGAGTATATATGCTAATATACTGAGTGGCAAAAAAATGTATGTATGTAAATTTATTGTACACAAAACACAGGTAAAAATACAGACAAATTCGGTTATTATCGGTGTAAGGGATCTCTTCCAGTTCACCTTAAAAAATATAAATAAAGGTAAATTGGCCCAAAATCGTAGCAAAATGTACGAGAACCGAATAGGCCATATATAATAGACTTAAAAAAAGGACGACCTTCTCAATTCGTCGGAATATATATATATTTTATGTAGGTATGTTCACTGATTACTCTGAAACTATTACACCGTTTTTCAAAATTATTTTTTGTTTGAAAGCGGGTATAAGCTGGTATATGCATCCATTTAAATAAGATCATGGCAGATTGAGCTACAACTATCGATCGGGGAAGACAAAAATTTTGGGAGCACCACGGGCCTAAAGCTTCCGAAAGCCGACGTGACGCCATTTGACGCTGATCTAGCGCACTTCATCATTCGCGTCCCATTTATTTGAGGCCGGCGCAGCTTTCTTCCATACCTCTCTATCGCCCGTCATCTCGTCACTCACATCCTTCCTCTACGTATCGTGTCTCACGCAATCCATCCATTTTTTCCGCGGCCCACCCCTGCTTCTACTTCCCTCCACATTCTTGCCTTTCGTGTCACATGACAAGAAGAGCACTTATATGGTTGAAAACTGCGACCTGCCGAGGTGAACATACGAAAATCCGCCGGACATACATACAAATGGATTTTTGCCCAAGCTTAAACGGAGACGCTCCGCTCGCTCAATAGTCAGGTCAGCTATGGTGTGGCATTCTCTTCCGGATAATCTTATCCCACATACTTAAAACTTGGATCGTTTCAAGACGAAAGTGAATAGGCACTATCTAAGTACGCATGTAACACCCTCGACCTCATCATCCTTACCATCAGGTGAGATAGTGGTCAAATGCTTACCTATATTATATACATAAAAGTCTGTGATTATAGTGTGTGATAGTGATAGTTTACAAATATTCTGCCCGCCTGATTGGCTTCAGATCGCATCGCTTTTACCGCAGCCGCTTTCACCGCGAATTGGAGCGATGGCGTAACTGGCGGTAATCGGTTAGTTGCCGGTAACAATATGAAAGAAAAGTGTATAATAATAAAAATATTTATTCATGACATAAAAGAAAAGAAAAATAAAACTACAACAAAAATATGTCACGAAATGGTCCGAACTCAGCATGAAGCTGGCATTGCAACCAGCGCTGGTCTTCCGTTGGGACCATCAGTGAGATCACGGGCAGCGCACACATTTAACATATACATACTAAATATAATAGAAAAAAGAACAATAACTAACAAAATAACAAATAACAATAATTTTTACATAATTACACAGTTACATAATGAATAATACAAGTACAGTGTGTGCACGGCTTAAAACTATCACTATATGTATCACTATACATGTATGTATGTATCATTATGTGTTACCTGCTGGGAAATCAAATGATGGTTCCATCGGAAGATCAGCGCTGTGCCTGTGCGCTGACCATTTCGTGCCATACCCATTGTGACTGTTTTTTTTTCTATATCTCTTTTGTTGTGTTGTATTGTCACGAATAAATGTTTTCTATTCTATTCTATTCTATTCTATTCGGGTAGTGGCTATTCCGGGCTATTAAGCTCTCGTATCACTGCGACCATTGCTGATCAATTGTCATCGCCACCTACTACAATTCTCGGTGAAGGCCGGCTATTTCAAAGAATCGCAGGATTTTGCTGAACTCGATATACAGTTTAATCTCTTCAGGGCACATGATGTGTTTGCCCAGGATAGAGTAACGACTACGCATTAAATTAGGGCAAGGGTTAGGATGTGTGCAGGTGTCTCAGAAAAGTGTAGCTCCTACATTTATAGTTTCATCATATCCTTATAGTTTCGTCATGTCTGTCCGTTCGACGTCCGTACGTATGTCACAGCGTCACAGCCGATTTACTCGGAGACTATAAGCACTACAATTATGAAACTTGCTAGGAAGGTGTATTCTGTAAAGCGCTACAGAAATGTATGTGAAATTACCAAACAATATTAAATTAGGGAGGGGGGGGGGGGGTTGGTGCGTTTCAAGCTTGAATGAAGAGTGTGCGTTGTTATTGAGGGTCGTTTGACCCGTTATCGACAGTGTTGTATACCTAATATAATCTCAGAGATAAAACCTTCTTTACATAGTGATATGTTGTTATCTCACCAGTTTCTGGAATACGTTCGACGGCAATTGACGCGTTTTGCGTGACGGTTTATTTTGAACAGAAGTGTGTCTTTGATTAAAATATTGCTACGATTTTTGTGGATGAATGTGAATAATAAGGTGTATAAATGAATAATTTAACTGATTGATAATCAATGTGCAAGTGGCTGATTGTGTTTACCATTATTAGCTCGAATTGAAATAGGGTTTATACCAAAATGTGAAAATTGTATGGAACAACCTTTTTGATTGGTTGCTTTTGACACGTAAAGGCGAATCAACTTTTTTTCTTTCGCACCGTGATAGATGGACTAACAGGCAGGCAGATAGATAACGGTATTGTGAGTTACTACTCTTATAATATAACATAAGCCAAATAGGGGTAGATATCTCGGAAGGGTGTCATTTTGTTATTTGGAATTGAAGTTATATATTCCAATGACAGATTATTATACATATATGCAGCTGTTGTTCTGACTAGTACGTATATGTATAGTATCGGATTGTATAGTGATATATAGATAAAATACAATAATAAGTTAAGTAGGTTTGTTGAAACTGAGCGCGTCGCTCGCCATCAAACGTAAGTAACACTTTGGCGAGTCGAATCTTCACCTTGCACCTTAGAACCTAAATCACCTAAATGGTCGCGTACGGTACGGTTTCAGAGGAATTTTCTCCCTCGGACGCTGCGGTTGTAGAATGAGAGGTTTCCCGAGGGACTACAGTATGGGGTTCTTCAAGAAAGGAGTGTATACATTTTTAAAGGGTCTGCAACGTGCATGTGACACCCCTGGAGTTGCAAGCGTCTTGTTTGCCACGGACGTGGTGTTGTATAGCCAATCTCTGTAAGTTATGTTTATGAGAGAACTAGCTGTTGCCACACTTCGTCTTCGTCCACATCTTCGCTCGTATTGGTCGCAGCGTGATGTTATATAGCCTAAAGCCTTCCTCGATAAATGGACTATCCAACAGAAAAAGAAATTTTCAATTCGTTCCAGTAGTTCCTGAGATTAGCGCGTTGTAACAAACAAACAAATAAACTCTTCAGCTTTATAAATTATAATATTAGTATAGATTAGAGGAAACTTCTTCCCTCGGACGCTCCGGTTGTGGAATGAGCTCCCTGCCGAGGTTTTCCCGAGGAACTACAATATGGGATTCTTCAAGAAAAGAGTGTATAAATTTTTAAAGGGTCGGCAACGCGCATGTGACACCCCTGGAGTTGCAGGCGTCCGTAGGCTGCGGTGACCGCTTACCATCAGGCGGGCCGTACGCTTGTTTGCCACCGACGTGGTATAAAAAAAAAACGTTCACTTTGTAAAGTTGCAAGCCGCTCATCGCTACACGGAACCCAAGAACGAGTACTTAGGTTTGTTGATAAATATATTTGTTGTATGTAAACACTAGATACTATGACCGTGTGCAATGGTGACGACTGCACACTCAAGTGCCTTATCATTTATCATTATCACTTTACGTAGTTTATCGAGAATCATTGCTGGGACTACTCGTTATACTTAATCAGTGTGCTCGAGTATCGAAGACGTTTCTCTCGTCGGACGTTTCGGTCGTAGTTTTAGTTTATAGTGAATATTTACTGTACTAGTGAGCGAAATCTTAGTTCCGGGCCGGACATCACATCACTATTATAATTCTTATCGGATAAGTAGTATATAAGCGTCTTCAATTCTTGTTCATGAAGTTTGACGACCACTTTGGCTTTGTTGGTCGGAGCTGGAGGTCCCGGGTTAGGATCCCGGTCTGGGGCATTATTTGTGCATTTATCACGAATATTGTTCCTGAGTCTTGGATGTTTTCTATGTATTTAAGTATGTATTTATCTATATAAGTATGTATATCGTCGCCTAGTACCCATAGTACAAGCTTTGCTTAGTTTCGGACTAGGTCGATTTGTGTAAGATTGTCCCCCAATATCTATTTATTTTTCATGAAGTAATTATTATATTTAAATACTAGTGGCTCTGTGGGCTCTTATTAATCGCACTTTAAATAAAAAAAAAAACTTGATTGGCCAAAAACTCTACATAATCATCAAACATGCGCACGATAAGAAACTATTGCCCGCGACTTCGACTGCTTGGAATTCGTTTAAATCGTATCTCCATACAAACTTTCACCCCCCCCTCGCTCCCTTAAGGTGATTTCCTGAAAAAACTATCCTATATCCTTTCTCGGGACTCAAACTATCTCTATACCAAATTTCATCTAAATCGGTTCAGCGGTTAAAGCATTTAGTTTAGAGGTATGTATGAGACAGAACCACAGACACTGTCGCATTTATAATATTAAGGAAGTATGGATAATTAATAATAATAATCGTATGGCATTTATTTATTTTTCGAAATGTCAGATCTTCGACAAGACAGTACGGTGGCCATATTTTGTGGCACTTTTATTATGGATTATTAATTTGTATGGTTAAGTTAGAATTGATATATTGATAGAAAAAAGAAAGAAAAAGAAGATATGTTGAACTACGAGGACCCGGGTATGTCCTTAAACTACGAACAAGACCACCGGGGAATGGGCAGCAGCATTCCTAGAGTGCGGTGGAGATACTGCGATCGCCAACCCGCATGCCAAGCGTGGCGATTATGGCATTTACCCCACATGAAATTGGGGGAGGCCTATGTCCAGCAGTGGACGTCCTAGGGCTGATATGGTGGTGGTGGTGGTGGGATAGAAAAAAACTCTAAATAACTCCATTATAACAGTGCTCATTAATAACCCTAGTTTTCTTGCTGTGAAATGTTCATAAACAATAAGACATACGTTTGAACTTCATAAACTATAACATGTGTCAGTGAGTGAAACAGTGTGACAGTGACAGCAAAATGTCTCGGAGTTTCAAGTACCAGCGGTTGGACAATGTGGAGATTGGGTAAGTTCATACATTTTTAACCGACTTCAAACAAGTGAACTAAAAAAATATATTGTGGTCATTTTCATACTCGCCTTTTAAAGCCATTTATTTTAATATCCCACATAAAGATTGATATAAAAAATAAACAGTTCCCATTCTCTAAAAGTTCGTCTTTATGCTCTGCATAGGCAACATAAAGTCGCTTTTTATGCTCTAGCTAGAGCATAAAGTAAAACCCGTCCTTGGTCGACGACCACATAAATATGAATTTGGTAACATAACTTTAATTATATTATTTTTTAGTTTAATTTTCTCTCAATTGAAGTGAAAAGCAGAGAGAACCCATTTTATCCTCTACTTTATATCGACCCTCGCCTGCGGCTCGAATCGATAAATTTTCTCGGATACAATGGCTTGTTTTATGCACTTGTTGTAAAATCTACTATTTTAGCCCGCGCATTAAGGTACATTATAGTACATTACGATACAAGTGCAGAGAACAGGAAATTCGCAACGAGTGGTGATAAATTGAAACACGACCGAAGGGAGTGTTTTAAATCGACACGAGTTGCGAATTACATGTTCGCACGTGTATCGTACAACGTTTTACAGTACATATGGCTCTTTAAAGTTTCGACATATGCACGTAATCTGCTGATTACCGCACTCATGCGGTAATATAGCACCATATGTACCTACTGTAAAATCCGTTATTTTCTTTTTTTGTCGTCCAATGACACGCGCGCCATCAAGAAGAATCTAATGACACATCATTTCATATGCATATATTAATTATCATATATGCAGGTTTCTTTACGATGTTTTCCTTCACCGATAGGCTGGTGGTAAAATGTCAAATGATATTTTATTTGATCTGACTGTCTCGATTGGTCTACGCAAACGTCATCAGACTAAGTGGGCGTACATTCGGAAATCAATACCGAGATGAGGCACAGGCGGTACACCCACGCATATTGAGCTTTTCTATTTAAAGAAAAGTCCAACGTTACCTACATCACCCTACATGTATGTATAAAGGTAGTACACCCACGCATGTTGAGCTTTTCTTTTTAAAGAAAAGTCCAACGTTACCTACATCACTGTACATGTATATATACAGGTGGTACACCCACTCATATTGAGCTTTTCTATTTAAAGAAAAGTCCAACGTTACCTACATCACTGTACATGTATGTATACAAGTGGTACACCCACGCATATTGAGCTTTTCTATTTAAAGAAAAGTCCAACGTTACCTACATCACCCTACATGTATGTATAAAGGTAGTACACCCACGCATGTTGAGCTTTTCTTTTTAAAGAAAAGTCCAACGTTACCTACATCACTGTACATGTATATATACAGGTGGTACACCCACTCATATTGAGCTTTTCTATTTAAAGAAAAGTCCAACGTTACCTACATCACTGTACATGTATGTATACAAGTGGTACACCCACGCATATTGAGCTTTTCTATTTAAAGAAAAGTCCAACGTTACCTACATCACTGTACATGTATGTATACAAGTGGTACACCCACGCATATTGAGCTTTTCTATTTAAAGAAAAGTCCAACGTTACCTACATCACCCTACATGTATACTACATGTATGATACAGGCGGTACACCCCGCATATTGAGCTTTTCTATTTAAAGAAAAGTCCAACGTTACCTACATCACCCTACATGTATACTACATGTATGTATACAGGCGGTACACCCACGCATATTGAGCTTTTCTATTTAAAGAAAAGTCCAACGTTACCTACATCATCCTGTATACTACATGTATGTATACAGGCGGTACACCCACGCATATTGAGCTTTTCTATTTAAAGAAAAGTCCAACGTTACCTACATCACCCTGTATACTACATGTATGTATACAGGCGGTACACCCACGCATATTGAGCTTTTCTATTTAAAGAAAAGTCCAACGTTACCTTCATCACCCTACATGTATATTACATGTATGATGTATACAGGCGGTACACCCACGCATATTGAGCTTTTCTATTTAAAGAAAAGTCCAACGTTACCAACGTATACATACATGTAGTATACATGTAGGGTGATGTAGGTAACGTTGGACTTTAAATAGAAAAGCTCAATATACCGCCTGTGCCTAGGTATGTGCGTTCACGCCCGTTTTTAACCGCCGAAGCGGAATGAAAAAGGGGGGTGTTATAAGTTTAACATCTGTATCTGTGTATGTGTGCGTCTGTCTGTGGCATCGTAGCTGTTCGGGTGAACCAAGGTTAACCGATTTGAACCAGTGTGTGCTGCCAGTGATGATATATGACACTGAAACGTGGTCGCTTACTATGGGCCTCATAAGAAGGCTCAAAGTCACCCAAGCAGGGATGGGAGTATCTCTGCGCGATCGCATCAGAATGAGGCACGCAGTAAAACCAAAGTAACCGATATAGCCCTCCGAATCGCTAAGCTTAAGGGGTAGTGTGCGGGGCATATAGTACATACGTAAAACCGATGGTCGTTGGGGCAGAAGGGTTCTCGAGTGGCGACCACGTACTTGATGGCGCAGCGTGGGTAGGCCCCTGGGATGACCTGGTAAAGGTCGCAGGAGTCCGCTGGTTGCGGGTGGCGCAGGACCGGTCATTGTGGCACTCTTTGGGAGAGGCCTATGTCAAGCAGTAGACAGCCTTCGGCTGATATGATGATGAACTTTACTTTTGAAATAATTGGCCTCTTAACCAATAGTACCAACACAAACCGTATAGGTATATTAGCGTCTGAACGTCTCTTAACGTTCCTATATTCAGCTGTGACCCATTTTATATGAAGTGCCGCCTTTTTCATTAAACGCGTTCCTATGTTGCGCAACACAAGGAGCGGAATGCTAGGGATTCGAAGAATTTCATCTCACGTTGGCAGTGTGGAAAATATATTAATATTTTAATTTAATTTCTTATTAAAAACACGTTGAGTGGAGAAGCTCTTGACGTTTAATGACAAAACCGTATGACTTATCTCAAAATAAAATACACCGTGGACGCACGTTCGACATTTGGAGACTAAAATGTCATAGTGCAAATAGTCTAATTTTAAAGAAATAATATATTTTTGTAAAAATATATTAAAGGAGTATATACTATTAAGGGCCGAGGGTGTCCGCTGGATGCGGATGTCGCTAGACCGGTCATAGTGGAAGTAATGGTTGCCTATGTCCAGTAGTGGACGTCCTTCGGCTGACATAATGATGACGATGATACAATTTATTTATCTGTTCCATAATTACTCGTGTCTAGTTTGTGAGTTGTTTTCCTTATGACATTGTTGATGAAAGTGTTGCTTTGATATTTACTTATTTATTTGCATTTATATGTAGGTTTGCATATAGTATATGTAAATGTATGACCTTATTTATTCAGAGTGATCATAAACGGCGTCGTTTATAAACACTATTTATAAACAAAACGGCTAGAAGTTTAAATTAAAGTAATACTCTATTTTTCTTTTCTGTTTTACTTACCTATTCAATTAATGCTGAATCGTTTCGCATCGTCAGCTGTACCAATGTCACTTTTTTTCTTTCCACTGCAAATGACAGAAATTTTAGTAATTCAGTATGTGCCACTCGCTAGCAAAATTATTTCCGTTTTGGGCGTAAACTCTTGAATCCCTCGCTACAGTTGTTACGAACAGGATTCAGCTTTAAACTTACTACACTCGAGATTCTCTTGTAGAATTCTTCGCTTTACTCAGATTTTATACGCTTTTGCCGTAAATATGTATATCATTTTGCTCTCTAGACACGCATCTATGATATACTCTTGTGTAACTAAAATCTGAACTTGCAATTGAAATTGATATCTTTCAGATCTTTGTTTATTCTTTGATACCTGCTGTACTTTATTAGAAATATAATAGGTGTGCATTTTGGAATACCCTCCTCTAAGGCCCATCATATCATAAAACATGCTAGGGAAATTTCAATTAACTAGTGTTTGAAATAGGGTTGAATTTTCTTTGTCTCTAAAATCGAACGTAACAAATGCAACCTTGTCCCAGGTTAACATATTGAGATTCCTTTCAAAGAATAAGTCCTATAATAATTTTTAAGAAAAAATACCGACTTCAATGGGGGAGGCCGGTGAAAGATTATTATACTTAGATGGTGCACTCTTAGATTCCATACAATAAAATAAAAATGGCTATAAGTATGTTTATAATGGTAGAAGACTAAGCACCCTCAATTCCTCATGGAATCATGGAAAAACCTTGCTTGCTTGACAAACAAAATGAAGAGAACAAATCGCCAAACTTGAACTACGCGTCGTTGAAGAGTTCCGTTCTGATCATCATAAATTCACTATTTGTGTGCCTTTCACATTTGAGGAGTTCCCTCGATCCCTAATGGATCCCATCATCAGGACGCGAGCATGACAAAAATCAATCGTGAAAATAGAACTTGCTTAACAAATACAGCTAGAAGGACAAATCGCCAAACGTGAACTTTTCGTCGTTGAAGAGTTCTGTGATGATCATCATCAGCAGTTCCACTTCATCAAATGTCACATTTTTGTATGATAATGCTCGACTTGTTGATAAAAAACATAAAAATCACTATATGTTTGCCTTTAAGATTTGAGGAGTTCCCTCAATTCCTCATGGATCCCATCATCAGAACTGCGTTTGGACAAAAACGGGACCAACTTGGATATATATACTTAAAGTCCAAAAAAAAAAATTACAATTCGGTTAAGAAATGACGGAGTTATGGAGTAACAAACATTAAAAAAAAAAAACATACAACCGAATTGATAACCTCCTCTTTTGAAATCTTGAAGTCGGTTAAAAAAAACCATGGGCCTTAAGAAGGTTATATTTGTATTGTATTGATATCTGGCAGTTATAAGACGGTTTTATCTCAGCGTGACCTTCCGTCAGGTTACTCTTGGTCAGTTGAATAAGGAATAATGGACGATTCACACCGAACGGCCGGAGTCGGCGCGTACCCCACTAGAGTCGAAGGAATTCCTACCCTCCATACAGAAGTTAGATTTCATATTTGAATGGGTTGCGGGCCGCCGGTCGGCTGCCGCCTGCTCTGCCGCTGCCGTTTGGATACGAAGTCTAGATGGAGGGTTCGAATTCCGTTGACTCTAGTGGGGTGCGCGCCGACTCCGGCAGTTAAGTGTGAATCGTCCATAACGAGTAGATATACTTACAATTTTAAACCTTATGCTATGGTAATACGGCGAAAATTGGATTTTCTTTGTATAGACTGTACAAAAGCACGCTTAATGTCAAAAAGGCATTTCCTGCTTACAAAACATTTGTAAACAATGTCCATTGTTTTACAAACAATTTCATGCGATTCTACGCTCGGTGTTATAGGGAAAGTCTCGTCGCGTACCTTGGAATTTGACATTGAAGTGAGAGTTTTTTATTGGGATTATTTAATAGGTACTACAGCCATGTAAGTTCAGTATTTTTAGTATTACAACACTAATGTTTTTAAGCTGTGTAGCCAAATGTTACACCAATTGTTTTTATAGGGTTTCGTACCTAAAATGGCGTAATCGGAACCCTTAATAGTTTCGTCATGTTTAACCGTCCGTCCGTCCGTATGTCACAGTCGATTTACTCGGAGACTATAAACACTAAAAGTATGATATTTGGTATTGGTAAAAAGGTGTATTTTATGAACCGCTACAGAAAAGTGATATAAAAATAACGAAAAAAAAATTCGGGGGGGCACTCCATACATGCAAACGGGGGATAAAAAAAAGATAAAAAGAAAATAGGGAACAATTTTTTACACAAATCGAACTAGTCCCATAGTAAGCTCAATAAGGATTGTGTTATGAGTACTAGACGACGATATGTTAAGTATATGTATAGAAAAAAAACCCACATCTCAGGAACAAATATTTCTGCTCACCACAGAAACAAATGCCCTTACCGGGATTCGAACCCGGGACCTCCAGCTTTGGAAGCAGTGTCACTACCAAATAGGCTAAACGAGTTAAATAAAAGCTTCTAAAAATGTCACACTGCCATTTAATTTCGAATTCAACAACTTTAACTCGACGAGAAAACTTTCCGTTTCTACTGGATCATGGGAAACTTAAGTCGTAATGCTTTCGAGTTCTAAGATTTGCCAAAACATGCATGCAAGGTTAAAGTATTCAAGTATACGTTTGTCAACAGCTTAAATTAATGACCATTGCGGCATGGCCACCCATCTCATACAACGTATAATTAATACTTAGTAAAATCTCATAGATGGCGCTACAGGTATCACGTGAAATAATATTGCACGTAATCTTGAGAAAATAATGATTTTTACACCCCAATAAATTCACATAGCATATTTTAGTCTCAAACATTATTCTACACATAAAATAGATACTAAATTTTGTATTTTACTAAATACAATAAAATTGATACCTTACGTGTGAGCTTCCAAGCTTGCCACGTATTATTGAGTTTTTTCACTAGATGGTGCTATAACAGCGCTATGTATATTTGTCTCTGTCACACGCGCACAGTAATAGTGCCCTCACGCTCGCACAGTAACCGTAATTGCCAGCTGCAGAGATTGTAAACCTTAGGTTCGCAGGTATACGGACGGGATCTTAAGCACGTGTTATTTTGCTTGCAATGTTATTGGTCCCATGATCATAAGCTGTAATATTTTTTAAAGCGGTATTCTATAGTGGGATGCGTTTGTGATCACATAGTTCTCGGACTCTTTACTTGTTAAATCGCTGTTTAAGTTACGTTTGTTGTGTTTGTTATCTTTTTTGTTACTATTCGTTGAGTTTATTTGCGTTGTTAATTTTTTGTTATTAAAAGTTGGTGTTATTAAAGACATGGAACCGACTCCATCTACCCCAAGTGGCCCACGCCTCTTCAAGGTGTTTGTGTCACCACGGAAGAAACGGAAAATGTCTCATTTAAGTGAAAATTTGTATAATCCATATAAGTGATAATCCAGTAATCGTAGCGTTTTATTTCTTCCGCTTTATATATTTATTAAAATGTCTAGAAATCTTTAAATTGCTAATTGAAAAATTACCTAGCTTTCCAATTTTTTTGACGTAAGTAGTTATTTTATTGTGTTTGGTTCTTCACCGTATTGGCTATGTGCACGTCTGAAACGTCAAACGTCAGGGGTCCCGAGACAATGTCAAACTCAGAGATGTCAAGTGGTGACACATTCATATTTTATTTATTTTAGTAAACGAGAAAGACCCCTTACTGGAAATTTTACTGAAATAAATAAGAAAATAAATAAATAAATACGAACGAAACGAATCGTAGGAAACCGTTAAGAAACCAATAGAAATCGTGAAAGTAAATTTGACAGATGTCCCAGGAAAGTACACATTTCTGCCATGGTGTGCGCTGCGATCGCCTAGCTTACCCCCACCACCTACTTCGCACATAGCCAATAGGTACCTAAATTAGTTAGAATGGCAATGAGAACAATAAAATTCAACGGAAACAAGTAAAATGCCCTCTATAAATGTAATAGATATTATTTGAAATTAATTACACATCCTTGCCATAATTCATTGAACACAGTATAAAAATGTTGTTGACCACTGCACTGGTTGTAGATGCAACGGTCAAGGTCGGTCAGCGAACTACAGCCGTGACGCGCTTCGTTTTTGAATGTTCTTATGTGATGTGTAATATGGTCTCAAAAATATTACTTGTATATTATAAGTATAAAATAGAGTATTAGGTAAAATAATGTGTTGCAAAATATAAACACATAACACCGTTTTGTCTTCGTGTAAGTATTAAAATCTAAGCTCAAATAAGTAACGTAACGAACAACGTATTATCTTTAATAATGCAATGGAAGTAACAAAACTCACAGACGGTTTGTGTACAAACATTGATGCGTAGTTTTTAACCGACTTCAAGATTTCAAAAGAGGAGGTTATCAATTCGGTTGTATGTTTTTTTTGTTTTTTTTTTGTTTTAATGTTTGTTACTCCATAACTCCGTCATTTCTTAACCGATTTGAAAAATTATTTTTTTGATTGTATGTATATATATCCAAGTTGGTCCCGTTTTTGTCAAAAGGCAGTTCTGATGATGGAATCCATGAGGAATTGAAGGAACTCCTGGAATCTTTAAGGCAAACATATAGTGATTTTTGTGTTTTTATCAACAAGTCAAGCATTTGCATCCAAAAATGTGACATTGGATGAAGTGGAACTGCTGATGATGATCAGAACAGAACTCTTCAACGACGAAAAGTTCACGTTTGGCGATTTGTCCTCCTAGCTGTGTTTGTTAAGCAAGTTCTATTTTCACGATTAATTTTTGTCATGCTCGAGTTCTGATGATGGGATCCATGAGGAATTGAGGGAACTCCTCAAATCTTAAAGGCAAACATATAGTGATTTTTGTGTTTTTATCAACAAATCGAGCATTATCATACAAAAATGTGACATTTGATGAAGTGGAACTGCTGATGATGATCAGAACAGAACTCTTCAACGACGAAAAGTTCACGTTTGGCGATTTGTCCTTCTAGCTGTGTTTGTTAAGCAAGTTCCATTTTCACGATTGATTTTTGTCATGCTCGAGTTCTGATGATGGGATCCATTAGGAATCGAGGAAACTCCTCAAATGTGAAAGGCACACAAATAGTGATTTTAGTATTTTCATGAACTAATCAAGCATTTTCATTCATAAAAGTGACATTTGATGAAGTGGAACTGCTGATGATGATCAGAACGGAACTCTTCAACGACGCGTAGTTCACGTTTGGCGATTTGTTCTCTTCGTTTTGTTTGTCAAGCAAGCAAGGTTTTTCCATGATTTCATGAGGAATTGAGGGTACTTAGTCTTCTACCATTATAAACATACTTATAGCCATTTTTGTATTTTATTGTATGGAATCTAAGAGTGCACCATCTAAGATTAATAATCTTTCACCGGACTCCCCCATTGAAGTCGGTTTTTTTTTCTTAAAAATTATGCGTGTAGCTTCGTTTCGTTTGATTCCAAATAAGTTATAAGCGCTCTTTTAGTTTTTTACTCGACTGCACCAGAAGGAGGGTTATGTTTTTGGAGAGTATGTATGTATGTATGTATGTATGTATGTATGTATGTAGGTATGTATGACGTATGTATGTATAATTGTTGGCACGCTCTGCAGCCTGAACAGCTTAATGGATTTTAGCTTGAAAGGTGTCGTTAGATTAGTATTTACTGTGAGAGTGACACTAGATATATAAAAAACAATGGCGGCCATTTGGCGCCAAATTCTAATTACACTGAAACGCAGTCGGGTTTTAGGGTTTAAAATGGAATCCTTATAGATTCGTCATGTCTGTCCGTCCGTCCGTCCGTATGTCACAGCTAGGACTTGAATAAACGGTATTTTTGGAAACCGGTATTGTGACCTTGTACCAGGAACCGGTATCAGACATGGTACCGGTACTAGCTAAAGTACTAGTATTGCTAAAACCGGTATCCTAAATGATACCGGTACCGTGAGAACCGGTAAATTGATGAAATTTACCGGTTTTTAACAGTCAAAATACCGATACTCGAAAGTGGAGTGAGTGAGAGAGATAGAGCTACTGAGGTCACAAATACTAACATCGCGAGTAATGTATGGAGAATGTATGCAATTAACATTAGTGTCCGCTGCTCTAACTTTTTAAATTTGCTTACTAAAATCAACTGATAAAGGAAATATTACATAGAGCCAACCGCCACGATTTTGTATATATATTTTTAATTTGTTATATAAATTGTTTTTTTTTTTGTTTTTCCGGGGTTTTTTATTGTACTTGTATTTTTGTAGCATTTTTTGTTTTTTATTGTTTTTTTCCGAATTTTTCGAGTATTTATGTATTTAGTTCGTGTCTTTTGATGTTTTTGGACTGTTTAAAAGTTTTGTCGTATTTTTTGGCTTTTTATAAGTTTTTCTTATTTTTTTTTGTACTTTTCGTCAGATTTTTTTGTTTTTTTTTTTATATATATATATTTTGGTATTTCTTTTAGTATTTACGTGTTTCTTTTACATTTTTTCAATTCTTTCGTGTTTTTTAAATCGTGCTTGAATTTTGTAGCATTTTTCGTGTTTTTAGTTGTTTTTTTCGATTTTTTGTTTTTTTTTTTATTTTTACTTGTTATTTTGTAGCGTTTTTCTGTTTTTGGATGTTTTTGGAATGTTCAAAAGTTTTGTTTGTACTTTTCGTCAGCTCTGTTTTGTGTTTTGGCTTTGTTTTACGTGTTTTTTTGTATTTTTTGTTCTTTAATATGTTTTTTTTAAGTCGTGCTTGTATCAGTTTGTGTGTTTTTGTTGTTTCTTTCGAATTTTTCGTGAATATAGGTATTTTTTTTATTTTTTCGTGTAATTTTGTAGCTTGTTTTTGATGTATCTGGATTTTTTTATTTTTTTCGTGTTTATTCAGTTTTTTTTTGTTTTTTTTTTTTAATATGATTTTTGTTATTTTTTGTAGTATTATTGCTTTTAGTTGTTTTTTTCGATTTTTTTGTGAACTGTGTTTTTTTTTTAAGTTTTTACTTGTTATTTTATAGCGCTTTTGCTGTTTTTTGATGTTTTTGGAATGTTTAAAAGTTTTTTTTATACTTTTCGTCAGTTTTATTTAGTGTTTTGGCTTTGTTTTAGTTTTACGTGTTTTTTGGTATATATCTTTGTTCTTTTCTTTGTTTTTTTTTAAGTCGTGCTTGTATTTTTGTATCATCTTGTGTGTTTTTTGTTGTTTCTTTCAAATTTTTCGTGAATTTTGGTATTTTTTTAGTTTTTTCGTGTTATTTTGTAGCTTTATGTTTGTGTTTTTTGATATATTTTGACTTTTTAAGTTTTTACTTGTTATTTTATAGCGCTTTTGCTGTTTTTTGATGTTTTTGGAATGTTTAAAAGTTTTTTTTATACTGTTCGTCAGTTTTATTTAGTGTTTTGGCTTTGTTTTAGTTTTACGTGTTTTTTGGTATATATCTTTGTTCTTTTCTTTGTTTTTTTTTAAGTCTTGCTTGTATTTTTGTATCATATTGTGTGTTTTTTGTTGTTTCTTTCAAATTTTTCGTGAATTTTGGTATTTTTTTTAGTATTTTCGTGTTATTTTGTAGCTTTATGTTTGTGTTTTTTTAAATATATTTTGACTTTTTAAAAGTTTTTCGTATATTTTTGTACTTTCGGTCGTTTTTTAAATGATTTTCCATGTTTTTTGGTAATTTTTTAGTTTATACGTGTTTTTGGTATTTTTTTAGTTCTTTCGTGTTTTTTTTAAATGGTGCTTGTATTTTGTAGCATTTTTCGTGTTGTTAGTTGTTTATTACGATTTTTTTGTGGTTTTTTTTATTTTTGTTTTTACTTGTTATTTTTTACGGTTTTTCGTGTTATTTTGATGTTTTTGGACTGTTGAAACGTTTTTTCGTATATTTTGACTTTTCATAAGTTATTTCCTATCTTTTTTTGTACTTTTCGTCAAGTTTTTTTTTTATGTTTTTTTTGGTATATCTTATAGTTTGTACGTGTATTTTGGTATTTTTTTTAATTCTTTTGTGTTTTTTTTAAATCGTGCTTGAATTTTGTAGCATTTTTCGTGTTTTTAGTTGTTTTCGTGGATTTTTTTGTGAATATTGGTATTTTTTTTTAAGTGTTTACGTGTTGTTTTGTAGCGTTTTTTCTGTTTCTTGATGTTATTGTAATGTTTAAAAGTTTTTTTTTTGTACTTTTTTATGTTTTTTTTGGTATATCTTATAGTTTGTACGTGTATTTTGGTATTTTTTTTAATGCTTTTGTGTTTTTTTTAAATCGTGCTTGAATTTTGTAGCATTTTTCGTGTTTTTAGTTGTTTTCGTGGATTTTTTTGTGAATATTGGTATTTTTTTTAAGTGTTTACGTGTTGTTTTGTAGCGTTTTTTCTGTTTCTTGATGTTATTGTAATGTTTAAAAGTTTTTTTTTTGTACTTTTCGTCAGTTTTGTTATTTCTTTGTTATTTCTTTCGAATTTTTTTAGTTTTTTCGTGTTATTTTGTAGCGTTTTTTTGTTTTTTGATGTTTCTGGAATTGTTAAAGCATTATTCGTGTTCTTATGCTTTTATGTTTAATTATATTGACATTTTTGGTTATTTTCGTGTTTTTTTGAATTTTTTTGTTGCATTTTTCGTGTTTTTATTTGCTATACTTTGCTTTTTTTGGACGTCTTGTATTTTTTATTTTTTTTACTTTGCAGTTTTTTATTGTTTTTTTTTTCTAACATGTTTGAGAAAAGTACTGTACAATCCTCGGCCGGAACAGGGATTGCAGGACTCGTTTTATCCGGCCTCGTCTACGACTCGGCAGTTTATCCCAAACTCGTCCAGCAATCCTTACTTCACGGCCTCTGCAGTAATGTACTATTAGGTACCTAAGTTCCGCCACCGCGCCGCGCATACGCACGAAATGGCAACATCGCATACAAGTGTAGGAACCTTTATAAAGAACCGGTATTTTTCGGTTCTAATACCGGTATTTTTTCTTAACCGGTTCTCTGGAACCGAAACGAAGAAAACCTATAAATACCGGTATGTTACAGGTATTTTCGGTACCGGTTTCAAGCCCTGGTCACAGCCGATTTACTCGGAGACTATGACCACTACAATTATGAAATTGTGTGTGTGAAGGTGTATGTTATGAACCGCTATAGAAATATGATGTGAAATTATAAAAAAGAAATATTAAACGAGGGGGGCACGCCATTCATGTAATAGGGGAGTAATTTTTTTTCCAATGCACATAGGCGTGTAGGGTGTCTAGGGATAGGCCTTCAAAAATGACATAGAGGTTTCTAGAAAACTTTTCCATTTAAGTCAACTGTTTGGTGAGATATTAGCTGTCAAAGTCGTAAAAAGTGTCCCCCCCCTCTAATTTCCAAAATATGAAGTTTAAAATTCTGAAAAAAATCAAGATGATGTACATTAATAAATCCTTTTAACGATTTTTAGTTTGAGCAAGATAAGTTTAACGCTTTTTGAGTTATTCAATGAAAAACTGTCTCGCCAAAACAAAAGAGCGTAAGTGCCGTAAGTTTCCTATGAAGATACGACCTTTTTTACCCGACAGCGCCAGAAGGAGGGTTATGTTTTTCGAGAGTATGTTTGTATGCATAATTGTTTGGCACGCTCAGGGGCCTAAACGGCTCGATGGATTTTAGCTTGAGAGGTGACGTTAGATTCGTATTTACTGTGAGAGTGACACTGGGAATATTATCAAAATGAAAATAAAAACAAAACGGCGGATTTTTGGCGCCAAATTACAAAGGAGCGCAGTCAGGTTTTTTTAGTTTTTTTAAATAATTAGTCTTGTTTATTAAATGTATTGTATAGTGGTTTTAAATGTAGATTATGAGAGGTGTCGGTAAGGAACCCTTCTTTGTGCATGGTCCGACACGCACTTGGTCGGGTTTTTTTGTTTTTTATTTGATTAGTCTTGTTTCTAATAACGACGACCAGACCTTCTAAACGGATATTGTGATTTGTGTTCTTTATCGTTCGCGACTGTTTATGTGTACGGATTCGGACGAATACAGCACTTACGACGACTTGGCACTGACTTCGGACCCTGGCAGATAAATCTACGCATGACGACGTGGCTTTTGAAGATTATAGAGTCACAATAATAATGTCTTGTTCAGTGGAAAAGATTACAAACACATTATTATAAGTAGCCGGAATTAATCGATTGTAATTAAATATATTCACGTTTTTTAAGGTTTACCCGACGTTTCGGATGTATCACAACACAACATTCTTAATCGAGAGCTGACTGGAATGGGCATAAAATAAAACCCGTGCGGCTAGATGTTGATATCCGCTCACGCGAGTCAGGGGGTCTACTACGAAATTCGAAATCCGAACTTCGTATGGTGCCGTCCCTTTCACTCTCCTGTCATACACTATATGAGTGAAAAAGATGGCACCATACAAAGTTCCGATTTCGTATTTCGGAGTAGACGCCCAGTTCGTAACCAAGCTCGAAGTGACACATCCGAAACGCCGGGTGATTCTCAAAAAGGTAATTACATTTTAATGGTCGCGATTAAGTCTCATTTACGTACTAACGTAAAGGAGTGAAATATTGCCAGTTTAGTAGTACCTAGTAGCACTTCAGCGAACGATTTCTACTAAGACAAACGAATAAGGCTGGGTTGCACCGACTTACGATCACAGACTGATCAACGTTAAATATGGCGCCGGCAGCTGTCATCCCATAAAAACTTGTCAAACTTTCCATACATTCAAATTTTAACGAACACAGCTTACGATTACAGACGGTTTGGTGCAACTCAGCCTTAGGCTAGTTTCTATGGCATGACAGCTGTCGGCGCCATATTTAACGCTGATCAGTCTGTGATCGTAAGTTGGTGCAACCCAGCCTTAGTCTACGAAAGAAACTGCATTAACACACTACAAAATACTACTGACATATTGAACGGAGGCACATTCCAATGCCCCAAAATAGGTTTTATTGTAAAGCCAACCGCCTTCCGTAAGTAAAAGTTTAAACACGTAGTACTACGATTAAATATCGAACTGTAAAGCAAACAGTGACTCAGGAGAAGCGAGCGCTCCCGAGCTTACGCATACAAGTATGATCAACCCGGTTTCGTATCTAAAAGTTTCAGAACCTAAAAACACGCTGCTGTCAATATATAATCAACTATCAGGCAACCAGTGACTCAGGAGAGGTGAGCGCTCCCGAGCTTACGCATACAAGTATAATCAACCCGGTTTCGTATTTAAGTTTCAGAATCTAAAAACACGCTGCCCTCAATATATAACCTACTGTAAGGCAACCAGTGACTCAGGAGAGGCGAGCGCTCCCGAGCTTACGCATACAAGTATGGCGAATCCAGTTTTGTAACCAACAGTTTTAGAACCTAAAAAATACGCCGCCATTGATATATAACAATCTATAAGGCAACCAGTGACTCAGGAGAGGCGAGCGCTCCCGAGATTACGCATACAAGTATAGTGAACCCCGTTTGGTAACCAAAAGTTTTAGAACCTAAAAATACGCCGCCATTAATATATAACGAACTGTAAGGCAACCAGTGACTCAGGAGAGGCGAGCGCTCCCGAGCTTACGCATACAAGTATGGCAAACCCGGTTTCGTAACCAAAAGTTTAAGAACCTAAAAAATACGCCGCCATCAATATACAATGAACTGTAAGGCGACCAGTGACTCAGGAGAGGTGAGCGCTCCCGAGCTTACGCATACAAGTATGGCGAACCCGGTTTCGTATCTAAAAGTTTCAGAACCTAAAAACACGCTGCCGTCAATATATAACCAACTGTAAGGCAACCAGTGATTCAGGAGAGGCGAGCGCTCCCGAGATTACGCATACAAGTATGTAAACCCGGTTTCGTATCTAAAAGTTTCAGAACCTAAAAACACGCTGCCGTCAATATATAACCAACTGTAAGGCAACCAGTGACTCAGGAGAGGCGAGCGCTCCCGAGCTTACGCATACAAGTATGGCGAACCCAGTTTCGTAACCAAAAGTTTTAGAACCTAAAAAATACGCCGTCATCAATATAATAATGAACTGTAAGGCAACCAGTGACTCAGGAGAGGCGAGCGCTCCCGAGCTTACGCATACAAGTATGGCGTACCCAGTTTCGTAACCAAAAGTTTGAGAACCTAAAAAATACGGCGTCATCAATATATAATGAACTGTAAGGCGGCCAGGGACTCAGGAGAGGCGAGCGCTCCCGAGCTTACGAATACAAGTATGGCGAACCCGGTTTCGTAACCAAAAGTTTTAGAACCTAAAAATAAGCCGCCATTAATATATAACGAACTGTAAAGCAACCAGTGACTCAGGAGAGGCGAGCGCTACCGAGCTTACGCATACAAGTATGGCGAAACCGGTTTCGTAACCAAAAGTTTTAGAACCTAAAAATACGCCGCCATCAATATAATAATGAACTGTAAAGCAATCAGTGACTCAGTAGAGGCGAGCGCTCCCGAGCTTACGCATACAAGTATAGCGAACCCGGTTTCGTAACCATAAGTTTTAGAACCTAAAAATACGCCGCCATTAATATATAACGAACTGTAAGGCAACCAGTGACTCGGGAGAGGCAAGCGCTCCCGAGCTTACGCATACAAGTATACTCAACCCGGTTTCGTATCAAAAAGTTTCAGAAACTAAAAACACGCTAACGTCAACATATAACGAACTGTAAGGCAACCAGTGACTCAGGAGAGGCGAGCGCTCCCGAGCTTACGCATACAAGTATGGCGAACCCAGTTTCGTAACCAAAAGTTTTAGAACCTAAAAAATACGCCGTCATCAATATATAATGAACTGTAAGGCGACCAGTGACTCAGGAGAGGCGAGCGCTCCCGAGCTTACGAATACAAGTATGGCGAACCCTGTTTCGTAACCAAAAGTTTTAGAACCTAAAAATACGCCGCCATTAATATATAACGAACTGTAAGGCAACCAGTGACTCAGGAGAAGCAAGCGCTCCCGAGCTTACGCATACAAGTATACTCAACCCGGTTTCGTATCAAAAAGTTTCAGAAACTAAAAACACGCTAACGTCAACATATAACGAACTGTAAGGCAACCAGTGACTCAGGAGAGGCGAGCGCTCCCGAGCTTACGCATACAAGTATGGCAAACCCGGTTTCGTAACTAAAAGTTTTAAAATATAACTGTAAGGCAACTTAGTGACTCAGGAGATGCGACCGCTCCTGAGCTTACACATACAAGTATGGTCAACCCGGTTACGTAACTGAAAACTTACACAAGCATAACTATGACATACATAAAAAAATTGAGACGAACTGAGAACCTACTTTCTTCTATTGAAGTCGGTTAAAAAGTTAATATATTTATACAATTTATAAAACTATTAATAATATATACCCAAAAAAACCTGACTCCAATTTTGTACTTCGCTATGCCCCACACATGACATTTTTGCATATTCTTCCCACTTCACCACCTGTACTGCTTTCCGATAGCAAAGGAGGTGGTTACTGTTACTACATCCCAACCAAGTCACTTTATATGGGCCGATGATATTTGAGGAGTTCCGTCGATTCCTCAGGGAACCCATACTGACGTTCAGTTACTCATCATAAGTTCCACTTTAAAATGTGTATTTTGACGAGCGTTAGTAGCTACGTCAACGAAATTTTATCCTAATCTGTGAAATGCCTAGATGATTGAGCAGTTCCATAAGTCATCTGTGGTCATCATCACCAGTTCCGCTTCACCAAAGTTGAGGTTTCGGAGAGCCAATGCTTGATTAATGACAGAAAATACCGAAATCGGCATAAGCATATCAAATCAATTCGAGGAGTTCCCTCGATTCCTCCTAGTTCCCACCGTCAGACCTTCACCAAATTTATATGGAACCTCGTTGAGGGTACCTACTTTGATACAAAAAAAGAATTATCAAAATCGCCGAATGTGATCAGGGAACATATCAATGTCAATACAAGAAATAAACATGTTATAGTTATAGTCTATAGGTAGGTATTAAACATTTGGAATCGCACAACGATGAAGGAATAAACTGAATGAATGCTTTAGGTATATTATTCATTTTGAATAAACACAACCTTAAAGAACCCCCGGACGTCGCGCGTCTCCACTCGCTGCCAGAGAAGTCACGCCATCTAGTGACATCTTAATACATTACTAAACTACTAGCCACGGCGACAGCGTCACAGTCGTGTTAACCCAGTTACTGCATCTAGTGTTGGAACTATGGAAATAAAAATTGCCTACCGAATAGCCTACCTTAGGAAGGCACACTTTTTCTCTATGGGATTGGGTATCTGTACTAGTATTCTTTGATCTGTGATTGCGGTAACCAGTTACAGGTACAGTGAACAGCAAATGTACATGATCATTTTAGTACTTTGTCGCACTAACGTAACAATACTGCAACAGTTGGGATGCGTCAAAGTAGTGAAAGTAGCCTACTAGCGAGTTTGTCCCGCCTGTACAACAAACTCGCTAGTAGACTAAGGGGCCATCCACAAATTACGTCACAGTGATGGGGGGGGGGGGGGGTTACTGACGTGACAGTATATGTTAAAGGGACAGGAAAAAAGCGTTACTAGAGGGAGGCGGGGGGTTCGAGTAGTCGAAATTTTGCGTGACGTAATACGTGGACGGCCCCCTACCGACGTTAGATGTGTTACACGACAGTGGGTCAGTATTTAAAAATAAGTTACTTTCTGTTGTCGATTTCAGTCAGTTAGTTTAATTTATTTAGTTAGTTGATTACTTTGTTGTTTTTTTTAGGGTTCCGTACCCAAAGGGTGAAAACGGGACCCTATTACTAAGACTTCGCTGTCTGTCCGTCCGTCTCTCTGTATCTCAAGAACCGCGATATTTAGACAGTTGAGATTTTCACAGATGATGTATTTCTGTTGCCGCTATAACGACAAATATTAAAAACCGTCCAAGTGCGAGTCGGATTCTTTGCCGTTTTAATAGATAATGGTACGGAACCCTTCGTGCGTGAGTCCGATTCGCACTTGACCAGTTTTTTCTTTTTTTGTAGCATATGACTGAAAGCTGTAATTGAAAATAGTGCATGCTGTGATTGCCTGTAAGTAGGAGATCAGTTATGAATGATATATTAATGTATAGTTTATTATAAACTAGCTGTTTCCCGCGACTTCATCCGCGTCTTCGCCTATTGGTCGCAGCGTGATGTTATATAGCCTAAAGCCTTCCTCGATAAATGGACTATCCAACACAAAAATAATTTTTCAATTCGAACCAGTAGTTTCTGAGATTAGCGCGTCCAAACAAACAAACAAACAAACAAACACAAACTTTTCAGCTTTATAATATTAGTATAGATGTGTATTGTGTCGACTAAAATATCATCAGGTTTTGCTGTTGACTATAGTAAACCAATTTTATTTCTGGGCCACTACGTACCTTGTCACAGTGACAATAATATGAGATCTGTAGCAGCTTTCATATTGATTTTCACTGAGACAAGGTACGTAGTGGCCCCGAAATCAAATTGGTTGACCGTACATATAGTATGTCATTGCAAGTATGTAAATATACGTTATTTACAAATTTGGGTCTTATCTCATAGATACAAGGTCCAAAATGCATGCACGCTAGAGTCAGAGCAGGTATGGAAAAATACGTCAGTAATTAACAAATTTGGATCTTATCTCACAGGCGGCAAAGTACAAAATGCGTTTGCGCACTAATGTGAAGTACGCGATAAACTGTCGCAAGGTTCCTTTCTCCGCTTGGGTCGCGGCCATATTGTTTTAATATTTGACCTTATTAATCTTACTAGGTAAGTGTATTGTATGACCAAAAAATGACATTATTAATAAATAAATACATATTGCGGGACAATCTTACACAAATCGACCTAGTCCCAAACTAAGCAAAGCTGGGCAATGGACGCTATGGGTACTAGACGACGATATACATACTTATATACATAAATACGTACTTAAAAACATAGGAAACATCCAAGACCCGGGAACAATATTCTTGATAAATGTGTACAGCAGTATAGTTTATATAAATAAATGTCAGGGATTTTTTTTTACACAAATTGTAAGCTGAATAAGGCTTATGTTATGGGTACTAGGCGACTATATACTTATATATATAATAGATATAGATACTTAATTACATAGAAAACGTCCAAGTCTCAAGAACAAATGTTTCTGCTCTCCAACAGAAACAAATGCCCTGACCGGGATTCGAACCCGGGACCTCCGGCTTCCTTATACTTTGTCCTTTATAATTTGTTTTAAATTTTCTTACCTTTTCCTGTAGTTACGATTTCTCTTCTTCGTTCACGTATGAAGGTTATATTCTCCTGTAATATATGTATGTCTGTATGTTTATTATTTCCCCTGTGCCTTATGTAAATGTTGCGGCATTTGTCTACCTTTATTTATTTTTAATCTCATCCACTCAAAGGTTAGGAAGAGATCCCTTAAAGGGACAAGTTCGCCTTTGTACTTAACTGTTTTATTTTGTAAATATTATCTGTCGTGTGTTTTTGCACAATAAAGAGTTTTAACGTAATAGTTACATATTACTAATTATTTAATGAAAAGTAACTTTAAGACTATATATTTACAACTATTTAAATCAATTATTGTCCTTATATACCATTTATTTAACATAATTATAGAATTATTTAATAAAAATCATAACAACAAACCTATTTCAAAAATATTGTGATAATATCACAATATAGCAGCGGACACTTTATTTACCAAAAACTACATATTTTCTACCTTCATGGGCATTTACTCATTTCATCTTTGGTGTATAAACCATTTTTGTATTTCTGTGTGTATACATGATGGATTAAAGAACCTATTTCTAAATTATTACCTAATTATATAATTCTAAATTTTTAATAATGATTTATTTTTAGATAATGATTTAACTATTACGTCACAACTACTACTATAATACTATGCATTATAGTAGTAAATTATTATTATTTAAAAAAACTATGTAGGTGTAGGATTCTAGTGTAGGTTACTCGCGCGACATCTTAGCGGCAATACTGACCAACCGGATCTTGGCAAACAAAAAATCTCCGCGCTCACTCAACTCAATATGCGACATGACAAACGCCCGTTCATTATAACAGCAACTTACCGAGCTCTTAGGACAACCTACCGAGTCCTATTGGCTATGTGCAAAGTAGGCGATCGTAGCGCACACCATGGCAGAAATGTGTACTTACCGGGGACATCTGTCAAATTTACTTTCGCGTTTTCTATTGGTTTCTTAACGGTTTCCCGCGATTCGTTTCGTTTGTATTTATTTATTTATTTTCTTATTTATTTCAGTAAAATTTCCAATAAGGGGACTATCTCGTTAACTAAAATAAATAAAATATCCATGTGTCAATATTTGACATCTCTTGAGTTTGACATTGTCTCGGGACCCGTGACGTTTGACGTTTCTGACGTGCACATAGCCAATACCGGAGATGACGGCGCAACGGAGTCACGCTGTTGCGTCGCCTAAATAATGTTTTACTTTTTAAGATTATTTTGTATTGATATGTATGTTCAAATTCAAATTAATTTATTGCCAAAAAATAATACAAAATCCCTTATACTAAACATAAAAACTTATACCTAAAACATTCAAATTTGTGTTGGGTTGGGCAATGGGTGCTCGTCTCAGCATATGCAGGGCTTGAAGCCTTGCGCTGGTTTTCAGACGAGTCCCTTCGACAGGGTTGGTCGTAACACTACGAGTACGTCTATCGGTTTCAAATAATTTAGAATTAAACATACAATGATTAAGTATGTTTAATTCTAAATTATTGTGCCTAACTCCTATGTGTGTGTCTGTCTTAAGTGTTAGAGGTGTTAAAATACTATAAATACATATATTTACACATATTTACATATATATTCATAAATATAGACATGTCTGTTTACCTATGTACGATGTACATGTGTTCCCATATAAGAATGTGTGATGTGAGTCAAGTGTTAAATTATGTGTGCTGAGTTTTAAATTTGCCTCTGCAATTCGAGATAATGAGCTCGCAGTATTTTTTTAAATTTAAGGTAGTGCATAGGTTGCCTTAGAGGTGGCTGTGTTGTGTTGCGGAATTGCGAGTTTAAATTCCCTGTGGCTTCTCAGTGGCCTTTTGTGGGTGGATCTGATCGACTTCAGCTCATCAAACAGGTACCGTGGCTTTTCGAATTCGATTACTCTGCGTACGGTGTTTGCAAAGTGCAACTGCCTTCGGCTAGACATATTTAATATTCCTCTGATATTAAGGTGTGGTGTAATGTAGTCTCGTTTTGGTATGTCATAGCAAAACCGGGTACATGCATTTTGTACGCGCTGAACAGATTTTTTGGTTTTTTCTAAAAGCCTTGGGCCATACACGACATCACCGTAGTTGAGCTGTGACAGGACTACAGATTCAACAAGTATTTCCCTTACCTTTTCACTTAGATACTTCCTAATGCCATACAACGATTTTAGTCTGAAGAAAGCGTTTCTTATCTTAGTATTTACATGTTCTGTGTAACGCATTTCTCCGTCCAAGATTATACCAAGATTCTTTACATTTTCCGCTCGTCGGATTTGCTCAGATCCTATGGTAACTATTGGGTTTTGTTCAATTATCGCCAAACGTTATGTTTTACTTCCCATGACAATAAATTGAGATTTTGACGGATTCAAAACCAGGTTGTTCATGATCGACCAATCAGCGACGACATCCAAGTCAGCGTTTATTTCGCCCAACGCTACGTCCATGTCTTGTGGTGCAAACGAGCGGTAAAGTTTCGTGTCATCCGCGTATAGGTGCACATTACAGTGCTTTAGCTTCGTTACTAAGTCTGCCGTGTATAAAATAAATAGTATCGGGCTTAAGATGGATCCCTGTGGTGTGCCGCGGCTCAGAGGTTTGACGCTTGACGAGACAATTTTTCCGTTTTCGTTCTGAAGTTCTACAAACTGCTGTCTGGAAGAAAGGAACGATTGAAACAATTTACACGCCGGGTCGGAGACTCCATAGTACGCCATTTTCGTTAGTAAGAGGGCAGGGTTTAAGCAGTCGAAGGCGCGAGAAAAGTCCAACAATACCAGTATCGTGCCCTTGCCGATGTCTGAGGCCGTGATGATGTCGTTTGTGACTTTGAGCAGAGCAGTTGCAGTACCATGTTTGCTCCGAAAGCCAGATTGCAAAGTAGGCAGCAATTCGTGGTCTTCCAAAAATTTGGTGAGCTGCACACAAACGATTTTCTCAGCTATCTTGGAGAGCAACGGTAACAGGCTGATAGGGCGAAGATCTTTAAAGTTTTCTGTCTTATTCGACTTGGGTATAGGTCTGACCTTGGCGATTTTCCAGCTATCAGGGAAGATGTTAGATTGAAATGATACGTTGATGATATGTGTAAGTATCGGCAGAGTCGTGTTTAGGGTGAGACGAATCATGTCAATAGAAATTCCCTCATGGCCAGTTGCGTTGGTGTCTGTCTATTAAAGCGATGATGTCGGAAACTTGTTTTTCTGTACATTCTGCAATATTGAAAATCTGGTTAGTAAATTTTTTGCTTGCAAAGAATAATTGAACGCTGTCATCTATGTTTGAATTACCCGGTAACTTTAAAAAGGAATCATTAATTGCGTCGGGGTCGCATAAAAGCTGCGGTATTTGAGCCCTATCTGTATCACCCAAAACCGAAGAGTTCTTTAGGTGCGTCTACATTTTTATTGGGTGACACCTATATTTGTTGACAAAAAACTTAAAGTACGCTGTTTTTTCGCGTTCCAACGCCCCGTACGTATAATTGCGCAAGTCTTTATAATAGTCCTTATGACTTTGCACCTTCGATCTTCGAGCCCTGGTGTGCGCCGCGTCTCTGAGCTTCATCATAGTTTTAATATTGCTTGTGATCCATGGGTAGGAGCGGTTATTAACTTGAAAACGGCGAATTGGCGAGTGTCTATCAAAAAGTCCTATAAAAAAGTTGTTAAATGTTCCGCCGCTTCCTTCCGCCATCGCCCAACGCGACAAAATTTCCATCCTCACCACTTAGATGGTTGGCAGTCCTCAACTGTGCGTTTCTCCAGAAACTTCTTGCCTCGCACGCTAAACTGTGGAATGAACCGTCGCCTGCGGTATTTCCGGACCGATTCGACCTTCAAACCTTCAAGAAAAGAGCGTACTCCCATCTTAAAGGCCGGCAACGCACTTACAACCCCTCTGGTGTTGCGAGTGTCCATGGGCGGCGCTAATCGCTTACCATCAGGCGATTCGTCTGCTCGTTTGTCTCCTATGTCATAAAAAAAAAATTGTTAGTTTGTAAGGTATATGTTAACCCGGATATAACTATAACTATTATGTTTGCCAGCATGTGTGTAATGTGGTATACGTAAAAAACTTACGTAAAGGACCTGTTGTATGTAGTTGTGACGTATTCGAATAGAGATTTGTTTTGTTTGTGTTACACATTTTAAACATGTAATGTCAATGTCTATTCGAACACGCCACAACTACATACAACAGGTCCGTTACTTAAGTTTTTTACCTATACTTTATTGTAACTGCGTAAAGTTCATATTTCATAAAGGAATGGGGGCGTTATAGCGACCGGTAATATGGCCTTTTAGTTGCCTGAAGCAAATAAATAAATAAATACAGGGTATTTGGTAGCTAGGTGCAAGGACTTTCAGGGATGGGAGAGGAGGTCATTTTAGACATTTTAGACCACACTTACGATACTACTATTTGAGTACTTTTTCCATACTATCATACAGAGTTTTTTTCATCTTCTGTTTTTTTTTTGGTTATAGAAAGTGTGGTCTAAAATGACTCCTATCATCCCTGAAAGTCTTTGCACCTAGCTACCAAACACCCTATATAAAGATTATTTTTATATAACTTCAATATCGCGTCGCACTAGCGTATTCGGCCGACAGAGAGGGAGATACTTCGTTTTCGGTTCGCGGGAGCGCCCCTTTGTCACCTTGACGACTTGACGTAGTGCTTAGGTTTTGAACGATATGTCAAACAAATGTTAGATGAGATCTTAAGACGGGCACTGAACCATTGTTCATGTAGCTGCCCACTTAGGAAATTAGAACTTTATGCCATTACAGAATGTAAAAAATCAACATTGTTTAATTGTTGAGGATAATTCAACGAAAATGAATTCTTTAATGTTTTCGAAATGGTACGATTGAGATATTAGTATCTTAGGAAAGATTACTTTATTTCATCTCAGGAATGTGCCCTCGCAATTAACGGAATCCAATAAAACACCTTGTATATGAAAAACGCGTAGTACTTAATACTTTTAGACGAGGCTGTATTGTATATACAATACAACATTGAATCATGCAGATGCTTGAGTGGCCACTATAATATTCAATAGCGCTATGTTAGTAAACTAAAACGAAACAATACTGTTTTGACTGTGACATTAACACGTAGAATTAAAATAAATGAAGAAAGAACATTACTCTTTAGTAGACCACGCGATTTAAAACTGTTGCATACATAATCGTACATTTTGCATACATGTTGCCAGTAATCTGTACAAGTAAATTTTTAACAAAAAAAACAGACTCCAAACTGCCACATCCCATCCTCCTTGTATATAACTTGAGGAGTTCCCTCGATATTGCCCGATCCCATCCTCCTGCTATTGAAGGCTTCCCTCGATTTTTCCAAGACCCGTCATCAGATCCAGACTTGGTGACTAGAAAACATACGCTTTCAAACAAAAAAATAATTTTTAATCGGTCCACTCGGGTCCACTAGTCTCCGAGTTATCGGTGAACATACATAAATAAAAATCCGACGAATTAAGAACCTCCTCCTTATTTTGAAGTCGGTTAAAAACAAAGTCGAGTTAGTTACACCATTTATAATGTATAACTCGAGCGATTTTTATGTTCTTTAGTTTTTTGGATTTGCCTTCGCTCCGAATAGCAGGGAGCGAGCGTTCAAGTACCTATTACGTTACGCAATTTTTGGAGATCTTTGATCCCCCTCCCCCATATAACGCGCCGTAACGTTTTTCTGTAACCTCCCCCCCTCCCCCCTAGTAAAACGTTACGTAACCACCAAGTTACCATTTTTATTTACCATAGTGGTCATTCCATTTGAAATTTTTAAAAAAGAACGTTAATTTTTTGTGGTATTACGTTACAATAATATCGATTTTAAAATGTATTTGACTTGTACAAGTGTGCTACCAATAAAGATTATAATTATCATTATAATAAAATAAAACATTTGTAGCTTAATAGAGTGTGAAGTTTGTTTGTAAATTCAAAGCTAATCTATACTAATATTATAAAGCTGAAGAGTTTGTTTGAACGCGCTAATCTCAGGAACTACTGGTTCGAATTGAAAAATTCTTCTTTGTATTGGATAGTCCATTTATCGAGGAAGGCTTTAGGCTATATAACATCATGCTGCGACCAATAGGAGCGAAGACGCGGTCGAAGTCGCGGGCAACAGCTAGTGTTATATGAATCGCATAATATCTTAAGTATATATACCTCGAAAGGTCGTTTTTGTCAATATTATTCCTGACGTTCCTGCCAGAAAGGAGGGTAGGTATATTATATTCATAACACGTTATACAACTATAGTTGACATACGCTATGACATGTGAAAGTTTATCATCTTGTCGTATAAATACGTCTATATTTATACAATAAGAACGTTCAGGAACTAAATACTATTGTCCGATTGCAATAATAGTTCGATTGCAGTTTTCTGTAGCACCATTGGTCTGTGTGCGTCGGGACATTTGACACGTAAGTTACTGACTAGATTACTGATTAATATGGTAATCATTTATTTATGTACAACGAATATATATATACAAGAATACTTAACCAAAATAATATAAATAAAATTAAAACTAACTTAAATCTAAAACGGGCCCTTGAGGCATTGTACCGCGGATGCTGGCGGCATTTCCTCGCTGTATCGCAATGCTGATACGTTGAGCGAGGAAACCGCCACCTCCTCGGTCACCAGTTACGTCAACCAGACGCTTCGCAATTTCTGCAAATAACTTATGCGCGCTGGGACCTCATGGACCTAGAGTTTCGACGCTAAAAGGTACAAACATGTACTCTCTGCCGAGGCCCTTGTATTTATTACGCTTTAGAATTTCGGCGTTTTCCGCCGCTGCACCCGCTTTTACTGTAGTCCGTTGGAGGTGAGATGGTGCCAGTGTGTCTACACAGGTAGCATCCCACACCAACATCCGTCCCACGCTCCATGGCACTAAAGACACACATCAGGTCTCTTACCATCGTCCCAGACCATGCCAGTCGGCTCAAGAAGAGCAGGCACATTGACGGTGGCAAGAGACCGGCGGATTATATCATTAAGCGTCGCATGTCTCGAAAAACGGCCTGCAATTTTTTGGCAACACAATCCATGGTGTCCCAGTCGATCCCCGTGTGTGCCACAAGAGCATATATGTATGGGTACATATCGCGACCCCGAGTCGCAGTCCAGTCGCCAATCTAAGGGAGGTCGGATCCAGGAAGGTACCGGTGTTTGGCGAGGGTTGGGCATGTAGCCTGTAACCAGCCTCCCGGGTTCCGACCGCCAAAAGTCTCGCACGATCTGGACCTGCACTGCTGTTCAGAAGAAAATTATAATTTAAATCACAGAAATTAAAAAAAAGAATTTAATGAATTTGTAATTTTTTTCTAATTAGTCATTTCTAATCTGATTGATTACTATAGGTTTAACGTTAAAACAACCCTAATAAGCTTCAGGTCACATCGGAATTGACGTCATTTCAAATTTAGTTAATTTGTCTACAAGAAACCCAAAAATGTATGTATTTTAAAATATTTTTATAGCTATTCGTTATTAAGATATTCATGAAAATTTGAAGAAAACCTACCACCATATGACGTCACATAACGCTGAATTGTAACAGTCACAATGCACAAAAAGAACAACGGTACACTGTCTTTAGTAAATTTGCCTCATTAATGTATTTCTGTATGATTGTATACGCTGTATCGCCTTACTTGTCTCTTACTCTCCTTTAGAATGAGGAGCTTTTGAAAATGTTTTTTTTTTCATATGAGATTGGGATATTTTAGAGAATTTAAAAATGTGTTTTTATTTAATTTTTTTATCCTGTATTAGATTTAATCGGGAAAAAACCCGCTTGAAAAAATGAAATGTTGTCAATCACATTTAGGGGATCGGTATCGCGCTTGTGATTGTTCTGGAATCGCAGGAGGCGTTCATAGGCATTTGCTTTGTGTGTACAATTAAAGGTCTTAAAAATAGCAACATGTTCCAACACAACCCTGTGAGGGCATTGCAATACTACATTAAACGAAATGGTAAAATAATTAATTACCTTAATAACTAAACATCGATATGTCAAAATTATAATAATGATTCACTTTCAAAAGCTAAAAATATTGTAAAAAAAACATTGATCAATATAATAACGGTTTGCAGCTATCAGTCTGTCTTATTTTTGTTATTATGCGGATTCATTTTTTCTGTAATATAAGTAGGACTTGCGCCGATTTACTATTTCCCCATCACAGAATTACGCCATAAGTAAGCCACGCGTGCGCAAAGGCATAATACGCCGTTAAAGCGGTTTGTAAATTGGTGTTTTTTTTCAACTGCCTTAAGGCATATATAAACTGGCTAAGTTTAGCTTTTATTATTTTTTAAGGATAACAACACGGATAAATCGTCGGCAAACATTACGCACGATTCGTTTATTGATTTTGGTAGATCGTTTATATAGATGATAAATAGCAAGCACCCGATCACGCTTCCCTGTGGAATGGAGTCGGACACAGGTTGGATATCTGACCTGACTGTACTGATTTCTCTTGATTGTTCATCTGCATACTCAATTTCAACATGTTGCTTTCGGTTACTTAAGTAGGACTGAAACCATTTATGCGTTATTCCACGTACTCCGATACCATATAATTTATCAAGTAATATATCAAATTTTACTTTTTCATATGCCTTGGTCATATCGAACAAAGTACCGACCGCGTATTCTTTTTTATTCAGATATTCAATATATTATTGACATATTTGTAGACTGCCAAAGTTGTTGACCGTTTTTTCCGGAAACCGTTTTGTGAATCGTCAAAGATGTTGAACTTTAAAAGCAGTAGGCTACGGTATCGGTATTTGCTCTGCTTACCACCAGCATAAAATAATAGGGTAGTTTCCTCATGTTGAAATTTATAACATATTGCCGTTATATGGAAAGTATACCAACAAATTAACACAATAAAATGAAAATTACAAAAAAAAAAAACAGAATAATAATAAAATACGAGACTTGAAATTTTGTAAAAAATTTGTATTTTTTTACCATCTAAAAGTTAAATAAAGGCTACCAAAAGAATTTGCATGATTCAATAAAATAGTTATTTGTTCAACAAGAGAGCAAAGTAGATTTTTGCTGCGAGTGTTGACGTTGAGTCCCGAGCAAGTGAAAGATTCTATAATTGAATCACAAGCATAGCGAGTGATTCAAAATTAGAATCTTGAGCGTAGCGAGGGACTCAAAGACACGAGATGCAAATATCTTTGCTCTCGTGTGATACATACAACTTTTCACCTCAGCGGCGAGAACATATAACGCAAAGGAATAGTGATAGAGAGAATGAAGTTACTTGAACTAACCTACGATATGAAAAATTAAAAAGTAAGTTTTTTTCACGCTCGCAGCAAAATTACATTTTGCTCACTGGTTTCAAGCAGCAACCCCGCCAACTATGTACTTAAACGTGGTATTTCACGGTTAAAATAGCAATTTCCTTGTTTTCCATACATCGTCAGTACGGGGCTGTGACGTAATAATAATCTGTCTATTAGTATGGAGCATTTTTGGTCTCCGGGAACAATATCCACATTTGACACTCATTTACGGCTTTTGTTGTGCTTTAATCGTAGTTGGTCACATACAAACATTTAATCCTCTTTAAAAACTGGTTCGAATGGCATCGTTAATATTTTTTGGAAAATAGCCTAAGTATTATTAGCCATCAGCATCAGAGACGCCGTACGCTTGTCTGTCAACGTTGTGTAATAAAAAAGGCATGATTGAAAAATAGCGGAATATGCGGTTTAGGTTCAAAGATCTTTATTTCTCATAAGAATAATACATATTCACTTACATGAGACAATTAAACATGCTTTAACATTATTTAAATCGGTGAGTGTACACTAACAAACTACTTATTAAATATAAAACCAAACTACAAGAACACTGACACTTTTTTGTTGTAGGGTAGTTAGATAACTGCGTTTACATTGTAATGCGATGCGAGCGGTGTTTCTACGCCCGCGCCCGGACTCAGAAACAGAGATAAGAGCCACGTACACGGATATAAAGTGACTGGAGGTGACAAAGCGCTTGCGTTGGTTTAATGTGATAGTTTGGTATAAAATAATTTTACTTTTAATGGAGGGTTCGGGGTATAAGAATATTAAATGGAATTAATTTATTATTATATTTATATTATATTATATACTATATGTTGTTTTTGTTTACTTTTGTTTCTTTATGTTGACTTTTTTTTAAATAAGTCATAATTTAAGATTAGGTGTGTTGTACTTAGCAGAAAAGATTATTTACATATTTTTGACGTGATGTTTGAGCAGCCTTTTAAATATATTGATGGACTTGGCGTCTTTTATGTCTTTTGGCAATTTGTTATATAAGTTTGCACCTTCGTAAAGTATGCTTTTTTTGCCATAGTTTGTACGTGGGGCCCTAAGAATCAAGTCGTTGGCATTCCTTAATTTTATTCTCTGCACTTCGCGTTTCTTGGTAAAAGGTATTTTTATATGTAGATCTTTTTGCATTATTTTATGTACTAGTAGACAGGTATAGTAAGTATATGATTGACGAATATTCATTATTTTAGTAGATTTATAGATATTTTCTGTTGGTGTTAAGCGATTATAATTAAACAGAACTTTGATCAATTTGTTTTGTGATCGCTGTAAGGCATTTATTTGAGTAGTTCCAGCCGTACCCCATATCTGGATGAGATAGTCGATATGTGGCTTCACAAGCGAATTATAGATCATATAACGTACTATATTTGGGAGACATTTCGCTATGCTACGTAGTGCTCCAGTAAGAGAAGTAATCTTTCTTTTTATTTTTTCTATGTGTTGTTTCCAGGTAATATGTTTATCTAATATTAAGCCTAGGTACTTCTCACTATCAATTTTATTTATTTGTTGATTATTTATAGTTAGGTGTTGGTGGTGAGGAATTTTTTTGTTTTTGGGTGCGAATATGATATAATTTGTTTTTGCTACATTTATTGTAAGTAGGTTATTTTGGAACCACTTGTTGAGAATATTTAAGTCAGTCTGAGCATCAGTAATTATGTCTTGTATGGAGTTGCCAAAATAAAAGAGACTAGTGTCATCTGCGTATAGAGCATCGTTAATATTTTTTGGAAAATAGCCTAAGTATTATTAGCCATCAGCATCAGAGACGCCGTACGCTTGTCTGTCAACGTTGTGTAATAAAAAAGGCATGATTGAAAAATAGCGGAATATGCGGTTTATTAAGATTACATGCATATTTTCCTTGAATTCTGAGATAGCATTATCGGAGATTATTTCCCTTGAATCAAATAGAATTGTGATTTTTACAAGCTTTTATTTAGTTTGTCTGTCCTGTCCCGTTGTCTGTAATCAAATCTTGCAAGTTAAATTTGATCCACTTCCCGGTTTAATAATAATAATGATGAGGCAAACTTGACAAAGTTGTGGCTCTCTGAGTCTTAGACAGAAGGTAGGGAGGTATGTGCGGTTTTGATTTATATTTACAAGTATATGTATGTATATATTTATATATTATATAAGTATATATTCATTTACACGATGTTTGTATGTATCTATCTATGTATTTATTTATGTCGATATTTGTTGTGTTAAATATAATTGCTTGTTCGATTGCTTTTTCTCATACCATCTTGCCACTTGTACATGTTGTTCAGTATATCTGCCATATAAAATGTCCTCTCAGTTACTCAAAGGTTAGCTGGAAGAGATCCCTTAAAGGGATAAGTTCGCCTTTGTACAAAAGTCTAAAATTAAGTTTATTTTTCTTTTATGTACTTGTTTTGTGCAATAAAGAGTTTAAACAAACAAACAAACAAACAATAATAATAATAAATATGCTTTATTGCACCACACAAGAGAACAATGTTACACAAAAAAACTTACATAACTAGTAATGGTAGCAACAGGCGGTCTTATCGCTTAAAGCGATCTCTTACAGACAACCTTTGGGTAGCAGGAAAAGTTATCAAAATAAAATTATGAACAGGTAGTGCAAGAGTACAGGAAGAAGAGTCATCCATACATCTCACAAGAAATATGAAATAAATACATATTAACATAATATATATAGATTTATATATAAATATACATAAATACATACTTATATAAATATATATAATAAAAGGCAACTTAAGGGAGCGACAAGTAATATTGTTTCAGCTGGTTTTTAAAAATAGGAAAAGGAATCGGTTTCCGATTGAGCTGAAATTTTGCATGCATGTATAAATCGGATGACAATGCAATATTATTATTATGACGTAGAGCTGATCTGATGATGGAGACAGAAGGTGGTCATAGCAATTCCTAAACTACACAAGATAAACCCATCGTGTTTGCGCTCATTCGAACCGACTCAACAACTAGTTTATGATTGTGGAAAAAAGTACAGTCGGCAATAAAAGCTTGTACCAAAAATGTAATTATTGACTAAAAACATATTTGCAAGTTTATTTTTATTGGTGAAACTACGGTATTCTAGTGGTTCAGGTAGAGCGACGGTCGTGGGTACGAATCCCGGCTCGAACCACTGATGAGTTGTATTCGAATTTATGTACTAATACGTTTACGTACAGTAATCATATTGATATTTACTGTTAGCTTTTGGGTGAAGGAAAACATTGTGAGGAAATCTGCATACATTTGCGAACAAATTCATTCACGGTTTCTGTTGCGAACAGCTTTTTCATCGGAGAGGCGAGGCAAGAATATTAATTGAAATGTCATGGAAATGGCTATAAAAAAGATATTTTAGTACATTACTGCAGAAACCAGTAAGAAAGCTTTCCTGGCCGGGTATGTAAGTAGCCTATAATACGAGACCAGGGAAGCTAATTACGGTCGAAGCATGTACGAGTATAGTGCTTTTCTCAAAAAATGCAAGGAAATAAAAAAAACCCGGCCAAGTGCGTGTCGCGTCAAGCACAGAGAAGGGTTCCGTACCGACACCTCCTAATCTACATTTAAAACCACTATACAATACAGTAAATCAAAAAAGGTTAGGGAAGTCACGGCACTTACGCCCTTTTGTTTGGGCAAGACAGTTTTTCAGCAATAACTCAAAAACCCAAAAATCGTTGAAAGTTTTTTAGAAACCTCTACGTCATTTTTGAAGGCCTATCCATTGATTGATTGTTGAAATGATGAATGATTGATGACCCCACAAGCCTATGTGCATTGAAAAAAAAATGACCCCCCTGTTACATGTATGGGGTGCGCCACCCCCCCCCCCCCCAGTATAATATTTTTTTCGTAATTTCACATCATATTTCTATAGCGGTTCATAGCATATAGGTACACTTTCCTACCAAATTCCATAATTGTAGTATTTGTAGTGCTCATAGTCTCCGAGTAAATCGGCTGTGACATACGGACGGACAGACACGATGAATCTATAACGGTTTTTTTGCAATGTTGTTTTATCTTCTGCTACTAAAAAAAATATACCAGTAGTGGTTAACGCTCTATGACATATACTAATATTGATAGAAACATTAAAAACAAATTTTCTTACTGCTTTAGTGATCCTTTACACGCCTCGCGCAGAATAGGGTCCCTACTGGCCTATAATTACGGGCTGTACGGGTGGGTAATTAAGCTGTACGGGTATTACCCTCGTCTATACCCCACATTATATATTTTGGGAATGGTAAATTATAACTCCCTTGAGACCCGAGGGAATGTATCGTTAGTCAAATATTTCTTTCGCTTATTACGAGCCAAAGTTAGTAACCCTTCACTACTAGCGCTTATCCCTCTACGCGTGCCCAGCACCGTCACCGGTGTTCAGCTCCGGCGCCGGCCCGCGCTGTTTGCTGTCCCGCCGGCGCGAACCCGTGCCCTATCTCACTCTCCGCTACACCGTGCCCTGACTCTTCTGAATGGTATACTAGACAGCGACAGTGAACTTGACTTATTCCACAGCTCTGAATCGTGTTTTTTGGCAATAACTAACCGTTACTTGGAATCTATATCTACTCCAAGTTCCATCATTATAGCTTAAAATTAAGTTACTTACTAAAACGTTACTTATTTGAATGATGTATAATGTTAACAATTATTGACTAGTGTTTTTAATATCTTTATGTTAAGTATAATCTCCAGTTAACACTGTATAGCTTGACTGTGAAGTGTTAATTTATGGAACATAATAAATAAATAAATAAATAAATAAATAAATAATTTTATTACGAACGTAATCAGGAACATTTCCTAGCATGTTTGAGAAAATAGTACATTACGATACAAGTGCAGAAAACAGGAAATTCGCAACGAGTGGTGATAAATTGAAACACGACCGAAGGGAGTGCTTTAAATCGACACGAGTTGCGAATTACCTGTTCGCACGTGTATCGTACAACGTTTTACAGTACATATGGCTCTTTAAAGTTTCGACATATGCCCGTAATCTGCTGATTACCGCACTCGTGCGATAATCTAGCACCATATGTACTGTAAATTCAATTACATATTTATTCCGGAAACTCGGAAGCGGGTCTATAATGAAATCAATGAAATTTATATTTACGGAGGCGAAATATGGAGCTAGGCTACAAAAGTATGTCCACCATATATCAGACGAAGGATGCCCACTGCTGGACATAGGCCTCCCCCAATTACATGAAGGGTAAATGCCATAATCGCCACGCTTGGCATGCGGGTAAAGTATGTCCATTATATGCAAAAAAATCCTTGATTTGTGACCACAAAACACAGTCTGTGCCACAAAAACTTTTCACCTTGTATGACGATACGAAGCCGGGTGCAAACACTAATATTATGTGGAGGAAAATCGTGCAGCACTGAACAAACTTATCTATATCAGTTACTAAAATTTAAAAGCCATAATTTATCTATACAAATAAATGTAGACAAAGGCCTTAACTGACCGCAAACATAAAATTGCGTTGACCTTACTCATTCTAAGTAATCTCTAAAACTATAAAGTACTAAAGCTAAATAACGAGTTTAATTTAATCTGAACCTTGAAAGCATTTAGCGGTGAGTTCACAATTAAACGACCATTTATGTCTAGTTGTTTCATTTAATAAAACTATTTGCACTCGATGCGAATCGTGCCGTGTGTACAAAGATCGTGGGAAGCTGAATGTGAATCTTATATGCACGGGGTTAGAGTTCAAATCGCCGCGTAGCACAGATTACTCTTTTAAAACAATTTGTGCATTACACAGTACACTCAGTCAAATCGGAATCTTGGCAACTGTGAACGTGTTGTGTTGGACATTAGATATTGAATCTTATTGTGTTTGATACAAAGTTGTTTTTGTTTTGGAAGCGACCGTGGGAGTTTTTAGCCGGTTTCCGAATTTGTCGTCTATTGCTTGAGTGTTTAAGTTGGTTTTTGTGTCTTCTGTAGCAGTGATTGACAATGATTTTCTTGATACAGTGAGTACAGATAGTAACCCAACAGTGGAAAAAATGCTTGGATAAAAAAAAAATGTCTAGTCGGGGTACTTATTTTTGTTTAACCATCAAAAACCCTATATCCTGCCTACGATAGTGGTGGTCCTGGGTTCGAATCCCGGTCTGGGCATTCATGTGTGTGATCAAAACAAATATTTGTTCCAGTCTTGGATATTTTTTATATATTTATCCATATAAGTATCGAAGAAATCAGTCCTTACTGTTTCCTAATTTGATCAGAACGGCGTTTCAAAGAAGGCGATTATTTTCATTGCACGGCCTTAACGATGAATCCTTCGCGAGGGCTGGTAAAACCGGATTTTTGAGGGCCTACCGCATAAGGGTCCCCCGCACGCTCGACTGAAATCGATTCTGCATACAAACGTAGTTTCGTTCTCATTTTATTACGCCGTGCTGAAATAACATGAAACTTTATATACACAATGGGATCCGCCATAATGGCCGGAAATTAGTCTCTGTTGCTAGAAATTGTAAAAGAAAAAAAATACAGCGATTTTTTGTGTTTTTTCTCCATTATAATTTTAAGCAACAGAAACTTATTTCCGGCCTAGATATGCCGGATCCCATTGTGTATAGTTTCATGTTATTCCAGCATGCCGTTTTAAAATGAGACCGAAACTACGTTTGTATGGAGAACCGAGCTTCCTGCGGACTCTTAAACCAAGCGATCGAAAATTTGATAAAAAAAACCTAATTAACATGCAAAGAGTGTGAACTTGACAGGTTGTACTTCCGATAGGTACCGATGCGATACCAAGCGATACATTTAAATATGCATGTATGTTAATGTAATGAACTACATGTTAGCGATGCGAAGAACCGTGTGCAAAATGGCTGTGTGGCTTTCGTCTGCAAAAATATACAGGGTGTATTTTATACTAAGTTGACAATTGGTCAATTTGTTGCATGCATAATATGTCTTGTCGGCCTGTTTAGCCTAGTCGGTAGTGACACTGCCTCCGAATCTGGAGGTCCCAGGTTCCAATCCTGGTAAGGGCATCTGTTTCTGTGGTGAGCAGAAACATTTGTTACTGAGACTTGGATGTTTTCTATGTATTTAAGTATATATCTATTAAATATATCTTCGTCTAGTACCCATAACACAAGCCTTATTGAGCTTACCATGGGACTAGTTCGATTTGTGTAAAAGATTGTTCCCTAATATTTATTTAAATTTAATTGATAAGAAGCGGCGCAGGATTTTCAAAAGTTGTTCCAGAGCAGCAAGGTTCTTTTTACAAAATTTCAAAATTTCAAATTTCAAATTTCAAAACATTTATTTGTCCAACATAGGTCTAATCTAAGGTGTTACATTTTGATTCTGTATCACTATGTGGTGCCATGGGGCATACAAATATTTTTGTGACATGCATTTGCATGCAGCATGCTTTATAAACTCATGTCTTCTATCTAACATATAGTCTTCGATTCTTACATATCTAAGTATACTGTACTGGAAAATTGAAGTCAAATAATTGTATCCTAATATTCATTCAGTCGATCCGTTAAAAATTCTTGTATCGAATAATAAGCTTTACCTATCAGAAACACTTTTAAGAGATTAAGATCAAGTTCATTTTCTGTTTTTCCAACAATATTCTGTGGTAGTTTGTTGTAGATTTTGTGGGCCATTCCAAGTATGCTTTTTTGTAATAAAGCTGTATTACTTGACATCGCCTTTAATTTGTTCTGGAGGCGTGCACATTTATATTTTTTGCCAAATAAGCTACGGTTATGGGTCACAAAATTTACTACTTCGTAAATATACAAACAAGGCAATGTAAGCATTTTTAACCTAATGAAATGAGGTTTACATGAATCGTTCTGTTTGATGCCACAGACCGACCTCAAACACTTTTTTTGGGCTTTAAATGCATTTTCTTTATTCGTGGAATTTCCCCAAAAGAGGATACCATACAAACTTTTATTTAACTTGCCTTGTTAGTATATATGAGCGCAAATTACCTACTACCGTCACGGGCAAATAAATACATTTTGAAAAAGAAAAAGAAAATGTTAATACCGGCCGGCGGATGGCGTATTTCCGGATTTGCCGCTGTTTTCCCCTAAAGGTCGCATTTCTCAACCGATTCTCGTGAAAATTTGTGAGCAGGTTTGATAATTATTACACAAATTTTTCGTCGAGTCAGCTTTTTGAAATTTTGATATTTAAAAAAGAAAATGCAAGGACTACAGCTCACAGAGGCACTAGTCAATAATCGCTAGCGCTTGTGACTAGAGCCGCAAGCCATAGGCTATGGTGTTGGCTTACCATTAAGCGGGCCTCATGCTTGTTCGCCATTGTTATGGAAATAAAACACCCTGTCGTTATTTTAAGCGAGCACGAGGCTGATTGGAATCGCGATTTTTGCGTTTACGCATCACTACGTTATCTATCTAAAGAAGACACGGTTCGGTGGCTTTGGCAATGAACCCACCTTGACGACAAATAGGGAATTGATTATTATCAATGAAGTACGGTGGTGAATACCTTTTTTATACCACGTTGGATTTAGATTATTGATTAGTTAGCAGACCCCGGGCATCCTTCAGGATGCAACTGTACTGGGAATAATGCTAGGATGATGATGATGGTGAATACCTTTTTTATAACGCGATGTAGCCGCAACCAACGAGCATATATGAGGAGATGTATGGATGTCATTATGTAAGGTATTTGGCATTCTTTGGTACGAGTATATGCCTACCCTTCAGTAGCGGAGCTCCCATACAACACGATTCCCACCGGCTTGCCTAAAATTTCTTGCTGCATGTACCATACTTATAATGTCATAAATCAACAATATAAATACAAACTACCCTGAATTTGACAATGCGATTTACTAAATACACAATGCGATTTACTATTTACATTGTATGTACAACTTTCTTTTGTCGTTCTTTTGTTGTTTAACTTCAGTATTTTTATTTTAATTTTCTTCATTTTACTTTTATGTTTGTTTTTCCTCATTTGCATTTTTATTCATAGTTCCCTTTGAGCATTTTTTGTTGTAATCCCATTAGTGGAAACTGTTTTGGCTCGTGTATTAGTTCATTGAGTTTATATAATGTATAATTTTTAAGCTGTTTGTTTCCCTTTACAATAAATAAAATAAATAAATAAATAGCGCCATGAAAAAATATTTCAACAAATCACTATCAGTATGAATTCACACGCCGAGCGCGCAAACCCGGTGAAGACCGACTTGCCTTCGCGCGTGTACTACAGCGTGCACACATCGAAATTACACGCACACATTGATAACGCGCTTCCAAGACTCAGCGAAAATGGCGCCTTCCACGCGTCTTTGCAAGCCGCTGTACAGCGGGTTATTTTAGTATTATCTCACTGGAATTTCAACTTTAAACGCATTTAAATAAGGTTTATATTAGAATGACTTGTTTCGGCCAAATATTAAAATTATACCAAAACGCGTCGAGCTAATTAGCATAATATTATCAAATATCGATTTTATATTTATCAAATATTGTGTACACAAAAAATACTCATTAAAACTATGGAGGTTAAGAGTAGTTTCTAGCTTTAGTAGTTTACTCTTATTTTAATTATCCATGGCGGATTGCGTAACACGCTACTTTGTTATTTGGTGAATAGTATACAAAATTACAAAATATGAAAGCAACAAATATATTTACGAATGCTTGTTGTTATTGTAATCTTTAATGATAAACCAACTTAATATAGCAGAGAAATTTAGATTTACGATAAATCAGTGCTTTTGTGTATGATTATATTAATTGTGTCAATTATGTAAGTCATGTTTAGTTGCGATCGAGGCGTATTTCAAGGTCATTTGATGTTGGGAATATCCGTCTCGTTTGGGGGAATTAGAAACCTCTTCAGGAGTAGTTCAAAAAGTCTAGTCGGTAATAAGTATACAAATAAGCTACCTTATTGATAGATACTAGCTTTTGCTCCGGGTTGCCCAGCAAAAAATCTCAGTGGCCGCCACTGGTCACGCCCGCATCCTATAGGGGTACTACGGGCGTGAGTGTACAGTATATGTATGTAAGGTCCATTTTGACGACCTGTTTAGCCTAGTTGGTAGTGACTCTGCCTCCAAAGCTAGAGGTCCCGGGTTCGAATCCCGGCCAGGGCATTTATTTGTGCATTTTTCACGGATATTTGTTCTTGGGTTTTGGATGTTTTCTATGTATTTAAGTATGTATTTATCTATTAAAGTATGTATATCGTCGTCTAGTACCCACAGTACAAGCTTTGCTTAGTTTGGGACTAGGTCGATTTGTGTAAGATTGTCCCCCAATATTATTAAAAAAAAAATTTTTTTTTGTTCTTAGTTAAGCCATAATGTTAACAAACATTACTCAATCACAAATCAGGACATTCCGAGAGAATCAATCAATTTAAGTTACCACAATAAGTACGAATACATTATTTTAAACAGTTTGTGTCTATACTGTTTTTCACGTAAGAAGAGTCCGGTGACAGCTGTCAACCCAGTACAAATTATGTCATTATACGTCAAAAATGACATAATTTGTACTGGGTTGACAGCTGTCACCGGACTCTTCTTACGTGAAAAACAGTATAGGTAATAGAGAATAGGTAAATTTTATTACATTTGAATGTTATTGCATCACATTTGATGGGATGAGGGCCAGCAGCCCTTTTAAGGCACGGGTGAAGTGAGGGTTAAATGCCTTAATCCCCACGCTTGGCATGCGGGTTGGCAATCGCAGTAACTCCACCGCACTCCAGCGATGCTGCTGCCCATCCCCTTGTGGTCTTGGTCGTAGTTTTAGGGCATACCCGGCTCCAAAAACGTTGGCTCACATATTTAAAAAAAATTAAAACATCAATCAAAGCCGTTCATAATGAGCAAAACATAGCTAAATAGCGAAATAATCTCAATTACCTAGCCGAATGCAGAAAACACTCTCAGTATAGCGAAATTGCCGTGAAATTGCCAAATGCGGAACAAATGTGCTCCCACAATCTGTGCTTAGGTCATAGACAATACTGGCTTTAACCATACAATCAATAGTACATATGTACTGAAGGTTGTCTATGGAACAAAACCGACGTTTGTCTGCTAGAAAACACCGATTTATGCTCTCGCTCTACCGCATAGCACGTGCTCCGTTGTGTAGTTTGGGTTGTCTCGTGCACGTCAACGCAGTCACTTATCTAGTAACATGTTCACAAACTAATTGAACAAAAAACATAAAAAATTAAATAAGTTAAATTTAGAAAGGGTCGACAACGCGCATGTGACACTCCTGCAGTTGCAGGCGTGCATAGGCTGCAGGGACCGCCCTCATCTAGATGAATAAGACGTACGTTACAATCTTAATTTTTACTCACAGGTACACATATACCTTATATGATAAAATTACATCTAAAGCTTATAGAATGCTTGGATTTATTCTTCGTCAAAGTAAAGATTTTAAAAATCCCAACACATTGTTGCTTCTTTATAATGCATTTGTTAGGTCACATTTAGAATATGCATCCACTGTATGGAGTCCACTTTATTCAGTACATGTAAATTCATTAGAGCGTATACAAAAAAAGTTCCTTAAACACCTTAAATATAAATTCAATTCCTTTGTCTGTGACAATATCGAAAGTCTTCAGGTGCGAAGAGAAAAAAGGGATGTTACGTTTTTATTCAAATTGGTAAATAATTTAGTCGATTCCCAATATCTTGTAGATAAAGTGTCGTTCCGTTGTCCTAGCTTCCGGACTCGGTCTACTGATTTATTTTCCATTCCATTTAGTCGTAAAAGATACGTTAAGAATAAATATTTAGCAAGAGCATGCAATATTTATAATAAAAAGTATTCACATTTAGATATGTTCCAATTAAACCATAACAAGTTTGTTTCTGAAATGAAAGTAATTGTTAATTAAAACATAAGTCTACTCATATTAAATGTTTGTAAAATATTTAAACTGGAAAATGCGCTAGTGTACTCTAAGTAATTGTAATTAACTTTTGTTCTTTTTTCTTTTCTCCACATTATATATATATATATATATATATTAATTTTTTAATTCTATTTCGATTTTAACAAAATGTCAAAGGTTTTGTTATTTGTGTTTGCTGCATCGTTTGTACTCAGAGCAAAAATGTTATAACTCTTGGTGGAAACTGTTTTGGCCTATGTATAAACTAAGTTGTTTTCCTATACATTTGTGTAATGTATGCTGTTTGTTTCCCATTTAAAAAAAAAAAAAAAAATATATATATATAGCTGCTTTGCTATAAGTAGTGCTTAGTGTTACCTAGATGATATGCTTGAGAATATTCTCAGAGATGATCTTTTTTTTGGCCGTAGGGAATATTTTTTATACTACGTCGGTGACAAGCAAGCATACGGCCCGCCTGATGGTAAGCGGTCACCGCAGCCTATGGACGCCTGCAACTCCAGGGGTGTCACATGCGCGTTGCCGACCCTTTATAAAAATTATACACTCCTTTCTTGAAGAATCCCATACTGTATGTAGTTCGCCTTAAATCCGTTATGGATACCACTGCACCGCCATCGCCCATCAGTCCGCGGACTTGCATCGACTAACAACTACCCGATGGTTCTCCTCAACTCATTTACGACGGCTCTGAGATCTTCTCCGGAACGCACCAGTGCCGCCCTAGAGTCACACCTTCGTTGGTCCCACCATCTGTTTTCACGGACGATCGCAGCCCCCAACTGCGACCGTCTTCGACTTACACCCCCCTTTTAGACGGCTTGTACGACAGGCAGGGGATACCGTACCCTTATTTTATGCCCGGGCTACAAGGCGCTTCTGATGATAGCTAGATGATATTAAAACATACTAAACGTAATTTCTACTTGTCCACAGGGAGACGGAGCAAGCCCTGGTGGCGGTTCGGATCCCCATCAAGGGCATGACGTGTCAGTCCTGCGTGCGCAACATAGAGGGTGGCGTGCGCGGACTCAAGGGCGTCGAGCACGTAAAGGTGATATAGAAATAGCTTTCTACTACTCAGTCTACCCAAAAGATCTTTGGTCTACTGAAAATACCAATGGTCTACTGAAATGACCAATGGTCCACTCGAAAGGCCTTGTGATCAAGGGCATGACGTGTCAGTCCTGCGTGCGCAACATAGAGGGCGGCGTGCGCGGACTCAAGGGCGTCGAGCACGTAAAGGTGATATAGAAATAGCTTTCTACTACTCAGTCTAACCAAAAGATCTTTGGTCTACTGAAAAGACCAATGGTCTACTCGAAAGACCTTGTGATCAAGGACATGACCGCGTCAGTCCTGCGTGCGCAACATAAGGGCGGCGTGCGGGCATCCAAAACCCAAAGGTGAGATAGAAATAACTGATCTGCTCGAAAGACCTGTAGTGTACTTAAAGGATCCATTTCTTCTCAAAAGACCTGCGGTCTACTGAAAATACCAATGGTCTACTGAAATAACAATGGTCTAAAGAAAATACTAATCGTATACTGAAACTACGATGTCGACTGTAAGTACTATGATATTACAGGATTCGTGGATTTCGAGGATAAGTGGACTTATTATGCTCATTAAAAAATCTTATAAAGGTACTAAAAGTCTATTCGAAAATCCTTACAACCTTGACTTAAGCACAGAATAAGTAATAGTATGGCTTAAGTCACAATCGTGTTAGTTACTTATGCATAAATGTACTCGTACAAGGAATTTATCCATTTTCTTATCTTATTAATTAAAAAATTAGATACATCTTTTTGTGACCGAATGTTCTTGTTTACTGAATGTACTTGTTATTCGTACACAATTTGTGGTGTTCTACTTCTACACGTTGTTTTACATGTCTTTTCTGACAAGACGCTGTTCCTTTGTAATAAAGCGAACAGTGTGTACATGTTTTTGACGTCGAATACCTAATATTAACATTCCAATTCCAATATGGCCTTACAGGTGGAGCTGTCAGAAAACGCGGGCTACTTCCGCTATGCTCCCCGCGAGTGCAGCGCGGAGGCGATCCGCGAGCGGATAGAGGAGATGGGGTTTGACGTACAGGACACCGCTCAGGAAGAGACCAGGTGAGGTGTTTATGCGCGGTCTACTGGAAAGACTAGTGGTCTACTTGATAGACCATCTCTCTATTAGAAATACAATTGATCTACTCGGAAGACCACTGGTCTACTGGAAAGACTGCTGGACTAATCAATAGAACATCTTTCTACTAAAAATATTCATGGTCTACTTGAAAGACCTGCTGGCCTACTCCGTACTGGCTAGTGCAGCGTGGAGGCGATCTGCGAGCAGATAAAGGGAATGGGGTTAGATGTGTAGGACACCGCTCAGGAAAAGACCAGTTGAGGAACGTGTTTATGTCTACTTGGTTTTGTCGAAAGACCATCGGTCAACTGGAAACTCCCGGTCTGCTCTAAGATGGGGTTTGACGTACAAGACACCGCCCAGGAAGAGACCAGGTGAGGTGTTTATGCGTGGTCTACTGGAAATACTAGTGGTTTACTTGATAGACCATATCTCTATTAGAAATACAATTGACCTACTCGGAAGACCACTGTTGGACTAAACATCTTTCTACTAAAAATATTCATGGTCTACTCGAAAGACCTGCTGGCCTACTCCGTACCGGCTAGTGCAGCGTGGAGGCGATCTGCGAGCAGATAAAGGGAACGGGGTTAGATGTGCAGGACACCGCTCAGGGAAAGACTAGTTGAGGAACGTGTTTATGTCTACTTGGTTTTGTCGAAAGACCGTCGGTCTACTGGAAACTCCCGGTCTGCTCTAAAGATTGTTGCGCTACTCTAAAGACTAACTCCCTTATTCATAAACGTCCATCAAGCCTATATTAGTTAACAACCCGCTAAAGTTGGTATGCCCTTATCTGTCACTTTGACATTTATGTTTGTGAGAAAGGGACAAAACAAATTTTAGTTAACAGAGGTTTGTTAAGTTTTATGAATAAGGGGGTAATAATCTGCATGAAATGTGTAGTCTTCCTAAGATACTTATTTAAAGTATAGAAATTGACAATAGTCTACTGGTAAGCGCGACTAGTAATAAGAAAGTAGATTATGGTATTCTAACAATTAAATGACTATTTGTAATATGTTTTTCTTATTTTATGTTTACTTGTAACTTGGTATCAAAATTGTAATTTAATTATGTTTTAAATTCCAGAAATCTCCTACCGAAAGAAATCCCAACAGATCTGCTCATAGACATGTCAGGCGAACTTAGCGAAGAAAGCGACGTGCTCATACTGGTCGGGGGCATGACGTGTCAGTCCTGCGTTAATACTATCGAGGGTACGTACCCATGTTATAACTGTAGACGAGAGACGTGCTCCTAATAGGAATAATGTACAAGGTTGTATATATACAGGAACGGGTAATCTACAAACTATATACAATTGCGTTGGCTTAGAAGTTTGATTTTTTTCTCAGCTTCAAGGGACAGTAGACCTGAGTATTTGATATAAATTCCAGCTTGATACCTCCACGCGTTCCTGAAAAAAGGGTGTTGACAGACAGACAGTAGGACGGACAACAAACTGATACCTACTATAAGGCTTCCGTTTTTTCCTTTCGGACAGATCTTACATTAAAATAAAATATCATAAAATAATATTAATATTTGTCGGCCTGTTTAGCCTAGTTGGTAGTGTCACTGCCTCCGAAGCTAGAGGTACCGGGTTCGAATCCCGAAACGTGCCTAAGCGTGGCCATCTCTTTCGTGGCAACGCGCTCTTTCGGAGCGGGACCCTAGCGCTAGGCCCGGCTATAAGCCCGCAATGCGGGCGGCCGACGTGTACTTGCAGCAGCGTGATGAAGTCACGGAGTGAGCCGCGCCTGCCCGAGGCGCAAGTGACGCAAGGCGAGGGTTTTTGTTAAAACAACATACAATCAAACATATCTAATCCATGTTTAATATTCCTCTCCCAGGAGCACTGCGGGAAACTCCCGGCGTGATCCACGCGACAGTTGACCTAGCGTCGGGCACAGCCCGAGTGCGCGCCAACCGCTCTTCGCTAAACCCTCAGCAAATCGCCGACATCATATACGAACTCGGCTTCGACGCGACAGTGCAGAGCGTTGATGGCAAAGACGCTAGTGGCGATAATGGTGAGTCGTATCTATGGTGAGGATTGTATCTATAACAAATACATTTCATCTTTTAGAAAAACCCTTGGTCTACTGGAATGACTTTTGGACTACTAGAAAGACCTTTGGTCTACTGGAAAAACCGCTCTTCGCTAACCGCTCATCAGATCGCCGACATTACATATACGAGCAGGGCTTTGATGTGACAATTCAAAGCGTTTATGGTGAAGAATTGAAGGTGCTAGTGGGGATAATGGTGGGAGTTATATCTATTAAACACCAGGGCCAGCACTGATGTCCATGAACTATTCGTGATGCAGAAGAAGTGTATTCGCATACTAACCAACACACGGATACCAGATAGTTGCCGACCGCACTTCGCTAAATTAAATATTCTCACGCTACCCTCTATATACATTATGGAAGCGTCAGTCTTTGTTAGGAACAATTCGCATCTTTTCACCAAGAAAATGGTTAATTCGCAACGAAGGAAAAATGATAAAGACCAGTTACAACTGCCTGCCTCTAAATTAGAGATGTTCAAAAAAGGCCCATACTATCGATGCATAAATATAGCAAACAAATTACCACAAAAAATAAAAAATGAAATAGAAGACGAAGTGTTCAAAAGGGAACTAAAAAAATTGCTCCTCAAAAAATGTTATTATTCCATAGACGAGTACCTCAATGATGCATCTTTGCCAAAATGAAATAATACTTATTATATCCGAAGATAACGCATGTGAATTAAATATTTTATTAAGTAGGTAAATTAGAAAAAATTAATAATAACTATCAAAAAATCATATCTAGGTAAACAATTGTAAACTCTAAACTTCATCTCCTAGTTTTAGCTTTAATTTTAAGAAATACTTGCCGCGCCCTAACAGGGTTCATGTGTGATCCAACCCTAATGTAACACCTATTTTGTACCACATGATTAAGATGCAATAAATGAATTATGAATTATGAATTAAAATAGCGGACCCCAGGCATCCTTCAGGATGCAACTGTACTGGGAATAACGCTAGGAGGATGATGATGATATTTATTACTAATACTTTTGATCTTGTAGTAAAACCCTTAGTTTACTAGAAATACCTTTGGACTATTGGAGAGACCTTTGATCTATTGGAAAGACCGTTAGTCTACTGGAAAGACCGTTGCTATCCTGTTAAAAATGTTGCCATAACAGATCGTAGAGATCATTCATAAGCTTGAAGAAGTTTTGGCAAACTTGAGCAAAATCGTCAGTTTTTTGGAGTCTGTAATCTATGCTGTATAGTAAGCACTCATATTTTTATAACCTGTTTTAAAAGCATTATTGTATTTACAGTACATATGGTGCTACGTTACCGCACGAGTGTGGTAATCAGCAGAGATTACGTGCATATGTCGAAACTTTAAAGAGCCATCTGTACTGTAAAACGTTGTACGATACACGTCCAAATAGGTAATTCGCAACTCGTGTCGATGTAAAACACTCCTTTCGGTCGTGTTTTAATTTATCACCACTCGTTGCGAATTTCCTGTTCTCTGCACTTGTATCGTAATGTACTATAAGCACATTCCATTCCATGTCTTTTCAGAACAAAAGTCGCAAGGCAAAACCAACCAAGAGGCTTCAGGAGATGGAGTGTTAGTTAGATCATCGCCGGCAAAGAATAAAACACAAACTAATGTAAGTATGATACAAAGGAGGCTAGGACCATAATTAAAAACTTGGGACGTCGCTTGACGGACAGGGGTTGTGACCCACGTTCCGGCTCTTACCTGGTACAATAAATATCTGTCGCCAAACAGCGTGGCAACGCTGCCAGCTTTTTAGGCAATTTTGGATCATGTCAGAGCCGGACATAATTCATGTCCTTTACTTGCCACTGATATTGCACTCAAAGTGAAGTTAATTGTTGCTAGGCCTATTTGAATAAAGAATATTTTGACTAATCTAAGCTGATTTTTAGATGGAAGAGGAAGTTACAGCTCTTGCTATTGACAGAATAATTGATTTTCAAGTAACAATATTTTATTTCCGACTGCTTTTTTGCACCAATTCACTGAGAAGGTTTCCATGAGTTCAAACACGACGAGTTATCTCGTGTAGTTCAGGAGTTGCTATGGCCGACTTCAGTTTCCTTCAAGAGAAGAGCTCGGTGGTGCCACAATATTGCATTTTCACCGAAGTTACATAAGTATGCCAAATTTCAACTCAACTGGACACTGAGAAGTGGGACAAAACTTGCAAGTTTTGATTATTAACACTGGGACAGCTGAAACAAAATAAAAGCTTGTAAAATCATTCTGTCCTCACTCATACAACTTATCAAACCACCGTTAGGTGTTCGCCTCATCTTTGCCCCCTGGCTAGATGCTGGCCAAGAGCAATCCCATTTTTAATAAAAAAAATCGTAACAAATGTGTTTTGTCCACCACCACCACCATATCAGCCAAAGGACGTCCACTGCTGGACATAGGCCTCCCTCAAATTCACGGGGGGTATTTGCCATAATCGCCACGCTTGGCATGCGGGTTGGCGATCGCAGTATCTCCACCGTACTCCAGGGATGCTGCTGCCCATCCCCCGGTGGTCTGACCGTTGGTGTTTTGTCCGGTTCTCATAAATTCATAAAGTCAAAGTGATAAAGATTTTTAAGGCCTCTGTACACACATACGAGATTCGCATGCGAGTTTCATTACATTGCGGGTTGCCGTGGTATAATGAGTTCAATCGATCTGTCAAACCGCGCAGTGTAGTGAAACTCCCACACGAGTCTCGTACGTGTCTAAATAAGGCTTTAAGCTCGAAATGCATAGAGCGGGCGCGGCGCGGTGCGGGGCGGAGGCGGTTTTTAATTTTCGATCTTTACGAAACCGGCGACTGTCGATTACTGCTTCATATGTCTCACTCGACGCCTCCGCTCTACCGCGCTACCGCATACCGCGTGTTTTTTTTAAAATTAAAAATGCGATTGCTCTTGGCCAGCATCTAACCAGGGGGCAAAGATGAGGCTGACGATGAAGCGAGCTCACCCAGAAGATGCCTATTCACTCGTGCCTTAAAAAGGTTCAGGTTACATGAACTCGGAAATACAGACAGAGAATTCCAAACCTTAGAAGTGCGCATTTTTGGTGTTTTTGTTGCGTCATGCCCCGGACCCCTTTCGCTTTACGCAAACCACCTCCGCCCCGCAACGTCACTGCGCCGCGCATTGTACGTTTTAAGCTTGAAGGCTAAGTACATATTCCGATTTCAGGGAAAATTACCTTCGTCATCAGAGCCGGAGCTAACACGATGTACACTAGAAGTGAAGGGTATGACGTGCGCGTCGTGTGTGGCGGCCATCGAGAAACACTGCGCCAAGCTATACGGTGAGCTGCTATGACCAGGGTCTACTGAGAAGACCGATGGTCTACTCAAAAGACCATATACGTATATTTCATAAACACTGGGCTGAGTTATTAGGTGAGCTTCTAACGAAGGTCTGCTGAAAAAATCGATGGTCTACTTGGTCTGCTCGAAAGACCAACACTTACTAATTGCCTTCATTGGAGCGTGAGCTAACGCTAACGTGCAATAACTTGGTTTTGCTACTTTTTAGATACAATGATCCCTTTTGAAAACTAACTTCTTTCCTGCTGAGTTTCGCGCGGGCGACGGGAACAGCATATGGAGCTAACACTAGCGAGGAAGACTACATTTTTGCGACGGTCGAGCCTTAAACTTCCAATAATCTACTGAAAATATCATTACGAAGTTGTACACTTTTTAATGACATAGGAGGCAAACGAGCCGACGAATCGCCTGATGGTAAGCGATTAGCGCCGCCCATGGACACTTGCAACACCAGAGGGGTTGTAAGTGCGTTGCCGGCCTTTAAGATCGAAGGATGGGCCTTTGGGATGGGGTAATGGGATGGACACTGCCAAAATACTTCTCGTCCTTTGTACAACTCATTGTTATGTCCAATAAAGATTTAACGCATTTACTGTAGCTATCTACTAATGCTAAAAATATGTATTATTGGTGGCCAGGTGTGGACTCGATCCTAATAGCCCTGCTAGCAGCCAAAGCGGAGGTGAGCTACTCGGCGCGCAAGATCTCCGCCACAGACATCGCCAACAGCATCACGGAGCTGGGCTTCCCCTCCGAGGTGCTGAGCGTCAACGACGGCACCGGCCTCAAGGAGATACACCTCTCGGTATGTTGCTGGATGGATCGTTGGTCTACTGGAAAGACCGTCGGTCTACTGGAAAGACCGTTGGTATACTGGAAAGACCGTTGGTCTACTAGGAAGACCGTTGGTCTACTGGATAAAGCATTGGTCTACTGGATAGACGGCTCTTTAACGACGGGAGCCTTAAGGAGATACGACACCTCTCGGTATGTTACTGGATAGATAGTTAGTCTACTGGAAAGACCATTGGTCTACTGGATAGGTCGTTAGTCTACTCAATAGACCGTTCTTCATTGACGGGAGCCGCCTTAAGAAGATACACGTCTAGGTATGTTGCTATCAGTCTAGCACAACTTGATGCCAAGTCGCAACAGTTACTTGACAGACAGACAGGCGGACGGACAACAAACTGATACCTACTATAAGGCTTCCGGTTTTTCCTTTCGAGGTACGGAACCCTAAAAAAATATTTTAGCCACTCGAGCTCAGACACAGATCTTACATTAAAATAAAATATCATAAAATAATATTAATATTTGTCGGCCTGTTTAGCCTAGTTGGTAGTGTCACTGCCTCCGAAGCTAGAGGTCCCGGGTTCGATTCCCGGTAAGGGCATTTGTTTCTGTGGTGAGCAGAGACATTTGTTCCTGAGACTTGGATGTTTTCTATGTATTTATGTATATATCTATTAAATATATCGTCGTCTGGTACCCATAACACAAGCCTTATTGAGCTTACTGTGGGACTAGTTCGATTTGTGTAAAAAATGTCCCCTAATATTTAAAAAAAAAAGTTACTGCTGAGATGTTCGGTCTCCTGGAAAGACCGTTGGTATACTGGATAGACCGCTCTTCACTAACCGCTCAGAAGATCCCCAACAGCATCACGGAGCCACAGTATAAAGAACTACTACGGTAGTAGTAAGACTGTGACGGAGCTAAGGGTGGTATTCCACTCGTCCAATATCTTTGTCCAATCTTTGATCAAATTTCCTTGACGGAGGCCCATTCCACTTATCCAATATCTTTGTCCAATCTTTGATCAAATTTCCTTGACGGAGGCCCATTCCACTTATCCAATATCTTTGTCCAATCTTTGATCAAATTTCCTTGACGGAGGCCCATTCCACTTATCCAATATCTTTGTCCAAGTTTTTTTTTTCATGCGTAGCCATATTGCTTTAAATGTCATCAGAATCTTTGATCAAATGTCGGGGCCCCGTCCGAGTTTGATGAAACCATCCAATTTCTTTGATCAAATGTATATTGGAAAAAGTTATTGGATGAATGGAATATCACCCTAAGCTTCTCCTCTAAGTTGCTAAGCGTCATCATAAAATACTACATTTCATTCAGAAAATTAAAACAAAAACATCACATAGAAGTCTTCTTAATTTCTATTAAAGGTTAATTAAGTTAGTAGTTAAGTTTTTTTTTGTACTAATATTTGACGAAGCCTGCGTTGCGTATAAACAACTTATTATCTATGAATGACGATGTACATGAACTTGTGTTAAAATTTAAGTAAAGTTAATTGTTTTGATTAACCATATCATCCCTAAAAGTATTGATGTCTAATTTGTTAGCACCTTATATATAAGCTGATGATGATTATTATACTATAGAATTACATATTCCATTAACAAAATAGCCACTTACATTCTTCTTACATGCTGTCATTCGGGACTGAAGGAGATACCACTTTTGGTAGGTTTATTTATACTGAAATATGCAAATTACTCACTATTTTTACAAGGAAGTTGCAAAATAGTTGTTTTGTTGTAGACACTGTCTAATAATCTCTGTTGTGCAGACTCATCTTAATTTATTTTTCTTTTTATAAGCATATTCTATTTGACATATTCTTTTATTCAATACTTGCTGTTGCCCGCGACTTCGTCCGCGTCTTCGCTCCTATTGGTCGCAGCGTGATGTTATATAGCCTAAAGTCTTCCTCGATAAATGGACTATCCAACACAAAAGGAATTTTTCAATTCGAACCAGTAGTTCCTGAGATTAGCGCGTTCAAATCAAACAAAAAAACTCTTCAGCTTTATAATATTAGTATAGATTTTAATGTTTATTGTTTATCATACACCGAATGGGCAATGGGCAGCAGCATTCCTTGAGTGCGGTGGAGATACTGCGATCGCCAACCCGCATGCCAAGCGTGGCGATTATGGCATTTACCCCCCATGAAAATGGGGGAGGCCTATGTCCAGCAGTGGACGTCCTAGGGCTGATATGGTGGTGGTGGTGGTTTATCATACTTACTTCAATATAAACACTCGTGAGCTCGTGACAGTGAATTCTCTTTTACTATTTACCACAATTTCTTTATAGTTACGAACCCGTTCAACCGAATAAATCAACAGTTTTTTTTCATATATTCATTGCAGATACGGGGTATGACGTGCGCGTCGTGTGTGAATAAAATAGAGAAGACTGTACTTAAACTGAGCGGTGTCGCTTCGTGTTCCGTCGCGCTGACTACTAGCAAGTGAGTTATCATCATCGTCAGCCGAAGGACGTCCACTGCTGGACATAGGCCTCCCCCAAAGAGTGCCACAATTACCGGTCCTGCGCCACCCGCATCCAGACACCCGCGACTCTTACCAGGTCATCGGTCCACCTTGTGGGGGGCCTGCCCACGCTGCGCCTTCCGGCACGTGGTCGCCACTCGAGAACCTTTCCGCCCCAACGGCCATCGGTTCTACGTGCAATGTGCCCCGCCCACTGCCATTTAAGTTTTGTGATTCGGAGGGCTATATCGGTTACTTTGGTTCGGCTGCGGATGGCCTCATTCCTGATGAGTGAGTTATATGTACAGTCAACAGCGAAAGTAGATGATCTTTTTGGTACCTTATCGCTTTCACTACTTTGACGCATCCCAAGTATCGCAGTATTGTTATGTTAGTGCGATAAAATACTGAAATGATCATCTCTACATTTGCTATTGATCAGGGGTCGTACTTTTCGTGCTGGTGACGTAAAATTGACGTCACACTGTGTTATATATGCATGTAGAGGGTAGTTGTAAGTGCATGCTTACGGTGGCTGCGCCCACCGTCTGAGATATTAAATCAGTTCGTAATTGACTGCCGTGTATCGCTTGTGCCCCCTGATCCATATCTAACAGTGGCGACGAGGATGGGATGGCATATAGGATGATTCAAATAGGATGACAATCATTCTATATGGAGCGTGACGTCACCCGGCACGCAAAGTACGAGCCCTGCTATTGACTATACAGGTGGGGTAGGAAAACGTAGGAAATACGAATAACTACTTTGTCCTTTGGCTTTGAAAATTTTACGATATGTGTACAGTCCGCTGCAGAGAAACGTGACCCCCCCAGCATACTAACTTCTATGGAAGGAGGGTCATGTTTCTCTGCAGCTGACTGTACTTGAAATAGAAATAAACTTTTCTCAAACATGCAATGAAATATTGATGTTATGTTCCTTATAATAGGCTGCGAAGTATGACGTTTCAGGTGCGGCTAGGACAAGAGGTCGTTAATGGAATCTCATACAAATCTTACAGGCCTAGGCCGGCAAAGTCCTCTTTTTTAATTCCATGCCACATAAATTTGTGGCACAGGCATCATGACATTCTGCCACTATGCGTATTCAAAATAAAATTTTGTTTTTTTTTTGTTGTTTATTTCATTGCATGTTTGAGAAAAGCACTATACATACCTCGGCGGGAAATTTGGGGTTGCCTGCATTAGACCTATCCGGCCTCGCTTCGCTCGGCCGTATATATGTCTTCGGCCGGCAACCCCTTTCGTCCCGGCCTCTGTAGTAATGTACTATTATTGTATAGCTGTGTACATTATGATGGTGATGACAAAGGATATAGACTCAACAGCTTGCCCATTCCGGACGTACAATCATGATGAGTTAACTTATACTAAATTACATGGCGGTAATTGGCCAAAAAACTCCTTAGTATTATAAAACACTTTGCTGATTAGCCAGTTTTTGAGAGTTTTTTTTAATTTGCTATCCTCTATATTCTTTATTTCCATCGGGAGTTTATTAAAAATTCGCATTCCCGCGAAGAAGGCACTTTTGTAAATGAGCTTATTGTAGGCTCTCGGAATATTATAATTATACTTGTACTATGATGTTAGTTGTTGTGAGTTTGTTTGGTCACGAATAAACGGTTCTTAAAGCCGAGCCACACCGAATGCGTGCGCAGCACGTGCGCGTGTGCGTGTGCGTGGCGTGCGCGTTGTATCGTATGGGATGTCATAGTAGATGACACACCGCTTGCGTGGCGTGCACGCGTGCTGCGCGGTTTGTCATCTACTATGACATTTCATACGATACAACGCGCACGCCACGCACACGCACACGCGCACGTGCTGCGCACGCATTCGGTGTGGCTCGGCCTTTATTCTTACTCACCATTTTTTCCCCCAGAGGCAAAGTAAGATACGATGCGGAGCAGATAGGCCCGCGGACGATATGCGAGGCCATCAACAATCTTGGCTTCGAGGCCACAGTGGCTAACCCCAACAGTAAAGGCACATCCAACTACTTAGAACACAAGTAAGTCGCATTAAGCGATAGGGTGGTATTCCACTCATCCAATATCTTTGTCCAATATACATTTGATCAAAGAAATTGGATGATTTCATCAAACTTGGATGGGACCCCGACATTTGATCAAAGATTCTGATGACAGTTAAATCAATATGGCTACGCATGAAAAAAAAACTTGGACAAAGATATTGGATGCGTGGAATGGGCCTCCGTCAAAGAAATTTAATCAAAGATTGGACATGGATATTGGACGAGTGGAATACCACCCTTATTTACGCACGCACGAGACTAGTATACTTGCCACTCGGTAGCAAAAATATTTGTAAGACATTTCATGTTTTTAGCAGCGGGCCTCATAGGCGATGTGAAAAGCTACCGTCTTGGGCGTAAACATTTGAATCCCTCGCTACGCTCAAGATTGTGGAATCTTTTCTTCGCTTAGGATTCAAAATACCGCCCTCGCCGTAAATAGTCCCATTTTGCTCCCTTGAGACACAATCTACTATTGTCGGCCTATCTAAAACACCCGCGTTGGTTAATTTTAGAATGATAAACATCATCTTCTGCTTTGTCACTTGAACCTAAAATTGGGCGTAGGCACTAGTTTTACGAAAGCGACTTCCATCGGAACTTTCAACCCACAGGAATACTTGACAATGTTGGGCTTAGTACTGTTTTTACGAGAGTATATGAGGTCACGATCTCACGATGTTGCTAGCTTTGGAAAGCCAGGATTAGCCGCTGGCGAGGCCCTAACTATCAAGTGCCGCAAATATGCTTTCTTAAAGAATAATTACGTATTTGTGGCACTTGCAGTGGAGACCCTGGGACCTTGGTCTTCAGACACTTTATTTTATTTTATTTATATTTAAAATGTGATTGCTCTTGGCCAGCATCTATTCGGGGGGGCAAAGATGACGCCGACGATGGAGCGAGCTCACCCAGAAGATGCCTATTCTCTCGTGCCTTAAAAAGGTCTAGGTTATATGAACTCGGAAATACAGACGCCGGCAGAGAATTCCAAAGAGTTAGTGAAGAAAGTGTCTTAAAAATTGATCGGTCTCAGGTGATCTCTGGTCCGGCTCTTACTTCGCACAGAGGCTGAGCCTGGAAATACAACAAGGAAATGTGGCTAGCGTTCTGGGAACGATGCCCCGGGGCAACTTCAGGATGTGTCGAGGGTGGGCAATTTTGCTTAATAAAGGATTTTTTTAAATTAAGTTTGTACTTGTTGTTTTAATCTAATATTAAATAAAATAGCTTTGGAAAGAAAATCATCAACATGTTTTATTTTTTCAGAGAAGAAATACGTAAATGGCGGACCGCGTTCCTCATATCCCTCCTCTTCGGTGGGCCGTGCATGGTGGCCATGGCGTACTTCATGGCCAACATGAACCACCACGACCCCAAGGCCATGTGCTGCGTCCTCCCTGGCCTCAGTCTGGAGAATCTCGTCATGTTCCTGCTGGCTACCCCGGTGCAGGTATGTTGGCGTAACGTTCCTCATATCCCTCCTGTTCGGCGGGCCGTGCATGGTGGCCATGGCGTACTTCATGGCCAACATGATCCACCACGACCCCAAGGCCATGTGCTGCGTCCTCCCTGGCCTCAGTCTGGAGAATCTCGTCATGTTCCTGCTGGCTACCCCGGTGCAGGTATGTTGGCGTAACGTTCCTAATATCCCTCCTGTTCGGCGGGCCGTGCATGGTGGCCATGGCGTACTTCATGGCCAACATGAACCACCACGACCCCAAGGCCATGTGCTGCGTCCTCCCTGGCCTCAGTCTGGAGAATCTCGTCATGTTCCTGCTGGCTACCCCGGTGCAGGTATGTTGGCGTAACGTTCCTAATATCCCTCCTGTTCGGCGGGCCGTGCATGGTGGCCATGGCGTACTTCATGGCCAACATGATCCACCACGACCCCAAGGCCATGTGCTGCGTCCTCCCTGGCCTCAGTCTGGAGAAACTCGTTATGTTCCTGCTGGCTACCCCGGTGCAGGTATGTTGGCGTAACGCTCCTCATATCTAACGTCTGACTGAGATCTCCGTCTCGGCTAATCTCTGCCAAAAAGCCTTGAAAAACTACGACCGAGACTTCGATACTCAAATTGTGATGATCCTGTATGACATTAGTCGGAGTTTTGCAGGCTCATTTTTTGGACGCAAGCAAAATTTAAAAAGTTCTTAATTATTCGACGTATATACACGGTGATTATTAAGTGGTGATCCATCAGAATAACCAATTCAGAAATCGATCGCAATCATTCTTAGTTACCAAAACCAGACATACATTTTTCTGGAATATTTACAGATGGGACCAACCTAGGGGTACCTGCTTTGAAACAAAGAAAGAATTATCAAAATCGGCCAACGTGATCAATAGTTATCGGGGAACATAAAAAAACATGCAGACGAACTGAGAACCTCCTTCCTTCTATTGAAGTCTGTTAATAAATTATCAAAAAAAATCTTTCTTTCCAGTTCATAGGCGGTTGGCATTTCTACAAGCAAGCCTACAAAGCACTGAGTCACGGAACCTCGAATATGGACGTGTTGATCTCTATGACCACTACTATAAGGTAAAAATTGCTTTAAATATCTTTTTTTTTTACAAGCTTTTAATTACTTTCCCCTGTCACGTTGTCTGTCTGTAATCAAATCTTGCAAGTTAAATTTGATCCACTTCCCGGTTTCCGATTGAGTAAAAATATTGCATGCACGTTTTTTTTTTTTTTATGACATAGGGCAATGTATAAATCGGATGACAATGCAATATTATTATGACATAGAGCTGATCTGATGATGGAGACAGAAGGTGGTCATGGCAATTCCTAAACTACACAAGATAAATCCATTGTGCTTGCGCTCATTCAAACCGACTCAACAATAAGTTTATGATTGTGGAAAAAAGTACAGTCGGCAATAAAAGCTGGTACCAAAAATGAAATTTTTGACCAAAAACTTATTTATTTATACATCGGCATTAGCAATCAAGTCTACGTCCTGCCTGATGGTAAGCTGACACCGTAGTATAAGGACGCTTGTGATTCCCAAACGCGTTGCTGACCCTTTACTGACGTGACGATTCGGTTTGAGAGCTACGTATTTGCTGATATTATTTAGGCATTGGTTTAGTTTGTTACACATTTTAAATATGAAATTTCTATTCGAACGCGCCACGGCTACATACAACAGGTGCTTTTCTTTAGTTTTAACCTATAATCAGGCATCGGTAATTCGGATACTTTTATACCTACAACTTTGCAATCCGAATACTCATAATCGGTGACATTAAATGACATCCAACGTCTTTTCTCAAAAAAAAATAACATTGCCATTAAAATAAATTAGTTCCACTGAAAATCCGCAACATGGCCTGGTCCAAATAGGCACTGGTCAGGCTATACATAAACTCACGCCGTTATCCTATGGGGTAGGCAGAGACCAAAGAAAGCCAAATACAGTCAACAGCATTAATATCTGCCTAATCAAAGGCGGCAAAAATATCTGACACGCCCTACAAATAGAGTCGTGTCAGATATTAATGCACGCTTTGTTGTGACAGATATTGGTGCTGGTGACTGTAATACGGTCCTTACATACTTCTTTCGCTTCAATCACATCCATACATCTTCTCATACATGCTCGTCGGTTGCGGGTACTTCTGACCCGGCCCTTTTACAGTATCGCCGGAATTTGATCTAGATAACCTCGCCTTGGTCGTCCCCTTCCGATCCTACCACTCATCTCCTGAACGTAAATCCCCTTAGTCATTCTGCTTTCATTCAATAACATGACGAAGCATACCCTTCAAGTAAATAAAGTGTATGAATTTAGATAAGTAACATTGTGTGTGTTTTATTGTGTACAGTTACGCGTATTCCCTGGCGGTGGTGGCTGCTGCGATGGCACTACAGAAAGACACAAGCCCTATGACTTTCTTCGACACTCCGCCCATGTTGCTGGTGTTTGTGTCGCTAGGAAGGTGGCTGGAGCACATTGCTAAGGTACTGTAAGCTTGTCGCTTTCATTTGAGACAGTTACGTCAATTCCCTGGCGGTGGTGGCTGCTGCGATGGCACTACAGAAAGACACACGCCCTATGACTTTCTTCGACACTCCGCCCATGTTGCTGGTGTTTGTGTCGCTAGGAAGGTGGCTGGAGCACATTGCTAAGGTACTGTAAGCTTGTCGCTTTCATTTGAGACAGTTACGTCAATTCTCTGGCGGTGGTGGCTGCTGCGATGGCACTACAGAAAGACACACGCCCTATGACTTTCTTCGACACTCCGCCCATGTTGCTGGTGTTTGTGTCGCTAGGAAGGTGGCTGGAGCACATTGCTAAGGTACTGTAAGCTTGTCGCTTTCATTTGAGACAGTTACGTCAATTCCCTGGCGGTGGTGGCTGCTGCGATGGCACTACAGAAAGACACACGCCCTATGACTTTCTTCGACACTCCGCCCATGTTGCTGGTGTTTGTGTCGCTAGGAAGGTGGCTGGAGCACATTGCTAAGGTACTATAAGCTTGTCGCTTTCATTTGAGACAGTTACGTCAATCCTCTGGCGGTGGTGGCTGCTGCGATGGCACTACAGAAAGACACAAGCCCTATGACTTTCTTCGACACTCCGCCCATGTTGCTGGTGTTTGTGTCGCTAGGAAGGTGGCTGGAGCACATTGCTAAGGTACTGTAAGCTTGTCGCTTTCATTTGAGACAGTTACGTCAATTCCCTGGCGGTGGTGGATCCAGAAAGTCCTTATGATTTTCTTTGACACTCCGCATAGTATACAGAGTGTTTTTATTGAATTCCGTTAATTGCGAGAATACAATCATGAGATGAAATAAAGTGATCTTCTCTAAGACACTAGTACCCTAATTCGTACCATTTCGAAGATATTCAAGAATTCATTTTCGTTAATTAACACCCCTGGCCTAGTATAGTATAAAAGATCAATAAGAATTAAACAATGTTGACGTGCGTGTCATTCGAATTCCGAATTGTCATACTTGACATTAACTTTTGCTTAACTCCACGTTAACTCTGAAGGCCGTTTTTCATTCATCCTTGGTGATATAATAAATTATTGTGTATAAAAATTAAAAAAAAAAAGTTATTGAGAGGAAAAATTTGTTGTATTTTTTTTACCGACTTCAATAGAAGGAAGGAGGTACTCAGTTCGTCTGCATGTTTGCTTGTTCTTTTTTTTATGTATGTTCCCCGATAACTCTTGACCACGTGGGTCGATTTTGATAATTCTTTTTTTGTTTCAAAGCAGGTACCCCGACATTAGTCCCATATAAATTTGGTTAAGGTCTGATGATGGGATGTAGGAGGAATCGAGGGAACTCCTCGAATATGATAGGCACGCATATGCCTATTTCGGTATTTTCTGTAGGTAACCAAGCATTGGCTCACGGAAACCACTAATTGTGGCAGCAAGTACAAAATTGGAGTCGGTTTTTTTGGTATAAATTATTTCTATTACAATTTCTAGCAACACAAACTGATTACCGGCCTAGATATGGCAGATTCCATTGTGTATATAAAGTTTCATGTTATTTCAGCACGGCGTTTTAAAATTAGAACATAACTACGTTTGTATGGGGAATCGAGTTCACTCGAGGCTGCGGGGGACCCTTAATTAGCCCCGAATACAAATACTCGTTCCCCAAATCGCGTTTGAACGCGCTAATCTCGGGAACTACTGGTTCGAATTGAAAAAATCTTTTTGTGTTGCGTCCATTTATCGAGGACGGCTTTAGGCTATATAACATCACGCTGCGACCAATAGGAGCGAAGACGCGGACGAAGTCGCGGGCAACAGCTAGTAAATTAAACAAATTTTGTGTCCCACAGCTAGACAAACGCCGAGGAGGCTTTTACATTTTACATATTTTAGTCAATGTAATTTTTCTTTAGGGCAAAACGTCGGAAGCTCTCTCAAAGCTCCTCTCCCTGAAAGCCACGGAAGCTGTGCTCGTCAACCTGGACGCGAATGGTCAAGTTCTCAGCGAGAAGAACATACCAGTGGAGCTTGTGGAGCGAGGAGACGTGTTAAAGGTATCTAAACTTCATTTACTCATTCAACAAACCAGGGCTCGGAAACCGGTATTCTGTTCATACAAAAATACCGGTATTTTTTTAGTTCTTATCGTTCTTTCGTCTACTATTTCATGTTTAATCAGGCAATCTAACAATATGAAGTAATAACCCAAATACATTATTGAGTCCTACATAAAGAGCATAAACTAATTAAAAATATTTTCAGGATTTTGAGATTAACCGGTTCCGAGCCCTGCAACAAACTATTTATTTAGTTAGATCACTGACTTTCATTTTGCTCATCATAATCATCAGCCACGTACCGGAAGGCTTAGCGTGGGCAGGCCCCCCACACGGTGGACTGATGACCTGTTAAGGGTCGCGGGTGTCCGCTGGATGCGGGTGGCGCAGGACCGGTCATTGTGGTAGTCCTTGGGGGAGGCCTATGTCCAGCCTATATACGTTCCACTGTTGGGCACAGTTATGTTTTTATCCTTTTATTACGTATCTTCAGGTAGTGCCAGGAGCGAAGATACCGGTGGATGGTAAAGTGATATCTGGACAGAGTACCTGCGACGAGTCACTAATCACAGGAGAATCCATGCCGGTGGCCAAAGCAAAAGGTAACTGTTACAGTATCGCAATCCCTTCATTATGAGCAGGGATCGAAAATTCGGATACTTTTATACCTACACTTCGGCCTCAGTACCTACACCGCGTCGTTTTTGAGTAGCATGGAGGCGGACACAATTTAATTTTACTAATTAATTTGCCGGGATTTCCAGGAATACGAAAATTAGGATAACATAAACACATACATATTCGGTAATCAAAACGCAATACCTATGACGTCCTTAAACGGACCGCCAGTTTTTTTTTTGTTACAACCTGTATGTCTTTAAAACTATTTACCAACGTGAATGTTGCTAAATCTACTGAAAATAGTCATAACCTAAAAAACCGTTTCGTTATGCTTAATACAATCCCGGAATCCTGGAAACTAAATAATATAAATATTAATTTTAAGAAGCCGACTCCATACTTGCTTGGCTTATTACGGGATTTTGCTAGTTGTAGGTATAAAAGTATCCTAATTTCCGATGCCTGATTATGTGTCAATAGTACATTATTGTCGATGCCTGGAAGGATGCAATTGCAGGCTGAGTATTACCGTTTGAGTCCGTTTAATTAAACGAAGCATGCACGGCTGTTTGTCTACGTAGAACGAACCGTGTATGATAGCCGCCATATTGTGTCAAAAAGATTTTGACGACTTACCGAGCTCTGATTGGCTAGAGAGAGAAAGAGAGGGCTTTCTGTTTTACGACCCGCGGTTTGTACACAATTTTACGTCACCACTTGGCCAAAAAGTGGGTTTTTCCGGACGCGCAGCGAGCGGAAAAACGCGCTTTTTGGCAAGGTGTGATGTAAAGAGTATTTGCATTGTATTAGATACACTACAAACGCAAAAACGTCTCTAAAGTAATTTACCTCTAACTTTGGTGCCGTTGACAGACTCCCTCGGCCGCTCCGGTTGTGGAATGAGCTCCCTGGCGAGGTTTTCCCGAGGAACTACAGTATGGGATTCTTCAACAAAGGAGTGTATAAAATTTTAAATGGTCGGCAACGAGCATGTGACACCCCTGGCGTTGCAGGCGTCCATAGGCTGCGGTGACCGCTTACCATCGGGCGGGCCGTACGCTTGTTTGCCACCGATGGGTATAAAATAAAAAATGTCAAGAGCAAAAACAATACGCGCTCTTTTTAAATTTCTTATTACTTTACTATAAATGTTTTCTTTTTCAGACTCCCTAGTAATAGGCGGCAGTATAAACCAGCACGGGGCCCTATTAGTCGGGGCGACTCACACCGGGGAATGCAGTACTCTAGCGCAGATAGTGCGGCTAGTGGAAGATGCGCAGAGCAGCAAGGCGCCCATACAGCGGCTTGCTGACACCATCGCCGGGTACGTTTGTACCTAGACTGGTAGAAGCGACTTTGCCCACTTGTACCAATAGACTTAAAGATTTGAAAGAAATCCCGGGAAGTCCCGGGATTTACGGGATTTCCGGGACTTCGTACAAGCCACTCCTGGACTGCAAAATCTCAATTTCATCACCTAGGGGGAACATATACATAATCTCACGCCGCTATTCCCAAAATCCGTAGGCAGAACGCGTGAAATGTAGTTTTCGGTGCTGTTTCGAGCAATTGTAGGTTTGCAGATAGAGAAAATGTGATATTGCATATACACTAACGTCAGAAAGTTTAAGACCAAACACAAAATATGAAATTAATCAACATTGGTTGATTATCCACTCAATTTGGATTCATCTGTCCGTAGTGCTCTCAACCAGTTTGCAAAAGTCCAATCCTTGTGAGGAATAATAGCCCATTGCAATCTTTTTGCCTTGTTTGTTTAACAACAAGCAGGTCTGACCGCTAAAGAGCTATATTTGCTAGACAACTTCTATGTGTATATATTTTGCCTCTTTCTTTTACAGGTACTTCGTGCCGATAGTGATCTGTCTGTCGCTATTAACATTGATCTGTTGGACCATCGCTGGAGCCATCAATGTGGACGTTATCAAAAAAATCACGCCGGTAAGTAGTATTTGTTTTATTGGACACCGTTATCAGTACTAGCGTGTTCCCGGTGTTGTCCTAGAGCTTCTATAGTAAGTTTAAATTAATTTAATTAAACTTAAATTGTAGTGACATAATGGTTGAAATGAAATGAATGAAATCGTTTATTCGTTCATCACAGGTGAAAAAAGATGAAAAAAGAAAATGTAGTTACAAAGCCATGATGTGCCTTTTGGCGTACGAATTTCTGGTATTACATGTCGAATTTCAAAATATTAAATATAAAGGCAAATGTCATATCAATAATGTTAAAATACAGATTAAAAAGAAAAATAAAATAAAAAACAACTATGCAATAAAATTATTCAATAGATTTAAATGTTTACTGTATATATATTTGTTCTGCGGATATTTGTTCTTGGGTCTTGGATGTTTTCTATGTATTTATCTATATAGGTATGTATATCGTCGTCTTGTACCCATAGTACAAGCTTTGCTTAGTTTGGGACTAGGTCGATATGTGTAAGATTGTCCCCCAATATTTATTATTTTTATTATTATCACTGTTATAACTATAATTCTTATTTTGTCTTTAATTTTTATTTTCTGCTTTTGTGTGATATGATATGAGCTAAGCCTGAAATAAATTATTATTATTATTTGTATGTCTTTACCTTATCTCGAGACCATGGGGTCCCGGACCTTTGGAAGGCGTGCGTGGGGCCGAAGCCGACAGCGCAGAGGTTCTTATAGACAATCTAATCTAAAAGCAAAGTATAAGCTATGTGGACCGCACTGACCGCATGCCCCCAACCGCCTTCTCAAGGCACACACAAACGAGTCTCGTATGCGAGTTTATGGCCATCTTTTGTCTTCATCATCAGATCAATTCGGTGGCACCATAATATTGCATCGTCACCGAACTTACATATGCCACATGCCAGCGCAATCGGTTACCGCCAAGTGGCTGAAAGAAGGATTGCTGAGAGATTGAGTGTCAAATGTCCAAGTGAAACATTTTTCATTTTGACATTTGACACTAAACAATAATGTTCCATAATAATGGATATGAAAACGTCACTCATTTAATACAATCATTGATTGACAGTTTGGGTGCCATCGTATTCTGATTGAGATCAGAGTTATCTCGAAAGTAAATCATTTTGCACTACATCTGTACATACGAATTTGCAAGTTAAATAATAGCTTGTAAAAAGAGCTCAATATCACTAAACTCAGTTTCGTCTTTAATAAATAAATAAATAATAAATATTAGGGGATTTTTTTTACACAAATCAAACAAGTCCCATAGTAAGCTCAATAAGGCTTGTGTTATGGATACTAGACGATGATATATATGTACATATACTTATATATATAGAAAACATCCAAGTCTCAGGATCAAATGTTTCTGCTCACCACAGAAACATTGATGAATGCCCTTACCGTACCCGTATTCGAACCCGGGACCTCTAGCTTCGGAGGCTAAAGAGGCCGACACTTCTTTAATCTGTTATTGTGTACATACATATATACACGCGGTTTTCCTTATCCAGGACAGCTACCTAAACTCCGGCTTCTCCGACTGGGAGCTGATCGTGCAGACGGCGTTCCACTTCGCACTTAGCGTGCTGGCCATCGCGTGCCCGTGCGCGCTGGGGCTGGCCACGCCCACCGCCGTCATGGTGGCCAGCGGGGTCGGCGCCAGGAACGGGCTGCTGGTCAAGAGTGCAGAGTCTTTGGAGAACGCGCATAAGGTACAGTATCCAGGGCCTTTTTTGCCCCCCGGGGGATAATCCATTATGGATACCACCGCACCGCGGGGACAGTGCGGAGGTTATGTCGTACTTGCACCTACTAAAAACCCCCCGATTGTCCTCAACTCACTTCGGACGGCTCTGGGATCTCCGTCGGAACGCACCAGTGCCGCCCTAGAGTCACACTCTGTGGGTCCCACCATCTGTTTTCATGGACGATCGCAGCCCCCAACTGCGATCGTCTTCGACCCCAAGGACACCCGTTTAGTCGCCTTGTACGACAGGCAGGGGATACCGTAGCCGTATTCTATGCCCCAGCTACAGGGCGCACAGTATCCAGGGCCTAGCTAAAGACAACAACATTACTTGGTCCTGCGTTTCGTCAGCTCATGCTCATGCGCTACATCCATATTTTTAACTACTTTTCATCACACTTGGTCGTAAATGGTCTTATTGTACGCAGGCGTATAGAGTAGTTATAGCCGATTTAGCTCCCGCGGGAGTTATGGATTATCGTAACTCCCTAAGGCGTTATGAGTTTCTCCGTGATCTTATTGGTTTAAAAAATCTAGTTAGCCGCGCTCCACAAGAATACTGCTCTCTGATCGGTCGCAATATTGAAGGTGCGCGCGCTGCGCGCTGCTCTCGGCATCCATGCATTGATACTGGAGATGAAGTGGTCGATTTCTTCAATTTTGATTAGTTTTGGAGTTTTTTATTTCCTCGCAAATGTGATGAAAACATTGTGATTACCGCGGGACGTAAGAAAATTGCAAACTCGAGTCATCAAAAGCCCTCCGCCTTCGGCGTCGGCCTTCTGTTAGTGTCTCGTTCGCAATTTCCCACTTACGCCCCTCGCTAAACAATGTGCTATCACTCTAACAATATATCCCGTGGGAGTAAATAATGGTACCATATAATCGATTTGCATATGCGATGCAATATGAAAGTTGCCGACTCGAAAGCCAGGTCACGTCGATTATGTTTTTTCTACAGGTCAAGACAGTGATCTTCGACAAGACTGGGACGATCACTAGAGGTAGCACCGCCGTGGCCAAAGTATCGTTGTTGACTGGCAGCGCCGCCTCTCTGCACGAAGTCCTCACCTGCATACTGGCTGCGGAGCTCAACTCCGAACACCCTATCGCGTCAGGTGAGACAGACGACGGATGATTTTTAAACCGAATTTAAAAAAGGAGGAGTTTCTCAATTCGTCGGAATATTTTTTTTTATATTTGTTCACCGATTACTCGGAGAGTAGTGGACCTATTTCAAAAAATCTTTTTTTGTTTGAAACGGTATGTTTTTTAGTTGGTCCCATTGTCAACAAGTCCGGATCTGATGACGGGATATTGGAGAAATCGAGGGAAATCCTCAAATTATATAGTTGGAGAGGCTGAGTATGAGTGGAAAAGTATGGAGTAGGTTTTTTGGTGTTAAAAATTCACTTGTTAAGTGGTACTATCATCATCAGCAGAAGGACGTCATTTCTATTTTCAGATACGTACCGTCAACAGCAGATGTGGATGATCATTTTAGTATTTTATTGCAGTAACATAGCCCCACATAGTCTCTCAATCCCTCATAGGTTAGCTGGAAGAGATCCCTCATAGGGATAAGTTCGCCTTTGTACTCTGATCCTGTGTGACATATATATGTTTTAAACTGTTATTGTGTACGATAAAGTGCTTACATACATACATACATACATACATAGCAATACTGCGACGGTTGGATTGCGTCAAAGTAGTAAAAAGTAGTGACAAGGTACAAAAATGATCATCTACTTTTGTTGTTGACTGTACAGTGAGCAACATCTTGGGCCTTGTCATCGCTCGCCATCAGGTGAGACTAGGGCCAATCGCTGGTCAGTCCATCATAAATATGCGAAGCGATGGATAAACGTCAATCGTCTTGTTACGGACAGCCCCGAGGACCAGGGACTTTCCCAGTCTACCTAACATTTTACCGCTAGAGGCAAGCGGTCGCAATACCGGGAATCGAAATTTGCCTTTACTTCCCGTTTACGACCTCCTAGAAATTATGTAACGTTAGCGTTTAAAATACAGTTAGAATCATAAAATTTATCACTTAATGTTTTAGATCCTGAGTTGCGCAGAGACCGTTAGATATTGTTCATTTGTTATCCTTACTGTACCGTTACCTTTGTCGGGTGTCGGCATATCTGAACTAATGTTTTGTTGTTAACAATTGTCTATTCATTTGTATAAGCATTGTATAACCGTTGTTAATGTCTCTCGTGAGAATCGGTTATCCTGAACCGTTAGGACAGAAAGCTATTATATTGCACAAGGTTGCGCAGGCGGCGTGGGAAACGAAATTACGGTAGTAGGGATGTTTTTGAAACGAAATAAAACCCGCCGGACGAACGAGATGAGTGGGCCGGTCGGCAGTGAGTCTGTAGCCAGGAGCGTGGCACAGTGAAAGCAAGCCAGGAGCGTGGCTTAGTGAACTTGTTATTAATTATAATCCAGTCGGTGAACAGTCAGTCTGTAGCCAGGAGCGTGGCACAGTGAACGCAGGCCAGGAACGTGGCATAGTGAACGTGAGCCTCAGAACAGTAGTTTGTAATTAATAGTGGGCAGGCAGTCTGTAGCCAAGAGCGTGGCACAGTGAACGCAGGCCAGGAACGAGGCATAGTGAACGTGAGCTTCAGAACAGTAACTTGTAATTAATAGTGGGCAGTCAGTCTGTAGCCAGGAGCGTGGCACAGTGAACGCAAGCCAGGAGCGTGGCTTAGTGAACTTGTTATTAATTATAATCCAGTCGGTGAACAGTCAGTCTGTAGCCAGGAGCGTGGCACAGTGAACGCAAGCCAGGAGCGTGGCTTAGTGAACTTGTTATTAATTATAATCCAGTCGGTGAACAGTCAGTCTGTAGCCAGGAGCGTGGCACAGTGAACGAAAGCCAGGAACTTGGCATAGTGAAAGTGAGCTTCAGAACTTGAAAGTTTTAAGTTAACTTCAGAACAGTAACTTGTAATTAATAGTCGGCAGTCAATCTGTAGCCAGGAGCGTGGCACAGTGAACGCAAGCCAGGAACGTGGCATAGTGAACGTGAGCTTCGGAACAGTAACTTGTAATTAATAGTCGGCAGTCAGTCTTTAGCCAGGAGCTTGGCATAGAGTGACGAGTTAGTCTTTGGCCAGGAACGTGGCACAGTGAACTTGTTATTAATTATAATAGTGGGCAGTCAGTCTGTAGCCAGGAGCGTGGCACAGTGAACGCAAGCCAGGAGCGTGGCTTAGTGAACTTGTTATTAATTATAATCCAGTCGGTGAACAGTCAGTCTGTAGCCAGGAGCGTGGCACAGTGAACGAAAGCCAGGAACTTGGCATAGTGAAAGTGAGCTTCAGAACTTGAAAGTTTTAAGTTAACTTCAGAACAGTAACTTGTAATTAATAGTGGGCAGTCAGTCTGTAGCCAGGAGCGTGGCACAGTGAACGCAAGCCAGGAGCGTGGCTTAGTGAACTTGTTATTAATTATAATCCAGTCGGTGAACAGTCAGTCTGTAGCCAGGAGCGTGGCACAGTGAACGAAAGCCAGGAACTTGGCATAGTGAACGTGAGCTTCAGAACAGGAGTTTGTAATTAATGGTGGATAGTCAGTCTGTAGCCAGGAGCGTGGCGCAGTGAACGCAGGCCAGGAACGTGGCTTAGTGAACGTGAGCTTCTGAACAGTAACTTGTAATTAAGGGCCGGTCGGCAGTGAGTCTGTAGCCAGGAGCGTGGCACAGTGAAAGCAAGCCAGGAGCGTGGCTTAGTGAACTTGTTATTAATTATAATAGTGGGCAGGCAGTCTGTAGCCAGGAGCGTGGCACAGTGAACGCAGGCCAGGAACGAGGCATAGTGAACGTGAGCTTCAGAACGGTAACTTGTAATTAATAGTCGGCAGCCAGTCTGTAGCCAGGAGCGTGGCACAGTGAACGCAGGCCAGGAACTTGGCATAGTGAACGTGAGCTTCAGAACAGTAACTAGTAATTAATAGTGGGCAGGCAGTCTGTAGCCAGGAGCGTGGCACAGTGAACGCAGGCCAGGAACGAGGCATAGTGAACGTGAGCTTCAGAACAGTAACTTGTAATTAATAGTCGGCAGTCAGTCTTTAGCCAGGAGCGTGGCATAGAGTGACGAGTGAACCTTTGGCCAGGAACGTGGCATAGTGAACGTAATTTTTCAGTGCAGTAACTTGTTATTAAGTGTAATCCCGCCGTTGTTTAGTATTTTTAATTTTGAACCTTCTGACTCTGAACAGTAAATTTAGTGCCTAATAAGCTTAGTGCGTAATATTGTACCTTATCTTTCCTTTGTGTTTTAATTCCATTATAACTTGTAACAGACTCAGTGTTTTTATTACGGAGTGTTCCCATGATCATAGTGAACCTTACAAGAACAGAGCCGCGTAAGTAGGAGTTAGTTCCGAAACAGTGCTGCGCCATTCCTCGGTCGTTCACAGATCCTTCGTGTGACGCTACCGTGTTCACCGAGACGGGTGCGGCAAGAACCTCTGTTTCCACCGAGCTATCGCAGACGATAGGCTGTGGACTTGCGTCGTCTACAGTTTTAATAGTGGGCAGTCAGTCTGTAGCCAGGAGCGTGGCACAGTGAACGCAAGCCAGGAGCGTGGCTTAGTGAACTTGTTATTAATTATAATCCAGTCGGTGAACAGTCAGTCTGTAGCCAGGAGCGTGGCACAGTGAACGCAAGCCAGGAGCGTGGCTTAGTGAACTTGTTATTAATTATAATCCAGTCGGTGAACAGTCAGTCTGTAGCCAGGAGCGTGGCACAGTGAACGAAAGCCAGGAACTTGGCATAGTGAAAGTGAGCTTCAGAACTTGAAAGTTTTAAGTTAACTTCAGAACAGTAACTTGTAATTAATAGTCGGCAGTCAATCTGTAGCCAGGAGCGTGGCACAGTGAACGCAAGCCAGGAACGTGGCATAGTGAACGTGAGCTTCGGAACAGTAACTTGTAATTAATAGTCGGCAGTCAGTCTTTAGCCAGGAGCTTGGCATAGAGTGACGAGTGAACTTTTGGCCAGGAACGTGGCATAGTGAACGTAATTTTTCAGTGCAGTGACTTGTTATTAAGTGTAATCCCGCCGTTGTGTAGTATTTAAATTGTGAACCTTCTGACTCTGAACTGTAAACTTAGTGATGAAAACAGTATTGTACCTTATCTGTCCTTTGTGTTTTTAATTCCATTATAACTTTTAACAGACTCAGTGTTTTTATTACGGAGTGTTCCCATGACTATAGTGAACCTTACAAGAACAGAGCCGCGTAAGTAGGAGTTAGTTTCGAAACAGTGCTGCGCCATTCCTCGGTCGTTCACAGATCCTTCGTGTGACGCTACCGTGTTCACCGAGACGGGTGCGGCAAGAACCTCTGTTTCCACCGAGCTATCGCAGACGATAGGCTGTGGACTTGCGTCGTCTACACGTCTATTCATCATCATCATCATCATGTCAGCCGAAAGACGTCCACTGTTGGACATAGGCCTCCCCCGAAGACTTCACAATGGCCGGTCCTGCGCCACCCGCATCCAGCGGACACCCGCGACCTTCACCAGGTCATCAGTGTGGGGGGCCTGCCCACGCTACGCCTTCCTGTACGCGGTCGCCACTCGAGAACCTTTCCGCCCCAACGGCCATCGGTTCTACGTGCTATGTGCCCCGCTCACTGCCACTTAAGTTTAGCGATTCGGAGGGCTATATCGGTCACTTTGCTTCTGCTGCGGATCGTCTATTGTTAATCTTAAATAGTACGAATATTAAGGTTGAGTTGCACCAACTTACGATAACAGACCAATCATCATTAAATATGGCGCCGGCAGCTGTCATCCCATACAAACTTGTCAAACTTGCCATACAATATAGTACATTACGATACAAGGGTTGTAAAACAAAGAAAGGCCGATATCGCAGAAGTTTGAGGCCCGATCCGCAGGCGAGGGTCATAAATATGCGAGAGAGGGCTTTCTGTTTTACGACCCGTGTTTTGTACACAATTTTACGTCACCACTTGGCCATAAAGTGGGTTTTACCGGATGCGCAGCGTGGGGAAAAACGCGCTTTTTGGCAAGGTGTGGTGTAAAGAATATAACAAACACCTCTTACGATCAGAGTCGGTTCGGTGCAACGCACACTAACCTCCTTATTCATAAACGTCCATTAAGCCAATGTTAGTTAACAAGCCGCTAAAGTTGGTTTGTCCTTATCTGTCACTTTGACATTTATGTTTGTGAGAAAGAGACAAAGCTAAAAGTTGCTTTTAGCTTTGTGGCTCGTTAACAGAGGTTTGTTAGGTTTTATGAATAAGGGGGTAAGTCCTTATCTGTTTGTCTGTTGTTTAAAATCTATGCTAAATTTACTGATGTTGTTCTACTTAATGAGCCTATTATTATTATTTTCTATTTACATAGTAATTTAGAAATTCCACAGTGCCTTAGATTTTTCTGTAACGCTGTGTGTTTTATTGTCGAAATAAATAAATAAGGCATATGCCTCCCCTAGAGACAGTCACAATGATCGATTATGGGCTGCCCGCATCCAACGTGATCAGTCCAGTATTGTGATAACATTAATCGTGTAAAGGGCCCGATTAAAAGAAATAGTTAAATGAGCGTGTAGCGTAAAAGGTACATACAATACGAACATTAAAAAAAGAACCAGACATATGTATAATATAACAGCAAAAAAAACGGGTAATGCGGGCATGAAATGCATCTTCAGAAACTTTACATCACCACAGAATAAGTAATAGTACAAGTACAGAAATTACACTTCCTAACAAAAACGGCGTTTAGGCATAAGAAACGTACCTACTCTCTGCATCTCTGTCTATCGCATAATTTGTACTCATTCACGCGCGGCACGTGTAGCGTTGGGGTTGTCACTCCAAGAATACATTAATAAGTACATATTACTTCACATGTAGGTATGTCAGTGTCATTATGAATATCACCAATAGTGAAACTGATCTCGTGAACGGAAATTCCATTTAACTCTTGTAACTTTAATTTGTAAGTGAGTAACACAAAAAGAAGTTAATAAAGTATACCTACGGTTCTATTAAGATACTCTTGGGTTTCGTACCCCCTTTTATAGAAGATTATTTTGAACAGTATAGCCATTGAGTATAGCCCAAAAAGGTTACGTTATCACCGGAAGACTCCTCCTTACACAAAACGACGTAAGTGCCGTAGTTTTCTTATGAGGATACATTCTTTTATATTAGAAGGGTACAAATTATTTGATAATGTCCAGCATTTACTTACATAAGAAGGTACAAGAAAGGCAACAAATAATTCATTTACAATTTTGTCGTGGGTTTATAGACCACAGAATAAATAGGAGTAATAAAATAATTGAAAGAAATGTAAAAAAACTTGTTGGAAATTTAGAAATTAAGAATGCCTTTTACAATAACAAAGTTTTTATACAATTAGTGAGTTGTTTATATTTTATTTTCTGTAAAGACATCAACATTATGAATAGGAGTTATTTACGCGCGGTTCGTCGTATTCAAGTCGGCGGCGGAGGTGGATCGCGACACGACACACGTGCTCGCCGGCCCTCGCCTGACTGGTCACCCCGAGGTTTGCTAGCGGTGGGTATAAAACGCGACGCGCTCCGCCTATTGCAAGCCCCTTGACATCACTGCGTGTCGGCATATGAACGATAATGAATGTGTTGTTGCAGCCATAGTGAAGTTCTGCCGCGGGGTGCTGGGCGAGGCGGCGCCGGCGCCGTGCGCGGGCTTCGTGGCGGCGCCGGGCTGCGGCCTGCGCGCGCGCGTGCGGCTCCGGCCGCCGCCCGCCGCCGACACAGCCAGCTACGAGTGAGTACTCCCTCCTCCCAGAGCGGAGTGATTAAGAGTGCGCAGTACGTTCGGTTTTCCATAACAAACGTATTTACGCTCTCATTTTAAAATCCATGCCAGAATAACGTGAAACTTTGTATACACAATGGGATTCGGCATATCTAGGTCGGAAATTAGTTTCTGTTGCTTGAAATTATAACGGAGAAAAAATACAGCGCATATTAAAGTTTTCATACAAGCCGTAAAAAACTCAAAAAACCGCTGTATTTTTTTCTTTTACAATTTCTAGCATCAGAGACAAATTTTGACCTAGATATGCCGGATTCCATTGTGTATACAAAGGATTCATGTTATTCTAGCATGGTGTTTTAAAATGAGAGCGTAAATACGTTTGTATGGAGAACCGAGCGTACTGCGCCCTCTTAAGGAATTCCTCGAAAAATTAGGCTATAATTAATACTACACACAATTAAACTAAAAAATAACTCCATTACTATCTAAAACTTTATCAACACGGTCAATCAACTTTTTCTTGTCCCTCAGCTTTTACTTTTGTATTTTTACTAAGTCATGTATGTTTGATGAAGCCTGTAGCCAGATAAACAGTCTATTTGAACATAGATATAATCGTAGGCTGACAACCAAAACTCACTAAGTAACAAATACCTACTTAAAGTAAAACTCGTATCTCAATATCGATGTAGTACTGAAATACGAGGTTTTGAGCTCGTCACCCGACGAATCTCTCGACATCTCGCAAAACCACGAATTCTGTAAGAAAACATGGTTGTCCAGGTGCCAAACCACTACTTTCATACAAATTCGGGGGACACTTATGTCCGCTGGACAAACGGGGAAAATGAAGATAAATTAATATTTGTTAGTACCGTTGTCGCGTAGTTTCATATAATGTATTAGCTAATGAATGCAACAACAATTAACCACAGCTAAGATTGTGTTTTCTTGTAATTTCCGGCTGCAAATATTATTAAACATGGGGACAATAAAAAAATTGATTCACCCTAAAACATGGTATCCTTTAACCACATTATTGGAATTATCAATACTTTTGTAATATTTTTTGGTAAGACCTCTTAAGTTACATTTTTACTATGTCGTGGCCCTGACTTGTGTTGTTTGTTGACAGAGCCGGCTCTACATTCATGGTCAACGGGGTCCCAGTGGAGGTGGTGGGCAGTGAAGGCGATGCGGCGCTCAGTTCAGCGCAAGCTCAGCATCGACTCAGCGCGCTCATACCCACTGATGAGACGGTACTTGTGACAAGTGTGGTATTTATCTAGAGATCTTAGAGGGAGAGGCGCAAAGAAAGGGAGCCGGGTCTACATTCATGGACAGCGGGGTCCCAGTGGAGGTAGCGGTAGTAAAGGAGATGCAGCGCTCAGTTCAGCGCAAGCTCAGCGTCGACTTAGCGCGCTCATATCCACTGATGAGGTGGTACGTGTGACAAGTGCGGTACTTATCTAGAGATATTAAAGAGATTGGCACAGCCGAAGCGAGAGACGGGTGTACATTTATGGTCAGCGGGGTCCCAGCGGAGGTAGCGGTAGTTAAGGAGAGCTGCATCTCAGTTCAGCGGAAGCACAGTACAGACTCAGCGCGCTCATACCCACTGATGAGACGGTACGTGTGTCTAGTGTGGTATTTATTTAGAGATCTTAGAGGGAGAGGCGCAAAGAAAGGGAGCCGGGTCTACATTCATGGTCAGCGGGGTCCCAGCGGAGGTAGCGGTAGTTAAGGAGAGCTGCATCTCAGTTCAGCGGAAGCACAGCACAGACTCAGCGCGCTAATACCCACTGATGAGACGGTACTTGTGACAAGTGTGGTATTTATCTAGAGATCTTAGAGGGAGAGGCGCAAAGAAAGGGAGCCGGGTCTACATACATGGACAGCGGGGTCCCAGTGGAGGTAGCGGTAGTAAAGGAGATGCAGCGTTCAGTTCAGCGCAAGCTCAGCGTCGACTTAGCGCGCTCATATCCACTGATGAGGTGGTACGTGTGACAAGTGCGGTACTTATCTAGAGATCTAGAGATATTAAAGAGATTGGCACAGCCAAAGCGAGAGACGGGTGTACATTTATGGTCAGCGGGGTCCCAGCGGAGGTAGCGGTAGTTAAGGAGAGCTGCATCTCAGTTCAGCGGAAGCACAGCACAGACTCAGCGCGCTCATACCCACTGATGAGACGGTACGTGTGTCTAGTGTGGTATTTATCTAGAGATCTTAGAGGGAGAGGCGCAAAGAAAGGGAGCCGGGTCTACATTCATGGACATAGGGGTCCCAGTGGAGGAGGTCGGTATTGAAAGCGTTCAGTTCAGCGCCGACCCAGCGCGCTCATACCCATTGATGTGGCGGTACGTGTGCCAAAAATGGTCTTTATACAGAGATCAGAGAGGCAGGGTATACGCATGTTAGGTATCTATTAAGAATACCTAAAAAAACAGGAATATTCTCTAACGATTTATCGAAGTTTTAGTTCCTAAACTATGGATCTCATTATTTTCTATTTTTTTTATACATATTCTTTATTTTTGTTTGGCAGGAAGTTGTAGTGCTGATAGGCAACAGGGAGTGGATGTCTCGCAACGGCGTGAAGGTCGGTCGGCGCGTGCAGGAGGCGCTTAAGGCGGACGAACAGCTGGGCAGGACAGCCGTGTTGGCTGCTATCAATGGTGACAATTATTTTTCACTTCTCATGCTCTAAAAGTTCATCTTTATGCTCTGCATAGGCGACATAAAGTCGCTTTTTATGCTCTAGAGCATGAAGTAAAGCCCGCGGTCGACGAGCACAGAAGTATAAATTTAATAACATAACTTTAATTACATTAATAATTTAATTAATTTTCTCGCAATCGAAGTGAAAAGCAGAGTGTATAACTCGTGTATAAAACCCATTTTATCCTCTACTTTATATCGACCCTCGCCTGTGGCTCGGATCGATAATTTGTCTCGCATAAAATGGCTTGTTTTAAGCACTTGTACTATACTATAACTAAACTTTAATTATATTAATTATATGTTTAATTTTCTCGCAATCGAAGTGAAAATCAAGAGTTTATAATTCGTGTATAAAACTCATTTTATCCTCTACTTTATATCGACCGTCGTTAGCGGCTCGGATCAAAATTGTCTCTGATAAAATGGCTTGCACTTGTTGTACAACAACGGTGGCAAACAATGTTATGGCCTGCCTGATGACCAGCGACTCCAGAAGCATCCCTCGCGTTGCCGATCCATTATTGACATGATAGTAGGGTATTTCACAACACTAAAAAAATTTCTTCTACGTTACTAATAAACAAATCATACTCAACTACAAACAAAACTGTACTCTCTGCCGAGGCCCTTGTATTTATTACGTTTTACGAATTCGGCGGTTTCCGCCGCTGCACCCGCTTTTACTGTAGTCCGTTGGACGTGGGACGGTGCCAGTGTGTCACTTCGGCTTATTTAAGTAATTTTAAAGATTTTTAAATACACAAACATGGAAAAAGGATGCATTTTGACCATAGAAAATTGTGACGACACATATCCCTATAAACATCATACTAACCGGGGGTTTTTGAAGTTTCGGAAAAAGTTGCTGATTTGTCTATCAGTGAAATACCGTATTCTTTGTATTGACAGCTAGTGTCAGGAGTACTCTTAGGAGTATCATCATCATCCTCCTAGCGTTTGTCCCGTCTTACGACGGGGTCCGCTTTTCTAATCTTTTTCTTCCACTTCGCTCTGTCCTGGACAAGGACATCCTCAGCGTTCAACTCGCAGGCGTTCATATCCTTGGCCACGATATTGAGCCATCGCAACCCGGGTCTCCCTCTTCGCTGCGCTCCAGGCAAAGCAAGACCAACAGCCATGTTGCCGATGTATTCCGGTGGCCTTCTTTTGACATGCCCAAACCATCGAAGCCGATTTTCTTGGTGCTTATCGGCGATGTCTCTCACGCCGAGGCTTCCGCGGATATATTAATTCCTGATCTTATCCAGCCTCGAAACGCCGGACATCCACCTCAGCATCTTCATTTCTGCAACATGAATAGCTTGGACATGTCGCTGGTTCACAGCCCAAGTCTCGCTACCATAAGTGAGGACTGGTCTTATTATTAACTTATACACGAGGCCTTTCATTTTAATAGGCATTTTACTGTCACAGGTCACACCAGTTACTTCCCTCCATTTTAGCCAAGCCGCCGCTATTCTGTGTTGAATGTTGGTCTCGAGCAAACCGGAATCATGCGTGATGCAGGAGTATAATAAATAGAATAATCCTATAGGTTGATTTAGATGGAGACTATTTTGAGACGCCTAAATTAAGGCTCCAGTGTCTATCGTCAGCACATCTTCAGACTGTTTAGAGAATGACTATTATTAACCGCTTAAATCTCGCCGCCAGTGACCAGCAAACTCGTTTACACAATGCCTTTTCAGTACCACTCATAAAGAGACGCGGGCGGAGGTCACTGGCGCCAAAAAACGCCGCGAAAAAATGGCCCCGAATGTGTTTATACGGTGTCTTTTTTAGGCGGCGAAAATAGTCTTCGTCTTAATCGACCTTTAGATTTAACTTTTTAATTTAGGTCGGATAAAAATCAGACTCTTCGCGTGTTCGTTTCTCAAACAAAACTCGACCATTTCCGAGCATTTTTGAGACAATTTACTTTCTGTTACAGATCAACTAGTGTGCACGATAGGTGTGTCGGACGAAGTGAAGCCAGAAGCCCACCTGGCGGTGTACTGTCTGAAGAAGATGGGTCTGGAAGTGTGTCTTCTGACAGGGGACAACAGGAAGACTGCCGTAGCTATCGCTAGACAGGTACACGCAGGTTTTTCAAATACAACTACAATATCGCCCAATAATACAGATATATAGATAAAAACTTTTTTTGCGTATATGACTTGACAATACAATAATTGCGATTAAAAAAGGTGCTTTAACATAGATAAATCGTACAAATTAAAACTATACTAATGTTACAACAATCAATAAGTCAATAATAATAAGTCAATGTGTGAATGTCACGCCCTTGCCAGACAAAGAATGAATGACTGGTAATGGCTATCCAGAACCAAAGGAATTCAGAGTACTCCCGCTGAGCTCCATCATCCGGTTTGTGGAAATGTTGGAGAGCAGCTTGGAGTAAGTATAAAGGAGGGGGCAATTGCACAAAAGATCCCATTGGGTCGAAGTGCATCCGCAAAGGCCCTCACATAAATAAGATAAGATAAGATAATGTTACAACTATGTAATATATTGTCACGACATAGTCGCCAGAAGGCGCCGACTCAGCATATGCTGTGACATTGCTGTCGCAGCGCTGGTATTCTCCCGGGACCAGAGTGTGCCAAAAGGGTTTTCAGCTTGAGCGTTACATTACATTTTCGTGCTAGGTACATAGTGATTGACGTGGTAATTGACTAATGCTAAAAAATCCTAAATGTTTACAAATAACCATCCACGAAAGTTTTAGGTATTTGAACGTTTTTGAAGGAGTAAATATTGTTTGTATTTAGATTTTAACGAAGGTTTCGAACGTATTTCGCGCATTGGGCGATATATCGACTGTGGGCCAGAAAAATCATGAAAATTTTCTGAAATTCACATTTTCTGCCGCCAGGTCTTCTCACTAATATTTTTAAATACATAAACATGACAAAAGGATTCAGTTTGACTATAGAAAATTGTGACGTCATTAGGTATATTTCCCTACAAAGTTCATGCTAACCGAGCTAAGAAGTTTCGTAAATATGTGCTGATTTGGCTATCAGAAAAATACCGTATTGTCTGATTCTTCTAACTGCATTTGTCAAAGCAGATATGTGAGCAGTCTATTTGTCAAAGCAGAGGGCCTACTCCGAACTTCGAAAATCGAACTTCGTGTCGTGCCATCCCTTTCACTCTCGTGTTGTATATACACTATATGACGGAATATAACCTGGACCTTTTTAAGGCACGAGTGAATAGGCATCTTCTGGATGAGCTCGCTTCATCGTCGGCCTCATCTTTGCCCCCTGGCTAGATGCTGGCCAAGAGCAATCCCATTTTTAATTAAAAAAAAGAATGGAACGGCACGATACCAAGTTCGATTTTCGAAGTTCGGAGTACACCCTCAGATATCGATGAGTACGCGTTCAGATAAGTCGCGTAAGAGGTTTTATAAAATATAACTACTCGTATGTGTGACGGACGTTGACTCCTTATTTCAAAAAGCAATTATTTCGATTTATCAGGTTTGACCTTGTATCTTTCGATACAATGTGAGGGCCCATTGTAATCAATCCCAGTCACAAAAAAGCGAATTTTCTCCACACCATAACTGTCTGTTCAGGTGGGCATCAACAAGGTGTATGCGGAGGTGCTGCCATCGCACAAGGTGGCCAAGATACAGAAACTGCAGGAGCAGGGACAGAAGGTTGCTATGGTGAGTGCCTGCCATGTATTGACTACTAATTGCCTACTAAACCCAAAGGACTACTAAAAGGTATCGTATTCAATGGAATTTACATCTTAATAAATTGTAACAGAGTTGTCTGTGCCATGTTGGATTTCAAAACGAAACAAATTCGGCTCTGTTTCTTATTCATTATTATAGTAGATTCCGATTATTTATTGGTAAATAATAACAATTTACGAGTCATAAATGTACACATTAATTACAATATTATATTATACGCAACAAAAAACATTGATTTAGTTTTGAGGGGTCAACGATTCCTTTGCATAAATTCCTTTATGTTAAATGATTAAAATTGTATTGTATTTTTTTTGTATGGTGGACGACTAGAGGATTGGTTTACATACTGGCATTTCTCTTTGATAAAGATTCTGCTTTGTCCTTTTGACTGGTAGAGAGTGCAATGTGGCATTAAGTTCGCTTATTGTATAATATTTGTACGTTTATCAATAATTATTAAATAATTAAAATATCACACAGAGAACAAAATAAAACATAAATTATTGCGAAAACAATACAAATGTTGTAAATTCCAATTTGCAATGCCCTGCCTTTCATACGTTTCCTTACGAAACCCCTGTAAATTAATTAGGGTCTATTTGAAAGCAATAAATAAAGAATTGTATACGTTTAATAATAACGACATAACGTGTGTGTGCGTCAGGTGGGAGACGGCGTGAACGACTCCCCTGCGCTGGCGCAGGCGGACGTCGGCATCGCCATCGCGAGCGGGACGGACGTGGCCGTCGAGGCCGCCGACTTGGTGCTCATGAGGGTAAGGCATCGTCATTGTTGTCAAGCACGTTATTGTTGTCAAAATCATTACTGTCATCAAATCAAGCCAAGAAAGTTATTTTCAGCATCATAGTCATTTTTGTCAAGAACGTTATTTTCATCATACTCATCATTGGTTGCTAGAACGTAATTTTAAATCAAGCACGTCATCGATGTTAACATCGTCATTGTCGTCCACCCACGTCGCCATCGTCATTAACATCATTGTTGCCAAGAAAGTCATTGTTATCATCATCATAATTGTTGCCAAGGATGTCATTTTCAACAACAACATCATTGTTGTCAAGAACGTAATTTTCATCAACATCTTCACTGTCGTTTGTTGAAATCATTATTATTGTGATAAATTGCCCAAATTATAGTAACGAAATATTCTGCCCCACAGAACGACCTGCTGGACGTGGCAGCGTGCCTCTCGCTCTCGCGCGCGTGCGTGCGCCGCGTCCGTCTCAACTTTCTGTTCGCGTCTGTGTATAACTTGCTGGGTATACCGCTGGCGAGCGGAGCGCTAGCTGTCTTCGGATTGCAGGTAAGAACGATTGACTGTATGATTTGTAGTCCAAGTAATCAAGTGCTTTCATGTTGTTACATAGATGACAATTGTTAAGGCGAAGCGAAGGGTAAGGCAAGCTCGTCCATACAAACTTTGTGTTTGCGCTACAGTTATTATTTTTGGCCAATATGCATATTTTTCTGTGAGGAATGACTACTTAGATTTTTTAAAATTTTAATTATTATATGTATTTGTATTTTTTTTAATGAAAGCAAAATTTCAACATCAAGTTCTGCGGATATCCAATATGTACAAGCAAAAAATAAAATAATATGATGTAGTGCCAAAACTGCAGTGCGAAGCGAAAGGTAAGGCAATTTCTTTCCATACAAACTTTGTGCAGGGTTTTCTTCGTTTGTGTTTGCGCTACAGTTATTATTTTCGGTCAATTATGCTTTTTTCTGATAGTAATGACTACATTGTTTTTTTTTTTTAATTTTAGTTATTATTTGTATATGTATTTTTTTAATGAAATAAAATTTCAACATGTTCTGCGTATATCCAATATGTACAAGTAAAAAATAAAATAAAATGCTGTAGTGCCAAAACTAACGAACAAAACTTGCACAATGTTTGTGTGGAGAATGCCTTGCCCTACCCGTCGCCTTAATGTAAGTATGAAACGTTGGCGCCGCAAGGGCATCGCAATTGCCTCAAGACTAACTTATAAGTAACAGATTTAATGACAATACACTGCCTTATAGCAGCTTGTAGTGAACAAGGGTCAATGTAAGCAAGTGTAAATATGTATGTGTATGTATTGATATATTTGTATAGCTTTAAGTTAGTGTATGTGACTGTTAGTGTGTGTTGCCTGCGACTTCGTCCGCGTGAAACTCGTTTGCGTTCATGCCAAAGGACCATGCTTAAAAATGGTCCTAAATCCAACCAACAACTCGAAAGTGTTTTGTCTGATAAAGAAAAAAGCTGAGACACAGCTCGTACATAGTTTCAATACTTCCGGATTTGATTCCCAAGCTGAGAACGAGTTTTTTTTAAATGTATGAATGCAGATTTCCTTGTTACTAAAATCGATTTGAATCGAATCGATCGATTTGTGCAAGACTGTTACCTAGTATTTTTTACCGACTGTACGTATGTATAATTGTTTGGCACGCTCTGCAGCCTGAACGGCTCAGTGGATTTTAGCTTGAGAGGTGCCGTTAGATTCGTATTTACTGTAAGAGTGTCACTGGGTATATCAAAATTAAAATAAAAAAAACAAAATGGCGGTTTTTTGGCGCCAAATTCAAATACTTGTCACGATCTGCAGCCTGAACGGCTCGATGGATTTAGCCTCAAAGGTGTCGTTATTCATCCAAATTACACAGAAACGCAGTCGCACTTGTTTATTTATAACAAGAAACGTTTAAATATTTTTTACTTATACCTGCAGCTCCAACCGTGGATGGCGTCAGCGGCGATGGCCATGAGTTCAGTTTCCGTGGTGTGTTCGAGTTTACTACTTAAGACGTGAGTATATTCTCTTTTTTTAAAGACTGCAATTTGTAAATTGCAATTTTGATTTTTTGTACGTGAAATGTTGATCACAGACCCGAACTAAATCTGTCAAAATACTAGCTCAACACCAATGATCGGATAGAGGTAGCAATTTTAGGACGAAAGCGAAAGTGTAACAAAAATGCGACTTAATTTAAATTAGGTACGTGTATCATTTATACATTGAAAATGGATTATTTTTAGTTATTGAATGATAACGATGAACTATCACTATACAATTTCGCGCGGCACACGTATGTTGATGTGAAGAGGTCTCTTTACATAGTGGATCATCAATGTTAAACGAAATCCATTGAAAATATGAAGCAGAAAAAATGACGGTTTTTTACTACAAAAATAAAAATGACGGTACTTTACCACAAAAATAAAAATGACGGTACATTACTACAAAAATAAAAATGACAGTACTTTACTACAAAAATAAAAATGACGGTACTTTACTACAAAAATTTGTTGTTTTCCTAACAAGTTTAATTGTCTCTTGCACCTACCTTCGCAATTTTCTGTTTGGCGCTTTGGTTGACTGGTAGAGAATGCATTGAGGCATTAAGTCCGCCATTTGTACTGTTTTTTTTGTGCCACTACCACCACCACCATATCAGCCAATGAACGTCCACTGCTGGACATAGGCCTCCCCCATATTCACGGGGGGTATATGCCATAATTTTGCATATACCCCCCGCATGCGGGTTGGCGATCGCAGTATCTCCACCGCACTCCAGGGATGCTGCTGCCCATCCCCCGGTGGTCTTGGTCGTAGTTTTAGGACATACCCGGGTCCATTTTTTTGTGCAATAAAGTTTAAATAAATAAATATATGCTTTCAATGTTGACCGATTGTATTTTTTGTCACAGTTTCAAGAAGCCGACTATAGAGGAACTTCGCACCCCCGAATATCTTCAATCTATAAGGCTAGAGGAGTTGGACAGCGTGTCTGTGCACCGCGGGCTCGACGAGAGAGTGGACGTCGGGGACCGTGGAAATTCACCTATAGCCAAGTAAGTATTGTTACTGTGGGTAGACTGCGTTTTCACCGATGAGCGAGGTAGAGGGTTTTACAGAAATTTTGTCGCCAGGAGGCCATTTTTGAAATTAGAACGCGTTCATTATATTATATTACATTATTTTTTATTGATGGTATTATTATTAATTGAGAGACAACCACTTTGGCTTAGTTGGTAGTGACTCTTGCCTACGAAGCCGGAGGTCCCGGGTTCGAATCCCGGTCAGAGCATTATTTGTGTATATTTAGCAGGAATATTTGTTCCGGGGTCTTGGATGTTTTCTATGTATTTAAGTATGTATTTATCTATAAAACTATGTATATCGTCGTCTAGTACCCGTAGTACAAGCTTTGCTTAGTCTGGGACTAGGTCGATTTGTGTAAGATTTAAAAAAATATTAGAAGTTCTCAAGCCGCCCGAAGACCTCTAACTTGGCTTACGACGGCCGTTATAGAATGCTCAGTTAGTGACCACTTAAAGCGGTCACCCATCCAAGAGTCGCCGATGTTGCCTCACCTCGCATACCGCGCGCGGATTATGAGTCTAGCCTATAAATAGGCTTTATTGTACTTTAACTTCTAGTTTGTTTTATTAAGGTGACGAAAAGTACTTTAAACCAACCATATATTGTTTAGCTGTTATCTTCAAGTGCGGTTGTAAAATAACTACGCTGGTGTGTATTGTTTAAATATGTTTACAGTACATATGGTGTTACTTTACCGCACTCGTGCGGTAATCAGCAGATTACGTGCATATGTCGAAACTTTAAAGAGTCATATGTACTGTAAAACGTTGTACGATACACGTGCGGACAGGTAATTCGCAACTCATGTCGATTTAAAACACTCCCTTCTGTCGTGTTTCAATTTATCACCACTCGTTGCGTATTTCCTATTCTCTGCACTTGTATCGTAATGTACTATTACAATACACTAGACGTGCTTCGTGTTTAATGACGTCTGTTATCTTTTCATATTTAGGCAACAAAAGGTGGTGTAAAATCCAGCTGCCAGTGCTTTTCGTCATCTTAAATAAAATAAGCTATACATGTAGAAATATCACATGCTACAAAGCACTAAAATTAATAATTACTAATTTATTATACTCCACATTTGCTTCCGTAGTAGCTTTAGATTTCACAATACTATTTATTTATTCGTATGGAATAATTATAAAGTAGATACACAAGATCGTAATATTAACTCCAGAGAATGAATCCACTTCAAAAACACTATAATCGCTAAATTTCAAAGAAAGGGAAAATATTTAACGATTTCTCGTTGTCATTTGAGAAGAGAAAGAGAAAAAAAGCCTGAGTGTTCTAGCTAGATGCCGCTGCACGCCCCAAGGCGTTGTAAGATGGAACTAGTGAGATTTTGTGTTTGATTGATTGTTCCGATAGCTTAGTTGGCTACTTACTTTTTTCCTTTATTTGAAATTTAGAATTTTAATTGCTTCCCACTCGCACTTATACTAATGTTAGTCTACCTCTTTCACATTTTTATAGCAAGAACGGGGACTGGAAATCAACACTGTTAAAGGTGTAGTTGTATTGGTGTGTAGTTTCGTTTTTTTTTTTTGCGAGTTTTCGTGTTTTTTTCGTCGGCGTTTCGCGGTGGAGGTGTTGGTTAACAAATGTTTGATAGTTTTGTCTTTTTCGGTGAAGGATCGTGTTTATTTACGTGTGCGGTTTGAGGTTTTTTTTGCTGTTTGAACTTGTTCAATTTGCTTTCGATCTTACACTAACCTCCCATACAGGGTTCGAAAGGATAATTATCGTGATTTTTATAGTTTGATAATTATCGATTTGATAATAACCTAAAAATTTGATGTGTTCCGAACGCGCTCGCTAAACGTCAATTTATTGAAGGAGTTCCAGGGATAATTATCTTATAATTATCTCGATAATTATCAAAGACCATTGTTATCTTGATATCAGGGGTTGTAACCGGTTAATCTCAAAAACCCCGAAATAGCCAAATAATTTGAATTAGTTTATGCTCTTTATCTAGGTATGTGTAATGTATTTAGGTTATGACTGTGTATTTTTAGATTGCCTGATTAAACATGAAATAGTAAACGAAAGAACGAAATTCCTAACCGGTTTTTTGTACGGAAGAATTAACCGGTTACAAGCCCTCCTTGATATTTTCGAACCCTGCTCATAGCTTTCGTTTTGTAAAACTTTTTTCCAACATTTCTTAGAACTTGTAATATTCAAACACTTAAAAGTCATTTTATCAATACTGAAACTTGGAAGCTAGTTTGAAAGCTTTCCCTATATCTTCTTGGCAAAGGTAAAAGAGTGCCCACACAGTGTATACGCGACTTTAGTAATGTATTCACATCAACGTTAGACGAAATTGAACCTTCTATTTAGTTAAATGCCATACATAAATGTCAGCAGCAATGGTCGCGAGCAGTCGCGGCCGGGCGCCGCGCTGTCAATTGGAATATGGAATTTAAACACTGTGTGGAAGGTTCAAATATCTTTGACTCTGTGAATCTGGCACTCGACAAACGCCGCTGACGTCGAAACGCCATTGCGTCGCCGCTGCGCGGGCGCTGACGAGACGCCAACGCTCGACAGACGCTAGTGTGGGCTTCTCAAGTCACTGCATCACCCGATTTAATAATTGGGTCAATTACCTTTCCTTTGTTGTTATTCTGTCCCGTCAGAGATCAAAAAAAATGTTGTAATATGAACTTTTAGCATGCCCAAGAGATGATCCACATCAAAATGGTATACGGGCATTGACGTGAACCTCTTTTAAAAATTAAAAACATAACAGTTCTCTAATAATGTATGGAAATCCATTATGATTCTCCCACCAGTCATATAAGTAATCAAACTTCAAAATATTTATTGCCACAAATAAACGTATACTAGGACATAACATCAATAATAACTTGACTTGTTGATATAGTGACTTGTCTATGGTATAGACGTGCATTTGTATAAAAAGTTTATTGTTTTAATATTGCTGTCAGTCATTTAATTGACAGATTATAATGCAGTAGAAAAATGGTTAAATAATCGTCATCATCATCATCTTGTCAGCTGAAAGACGTCCACTGCTGGACATAGGCCTCCCCCAAAGACTTCACAATGACCGGTCCTGCGCCACCCGCATCCAGCGGACACCCGCGACCTTCACCAGGTCATCAGTCCACCGTGTGGGGGGCCTGCCCACGCTACACCTTCCGGTACGCGGTCGCCACTCGAGAACCTTTCCGCCCCAACGGCCATCGGTTCTACGTGCTATGTGCCCCGCCCACTGCCACTTAAGTTTAGCGATTCGGAGGGCTATATCGGTCACTGGTTCTGCTGCGGATGGCCTCATTCCAGATGCGATCACGCAGAGAAACTCCCAACATAGCTCTCTCCATTGCCCTTTGGGTGACTTTGAGCCTTCTTAAATAATCGTCGCTTAAACTTATTTTTGATAGATTTTAACCCTTTATAATCTTGGGTTTAATGGGAGATTTCGGAGACGTAACCATGTTAATGAGCAACAAAGAATAGTTGATTGACCCAAATATTTCTATAATTATAAGTACTAATACTAACTTATATGTCTGAATTTACTAACATAAAAGTTCCAAGTTGGTCCTTTAATAAATGAAATTGAAATGTCACTTATTCAATATGCACATAGGTTTAAAATTTTAACAAAAAAAAACAACCGACTTCAACCGAGTCATTCGTCCACTTGTCGTGCACATAATTAATGCAAATTTAAGACTTATATGGTTTTCTCATGGATGCCATTGTCAGAACTGGACCAAATTGAAATGGGACCACACGGGAACCACCAGCTTTCAAATAAAAAAAAGAATCATCAAAATCGGTTCACTCAATCAAAAGTTATGAGGCAACAAACATAAAAAAAATACAGTCGAATCGAGAACCTCCTCCTTTTTTGCAGTCGGTTAAAAATAGTGGTCACCGCTGGCCCGCGACCACTATAGTCGTCTTCCATTTTAACTAATCACCCAATTCGTGTTCCAGACTGTTCAATAGGCACAAGATGAGCGACGGCTGTCTGCTGCAAGAAGAGGACGACCTGATGACCGTCTCTTTCATCCCCAAGCGGCCGACGAAGGAGCAACCGAGTTTGAACGACTGAAATTTCATATTAGATGTCCATTATGAAATCGTGGCGTAAGGGAAACGTAAGCGTTGTTGTTTTTTAGTAGAGTTTTTGACAATGTTTCGATCTAGATATGCTCGCGTTTTATATCTCGGTCAACCAGCATTTCGCCGGTTGATGACCAAAATCCATTAAACAAGAAAACATCGTATAGGCAAAAAACTTAAGAAAAGGACCTGAAGTGCCACCGCGAACGAATGACGAAATATCTGCCTCTGTCACTCGAATATGCAAGCGCGACAGAGAGCCAGATAAATCGTTTTCAGTTCGCGGTAGCACTTCTGTTGCATGTCGTTGTGAAGTGTTCGAATAGACATTAGAAGAAGAAGAAGAAGAAGAAAAATATTTATTCGTGATCAAAAATAATTAGTATACAATAAAAAAATGCGTATAAAAATCGTAATTCGTCACGAATCTCGCCTCAGCATAAATGCCGACTCAGGAAGCCGGCGCTGACCTTCCGGCGAGACCTAAGCAAGAGCGTGTTCACGTTATATCGGTGTCGGATTCTACACCGACATCGATCGGATAATGTGAACACGGTCGGAAAGTGACGGTGTTTCTAGTATGCTCCGCCTAAAATTGAACGCGACCGAAAAAAACAACATTACAAATTACACATTCAAAATGTGTAACACAAACAAAACAATAAACGCCTATTCGAACACGCCACAACTACGTACAACTTGTCCTTTTCTTAAGGTTTTTACCTATATCTCAGTATAGTTTATATTATTTAAGATGACGAAAAGCGCTTGAAGCTGGATTTTACAACACCTTTTGTAGCCTAAATATGAAAGGAAAAGACAACAAGAGACGTCATAAAAGTGACCGAAGCACGTGTACTGTATTGTAAACATATTAATATATGGATGTAGATAAACTATGTATGCAACTGTTCATAATCAGGCATTAAAACACTTGTGTGATCTTATTATAAAACTCGCCTGCAGCTCATTTCAAAAAACCACACTCGTGTTTTAATGCCTCTCATTATGTAATAATTGCATTAACTACTCTTTTTTTTTTAATCATTTATTTGTAAAAACATAGGTATACACAATGGTGTTATGAACATTTTATAAGTCTCACTATGTCTTCGCCATAAGGCATACAAATAGTCATAACATATGACACAAAACTTGTAAAACTTGTAAATATATTAATCTAAATTGTTAAATAATCATGCATAAATAAGTATGTCAAATTATGCAGATAAAATAATGATAATAATAATAAAAATAAGAGTTTTCAAAATTTACTCCTATATATAATTATGTCAATGTTATATGTCAATGTCTCTTAAATATTCTTGTATGGAGTAGTACGCTTTTTCTAACAATTTTTTTTATATTTTTTTTTATATTATCTATATTTAAGAGCTCTTAAACAATACATTAGTTATTTTACCTACGTAGTTGTTTTACAACCCTACTTAACCTTTTCAACGCTCTGTAAAATACAAAAGCTGTCACTCACACGCCATGACATCTGAATGTGAAACGCGAATTTCAACTCTATAGAAATTAATGTAGGTTGATGTTGCGCTGCACACCTTGACGGATATATCCGTCGTTGGCGTCCAAAAGGTTAAAGATAACAGTTAAACAATAGATGGTAAAGGTTGGTTCATAGTTTTCGTCATCTTAAATAAAACAAACTACTTATATACTAAAACTGTGCTGTGAAAGCTTAAAGCTTCACTTTAAGTAGGTATTTGTTACTTAGTGACCTTTGGTTGTAAATTGGCGATTTATTTGTATATAGATAGATTGTGACTGTCTCATGTTTTGCCGCGAAAAATCCGTTCTCTGTTTATGACATAACAGTAAATACTTAGTGGCAAGTATGGGTTTTAAACTCCCGACGCGCAACGCAATAGACGGGTGTTACAAGTTTGTGTATCTGAGTATATGTGGCATCGTAGCTCTTGAACGGGTGTACCGATTTGAATGCGGTTTTTTTTATTTGAAAGCAGGTTTTCAGGCGATGGTTCTTAGACCTAATTGATTAAAATCGGTTCAGCCGTTTTAGAGATAATGAGTTCTTAAAAACAATTGTTAAACATCGTTTTGGAACGACGACGGTTTTAGACCTATAGCTTTTAAATATCTAGATTAAAAGCACTTAAATCATATGCGCAGTCTCCATATACATCGCAACGGGTAAGGTGGTCAGAAATATCTCAACACAACTATCCTGGTGCCGTCTAGTGTACAGCAAAATGTACACTCCAATTCAATTGAGTTAACACCTTTCATAACACATTGAAAGTCGTATTTCTTTTGTTACATTTAATTTGACAAATTAAATCCCATTCTATTTTCTAAACAACACGTCTTTCAATACAAATTTTACGGGCCATATTTTATATGGCGAGCGGCACCAGGCTATAAGCCAAGACAATAAAGTGCATAATTGCATATTCATATATTTTTGGACACCCGGAAGTGCGTAGATGTCTTTGACAGCGGCTGTACATGGCGATGATAAGATGTAGACACAATTTGTTACCAATATTACCTGAATATTGTATGTACAAATACGTATTTGATATATTTTATTAAATTTTATGGATAGTCGTACAAATCTAAAAAGTATCCTAAAAATGGTAAACATATTCTCCTTAACAGCCCGGCCAGGATTTTGCACGAAAAGCTAACGGTAGGTATCATATGATATTCGGCACATAAGTTCCGAAAAACTCATCGGTATATAGCCTGGATTCAACCCACGACCGCCGCTTGATAGGCGCATGCTTGAAGCACTAGGCGACCGCAATTCGTCCAATCAATACATATTTGAAAACATTTTGATTCTATTACATTACTACTCGACATGATGCCCACGGCCGCAATGGTAGAAATACCATCACACTGCTCGCCGTCGGCGGCATTCTTTCTCACACCTTAGAACCTAAATGGTCGCGTATGGTACGGTTTCAGAGGAATTTCCTCCCTCGGACGCTCCGGTTGTAGAATGAGCTCCCTGGCGAGGTTTTCCCGAGGGGCTACAGTATGGGGTTCGTCAAGAAAGGAGTGTATACATTTTAAAGGGTCGGCAAGGGTCGGAATGTGACACCCCTGGAGTTGCAGGCGTTCAAAGACTGCGGTGTCCGCTCACCATCAGGCCGTACGCTTGTTCTTTTTGGCAACTTAGGTCTATCAGGAAAAATGACCATGTATAAAATTGTCTGAATACGCTTTGATATGGAAAAATGACAAAGTATTAATGACTAAACTAAAAAAAATGACTATTTTCACTCTGCCTTACAATTGACGGAGCGGGGCTCCTATTTCTGCGCAGTTTGCCCTTCGGGCATCTGAAGATACCTAACGAACCTAACCTACCCAGACCTGGGGCCGTTGTAGATCACTTATAGTAGAACTTTTTTAGGAATTACAAATGTGGACATTTTTACTTTCGGACCATTGTCAGTTCGTCTTTTCTGCTTCTCGACATTTTTATACTCCGTCAATTATTAATTTCGACTTTTTATTTCTTGACAAAAAAAAACATCATTTCGACATTTTTATACCTCGTCATTTTTCCTTACCGACAATAGTTGAATAATAATAAAATACTATTATATTTAAGTAGTTTTATTCGAATCGCCAAGTATGAAGTTGAGAGACACACCTGAATTTGTCTCTAGCTGTCACAACGAATCCTCGAATCAATAATAGGCCGGCAACGCGATGTAACTACTTTGGATATGATACTTTTTGGAATTGTACGACGTGTTGTAATCAGTGATATACAGGGATGAAAAAAATACGGGCCCTGAAGGGAAACTACCTTAAAACGTTGATATAGCTCAATTTGCTGTTAGAAAAAAAAAACTAATCATTAAAACTGCATTCACAGGTTTTTGAAAAAAAGATGCCTATTCACTTGTGCCTTAAAAAGGTCCAGGGTATATGAACTCGGATATACAGACGCCGGCAGAGAATTCCAAACCTTAGAAGTGCGCATTATGAAGGATGATGCAAAGCGCTGTTTAATCGCAATTGATGCCAATCGATCCTTTTTCTATCAACGAACAAAAACTTATTAGAGACCGACCTAGTCTAGGATACCAGAGAAGACACAAATTAAAAAAATAGGTTTTTTTTTCCGAATAGGTATTGAAAAAAAGTTTTATTAAAAAAACTGTGCATGAAGTTTTATTGCTTAGGAGAAATAAAATATTTTTTTCTTTTCAGCAAATTGAGCTATCTCAAAGTTTCAAGGTAGTTCCCCTCCATGGTCCGTATTTTTTTCCACCCTGTATAAGATAGCGATAGTTATCAAAAATATATTTTACAGTTAGGCTGGGTTGCATCAATCCGTCTGTAATCGTAAGCTGTGTTCGTTAAAATTTCAATGTATGAAAAGATCAAGTTTGTATGGGATGACAGCTGCCGGCGCCACATTTACAATTGATCGGTCTGTGATCTTAAGTTGGTGCAACCCAGCCTTATTGAAGCTATTCATGTCAGTGTTTTTTGGAATAAGTTTTTATATTGGCTAATAAATCATTATATCTGTATAGTCATATTTTACGGTTACTGAAAGTTTGCCACTGGCATATGATGTTAATCCGATTGATATTCTTAAATCAATATAATAAAGGATTTATTACAAACATAAGGTTTTAGACAGTATGTAGACGAGTCGCTGTCTTCAAGGTCTAATATAGCTCGACATGTTTCGGACCGGTACGTGCTCCTAACATACGGTTTTTAGACAGTATGTGGACGAGTCGCTGTCTTCAAGGTCTAATATAGCTCGACATGTTTCGGACCGGTACGTGCTCCTAACAAACGGTTTTTAGACAGAATGTGGACGAGTCGCTGTCTTCAAGATCTAATATAGCTCGACATGTTTTGGACCGGTACGTGCTCCTTTGAACCGCCAACAGTATGTTGACGAGTCGCTGTCTTCAAGGTCTAATATAGCTCGACATGTTTCTGACCGGTTCGCGCGTTTTAACCGCCACAATATATCAGACAAAGTGACATGCATCAACATTTTTTATAGCAACAGGATTCCATGATCAACATGATTCCACTTCCAATCAAAAAGTTTAATTATTGTTAATATAAATAATTATTTTATTAATATCAATTTCAATTATCTTTATTTTATTATCTAATATTATAATATTTTTATCAGTAATTTTATCAAAAAAATCTTTTAATTGGAACAATTTTTCTTTTGATTTGCTTAATACGCCATATAAGTGTAAATGACACCTTGATTTATGACCAGGCATCGGAAATTAGGATAATTTTATACCTACAACTAGCAAAAACCCGGAAAAAGCTAAGCAAGTATGGAGTCGGCTTCTTATAATTAATATTTCTATTATTTAGTTTCCAGGATTCCGGGATTGTATGAAGCGTAACGGAAAGGTTTTTTTTAGGTTATTACTATTTTCAGTAGATTGTAGCAACATTTACGTTGGTAAACAGTTTTAACGACATACAGGTTGTAACAAAATTAATTGTGGTGGTCCATTGAAGGGCGTCATAGGTATTGTGTTTTGATTACGTAATATGTATGTGTTTATGTTATCCTAATTTTTGGTATCCGGGAAATTCCGGCTAATTTATTAGTAAAATTAAATTGAGTCCGCCTCTATGCTACTCAACAACAACGAGGTGTAGGTACTGAGGCCGAAGTGTAGGTATAAAAGTATTCGAATTTCCGATCCCTGTTTATGACAGTTGAATATTGCTAGTAACCTTTTTGAGGTGTGGCGGTTAAAGGGTTAATCATGAGCGCTGGTCCCGGCGGCACGTTTAGACCATTATTATCAGGGCCCGTAATTTTCATGCCGATGACATCAATTTGACGTCACGCTCCGTATAGGCTGATCCCAAATAGTTTTATTGGAAATATTAATCATTAGTCGTCATTCATTTTAATCATGTACAAATGACTTCAAAACTAGTCTATTTACACGTGTAATTAATAATATATTTTACTTGATACGTGAAACGTAAATAAAACTATTTTGATTTTTTTATACATACATTTTATTAAATTTTATTGTTAATCATAACAAGTTTCAATAATTACGTAGAAGACAGAATTCCTCTCTAACGTAAAGCACGCCATCCTTCTTGCATTAATTCCCATGCAAAGTAAATCGAAGTCATCTTCGGGTTCATACGTAATGCAATATTCATAAAAATCCTTTTGTTTCGTAACCATATTTCTGGTTGTTTTCCCACACATATGGTTAATTTTTCCAACTTCTCTGTTAAAAAGAAAATTTTGAATTGATGAACACATTTTTTCTGATTTTAACAAATTATTCTATTAGGGAATCAGTGTTATGTTTTCTCAGTGGCACTTGTAACATTGTTGACACAACGTTTTTTTAACGAGAATAAATAAAAAGGTCACATTAAATAAAGGTTTTATTACATATTTATTTATTTATGACTAATAATTATAATCGGAATCATACTCTATGCAGCGTGACATCATTTTTGCGTCAACGGCATGAAAGTTACGGGCCCTGATTATTATATTTATTATCCTGTTACTTACTTAAAATCATTAATTGACCGAATTGTACCCAATCAGTCAGTTCAAAAAACGACTATAATGTCCAAGAATTAAGGTTGAAACTTTAATTGCAGTTTTTTTAAAGTCGGACAATTTTAATTTCAATCAATTGTGATACTGTACAATTGTACTTGTGTCTAAAGGTTTTTTTTATAACCATGTATCCAAAGACTTGTAAATACTTGTATTCGGCGTGTTTATTTTCTTAAGATTTTATTATATGTGTAATTTAATTGTATCGTCTTTACTAGTGAGAGGTATATGCGTTCGCTTTCATACTTAAAGCGTACTAATCTTCTGCATATATGTATATTTCAAACGAAGCCAGATATATAAATCCAAGAAAGATATTCCCGAAGAGGGCATCTCGTTTTGTCGTGCGTGAAAAACATGAGCGTGTCTCATATACAGGCGGCGTGGTTTGACGAATCGAGGCATCCCCTTAAAGGGATAATACTTCTTCTTTTGTTAATCAATTTTTTTTATAAATATGAATACATTATGATTTTGGCCTCTAAGTACGAAAGAGACGCAACTATTACCTGCCTGCTATCTCACGTAACGCTTTATCCTTATTCGATATTATTAATCAAGGGATCTCTGTGTAAATGGGCCTTTAGTCACAAAGAAGAATAAAAGCAGTACAGAGACTTCATAAAAAACTACCCTCGAAACTTGCTGGTTTGAAGAACTATACTCTATTTGGATTGGTGTTTAAACCTAAGCTGCATGAAGTACTAAAAATGATAGTAATACTGAAATGATACAAGTCGAAATCAACTTTACGTCAAATTGGGACTTTGTCAAACTGTGTCACAAACTCTCAATAGACATAGATTTGATTTTTATTCTAGTTGTTTCAGAAATAAATTGTAGTATCTTTTTTGATACAGTATTTATTTACGCCATTCAAACTCCCAACACAGCCAATCAAACTAGCCTATTATATTACATAGCCAATGACGTGTTACCATAGTGTAATGCGATTGACTGCGTGAGCATTTCACGTGGTTGTTTGTTTACATTTAGTCAAACACCTAAACAAATGGGTTATAAAGCATTTATCATAATTATGCTAGTTTGAGAGTTAAATAGGATCTAAGAAGTTGATTTTTTGAGTTTGTAAACTCCACTGTCAGAACAGTTTGCTCAAAATATTTGCTTAAGTAATAATTAGGTGATCATAGTACACTTTACTGAACGAATATAAAGTAATATAAACCTTAACTTCCGTTGATTTTCAGCCAGTTTTTTTTAATGATTTATACACTACACAAGTAACATGATATATTAAGAAAACATGCTAACTATAAACTTGCACTTTAAACCCAAGCTTTTTATTTAGTTAAAAAATATCAGAAAAAAGTTGGTTGGGGTTTCGTTCTTGGGTCTTGGATGTTCTCTATGTATTTAAGTATGTATTTATCTATATAAGTATGTATATCGTCGCCTAGTACCCATAGTACAAGCTTTGCTTAGTTTGGGACTAGGTCGATTTGTGTAAGATTGTCCCCCAATATTTATTATTTTATTTTATTATTAAAATAAAATCAGGGTGACGGCATCAGTGTTGGACACTTCAATCCTAATTCATAACATTTTAAATTAATTGTCGTATAGAAAATGAATAAACCTTAATTTCTTTTAAATAAAGAGTTAATGTTTATCATTTGTTCTTGTCCATCACTGGTGGTGTTACTCTATTGACCCTTTACACCCTTAAATATCATTGACAAATGTTATTATTCATTATGATTTAATGAATAAGCCTGCGTTAGGGTGTGCTCTGCTTTTATACTCTAGCCGGTGACCATACAAGTAAAAACGGCAATAACATTTTTATCTACTGTAATCGATAAATAGAGTTTGCTTTGTTTTAAAATCATACACAAATGCAGCTGTTTCAATTTTGAAACATTAATTCCATTGAAGAGATGTGTTCCTTCTAATACGCCTTTCGGAGGTTAATGGTTGCGCCAGACTTTGGGTATTTGAGCAAATATTCGTGCGAATCTCTTCAGATGCAACACGAATATACACGAATATATAGTATATAGGGTCAACCTGAAGTGTGGTTCCACCATAAAGTTAAGGCGTGCTGTTCTGGGCGTTTTTCTGGAGTCTATATACTGCATATTGCTACTGTGTTGTAGTCGTGTATCCCAGCTTGTTACAATGATGTATATTTTTGTTAACTTTACTATAGTTCAAGTATTCTATTTTTTTATTGTACTGAATAAAAATGTATACTTTTTGAAAACGTATTTTTATTTTATCTTGGTTTTTAGGGGTTCGTTGACACGCTTAGGTGGGTATTCAAAATAACATCATAGCGAAAACTTATACTATACTCTGGTTTCAAAATATTATCTTAAACTGAAAAACTTTTGTCAGCCTGTTTAACCTAGTTGGTATTGACACTGCCTCCGAAGCTAGAGGTCCCAGGTTCGTATCCCGGTAAGGGCATTTGTTTCTGTGGTGAGCAGAGACATTTGTTCCTGAGACTTGGATGTTTTCTATGTATTTAAGTATATATATATAATTATATCTTCGTCTAGTACCCATAACACAAGCCTTATTGAGCTTACTATGGGATTAGTTCGATTTGTGTAAAAAAATGTCCTATGATATTTATTTATTTATAACAATGAAGATTCTAAAAGGATTTTAAAAAGTCACAACTTAGCGTGTTATCGGAAAGTAGTAGTGGTGCATTTGTGAAGCTATTTTTTATCGAGTTGCCAAAAAACCCACTTGATTTCAAATATTAAGAATTCACTATAAGTTTGAAACCAGAGGTATATAGCTTACTAACTTCTGCCATGTGATTTCATCCGCATTAAGGATTAATGGAATGCCTATACAAAATCGAATGGCAAACACACTATTAGAGTATACTTGAGTCCGCAGTAAGCTCGGTTCTCCATACAAACGTAGTTTCGCTCTTATTTTCAAACGCCATGCTAGAATAATATGAAATTTTGTATACACAATGGGATCCGGCATATCTAGGTCGGAAATTAGTTTCTGTTGCTTGAAATTATAATGGAGAAAAAATACACCGATTATTAAGGTTTTTATACAAGACGTAAAAAACTCAAAAACCCGCTGTATTTTTTTTCTATTACATTTTCTAGCATCAGAAACTAATTTCCGACCTAGATATGGCGGTTCCCATTGTGTATACAAAGTTTCATGTTATTTCAGCAAGGCGTTTTAAAATGAGAACGAAACTACGTTTGTATGGAGAATCGAGTTCAGCCGAGCGTACTGGGGACTCTTAAGATTTGCTACAGGTGCAGCGTGAAGTATCGGATTGCCATAAAAATTTCACTCTAATTTTTTAAGTTATGATTGCCGGGTGTAAAACAATCCTACGTTCTTCTTGGGGTCAATACCTGTCTCCATACTAAATTTCATCTAAATAGGTTCAGCGGTTTAATCTTTTCGCCACGATTAACTTGATGTAAAAGAAATAACAGTTACTTTCGCTTTTATACCGTTTTAGAATGGATGCATTATTTAAACATAAAAAATACCCATCCCTCATTATGTATAAGGAACATTGTTCACCTCAATATACCTTTGCACTTCTTCAATAACCAATCCTTTAACAACATCAAACTTCTTTACGAAAACTTTCAAATCTTGCTTCGTCTCTCGTCCTAATATCGCCATGAAAATTATGAACTCACTCAAACTTAATTCGACAAAATTGGGGTCTAATCTTGAATATGATCTGATGAAAAGCTCATTTGTAAGGAACCTATCGTCAATGATGTTGCACTGTTTGAACCACTTTTGTATGACGGTAAACTTGGCGCCTGCGGTGTAACTACCAGCTCTTAATACTGAATGCATTTCTTCTAAATGCATTGCCATTATACTATAAACCCGGTCTATCACAGCAGTTGGTCACTTTCGGTCTTGATAGTTACGTATTTAGCGGAGTGTGTCACAGTCAGTTCCGCTCTGTGTGGTCTACTTATGTGCTTCCATATACTTTACCTCCGAGCATGGTAACGATACCGGTCTATCAGAGCAGTTGGTCACTTTCGGTCTTTATAGTTATTTAGCGGAGTGTGTCTCAGTCAGTTCCGCTCTGACTGGTCTACTTGTGTGCTTCCATATACTTTACCTTTGAGCAGGATAATAATTCCGATCTATGACATCAGTTGAACTTTCTGTATTGAAAGTTCCCTTTGTGATGAAAGTTGTGCTTCCGCGAAAACTAAAGCCTCTAGCAATTGTTCAAAGTGGAACCCAGGATACAACTAAGATAACACGAGGAACCATTACAAAACGAGAAATAGTTAAAAGAGTAAGTATTTTCATATGTACGTAATACGTATCTACAAGGCCATGCTTTTATGACGAGAAAACCTACGCGATTGCATTAAAACAGGTCCACTAATAAGCAGTCAAAACCAAACTAAAATAACTAAATCCTTCCATAGTTTTACAGCATCCACCCACGTCCATCCAAAACATTGTTTAGTTCTGCTAGGCCATAATCAGCGTCCTTTGTTTGACCTATCACGTGAAGGTAGTGTTTTTCCTGTGGACACAAAGTTTGAAGGCCTAATTTTGTTACTGAACCCATACAGGTATGAAACCGTTCTGTAACTTTCACCTATTCACTTTCGGCCGCGCACGTAAGTGCAGGTTCGTAACCAGTTACGATTGAAACCAGTTGCGATCAAAGAATTTTTTTTCTTCGTACGGAACTAGTTGAAACCAGTTTTTTCGTAACACGACCGTTATGACGGTTGACTACACTTTGCCCTTCGGGCATCGGAAGCTACCTGACGAGCCTAACCTACTTAGTGTTGCGCGATAGCAACGGGTTTCCTATAAGGAAGAAAAAAATCTTTAAAGATTATTAGTTCTCAACTCGTTTCGTACTAACCCGAATAAATATTAGATCGCAACTGGCTACGAATCCGCCGTTACGTACCTAGCCTACCTACGCGGCCGAAGCTGACGTTGCGGGGGTTGTAATACGATGAAAACATGAACACAGATTGATACACGACTTGATAACGTCACAAATACTAAGTATGTATACTAGTAATTAAATATGTTTGTTTGTAAACCTTACCAAATGACGTGCACGCAAAATGGCCCGCTGGAGTGCGAGTATGATAATAATTGTATGGACAATACATATTTATTACTGTGAACTATATCTATTATTGCCGGCAAAAATGCCTTAACTGGTAACTACTGTAATGTTTACAGGAAAGCGGCCAATTTTATCCCTCGATTTGACGCTAACAAGCCTACGTCGTCTTTAAGAATGGATTTGTTCAACAAACTTAAGGGAGACACACAGAAAACGTTGAATGAACTGAGACAATGGACAAAAGACTGTAAGATTTAAGCCGCATTCACATTTGTCTGTCGTATTTTGTTGTGACGCATCAGAACGGTATGGGGCCTTTTACATGGTAAATATTATCGATACACTCATATCACGTGAATATTGATATTATTGACGGCCTGTTTAGCCTAGTTGGTAGTGACTCTGCCTCCGAAGCTAGAGGTCCCGGGTTCGAATCCCGGCCAGGGCATTTATTTGTGCATTTATCACGGATATTTGTTCTTGGGTCTTGGATGTTTTCTATGTATTTAAGTATGTATTTATCTATATAAGTATGTATATCGTCGTCTAGCACCCATAGTACAAGCTTTGCTTAGTTTGGGACTAGGTCGATTTGTGTAAGATTGTCCCCCAATATTTATTTATTTATTGATGAATATTGAAGCATAATCCATACAATTTTGACACCCCAGTATTGTGATTCTATTATTTGTGTAAAGGGCCCCTATCGGTTTCATACATATGGTTGCATTCACATTTCTCTGATTCACACAATATCAAATAATTGTAATTTTCAAGTATACATCGAGGAACACCTCTATAATTGAAAATTACATGATGCCGTTGCAACTTACGTTACACCTAGCAAGGTGTTACGTACCTAAGTTGTGACACAAATAAATAAAAAATTGAAGCTATCTATCCTTAAAAGCATTAAAGCTTCAAACGCACAGAACGGCGCAGCGTCGTTGCGGGGCGGACGCGGTTTTGCGGTAAAGCGAACGCGGGCCGCGGGACGTCGCACCAAAAAACCGCGCGGAATAGCGGAGCGGAGGCGGCGTGTGCCGCCTCCGCCCCGCACCGCACCGCGCCCGCTCTGTACGTTGCCAGCTTTAAGACCAACTTTGTCTAGCCAAAAAAAAAACTACCTCATACATTTTGGTTTACCGTTTTTCCCATGAATCAGCAGTTTATTGCAAGGACGAGGGTAGTCCCATAGTTAAACCGGTTCTGATACATGGATAGAATAATTTTTACTCCTGACGTAAGTAGTTAAGCGTGTCACACACTGGAGCGGCCTGCGGCCGCGGTCAATAGTATATTTGACAGCTAATGACAAGGTTACTATTGACTGCATGGCCTTAAATTATGGGTATTTGGACTATATGTTATATCACATTACGAGTATATACCCTAATTAGGCTCTAGAATCGTTGGTTTAAATCTTTCAGGTTATTAGGGCCCACGTTGTATACATCACGATTTAAGTTAAACTTGTATTGAACACACAACTATTGTGACAGCTGCAGCTGAGTTAGCGGCAGTTTTCGGGCAGCTGAAGAAAGCCGGGAAGAACACCACAGACGGCATTGTGCACTGGATGAAAGAAGGTTATTATTAGTACAGTCACCATCAAAAGTGGCTACGCATTTGGAAAGTTCAGAAATGTTTATTGTAAGGGAATAAGAACATTGGACACCTTCATATGACTGCAAGGGTCAGGGCAATTAAAAAACTGGCCAAGTGCGAGTCGGACTCGCGCACGAAGGGTTCCGTACCAGAAATGAAAAAAAAACTTTTCCCCCTTAAATATTAATTTTATTTTATTTTTAGTATTTGTTATTATTGTGACAATAAAAATACAACATCTATGAAAATTTTAACCTCCTTGCTATTACGGTTCATGAGATACAGCAAAAAATGCCAAACTCTGTTGTATGGGAGCCCCCCTTAATTATTATTATTATTTTGTTTTTAGTATTTGTTGTTATAGCGGCAACAGAAATACACAATCTGTGAAAATTTGATTACCCAGTGAGAGCCTTGTTTCCCAGCATAGATTATTGCTCCTGGACTTAACTTTTAAAGTTAAACGCTTAAAGAAGAGCCCGAATCCTCCAGCTAGAACAAAATGGTACAGATTGGATGATAAGAAATTATCAGCAGAATTCAAGGAAAGAGTGGTTGGTAAAATGATTGAAATGGGAGATATGGCAGAGATGGGAGTAAATGAGTACTGGAATAAGATGGCAGCGTGTGTACGGAGCGTAGCGAGGGATGTCTTTGGAGAAACAAAAGGAAAGAGGAAGATAGATAAGGATACATGGTGGTGGAATGAGGAAGTACAGATGATTTTGAAAGAAAAGAAGAATGCATTCAAAGAATGGACAAAGGTGGAAGATGGAAATGATAGAGAGAAGGAAATGAGAAGGACAGAATATCAGCTCAGTAAAAAAAAGGCTAAGAAAGCAGTTGCAATTGCACGGGCCAAGGTACAAATTAAGTTGTACGACTTGCTGGAGAGCCCACAAGGCCAAAAAGATTTTTTCAAAATATCGAGAGAGAGAGATGAATGCAAGAGATATAAATCATATAAAGTGTATAAAAGACGAAGCGGGTAAGATTTTGACGGATGATGAGGAAATAAAAGGACGCTGGAAGAGTTACATTAATAAATTAATGAATAAAGAGAATGAATGGAACGGAGTGTTAGAAAATGTACGAAGTTATATAGGTATGGTAAATGAGATAAGTATAGAGGAAGTGAAGATGGCGGTGCAGAGTATGAAGAATGGGAAAGCGGTTGGGCCGGATGGTATACCAGCGGAAGTATGGAAGTTTTTGAAAGCGGATGGATGGAAGTGGCTGACTTTATTTTTCAATAAGTTGTTGCAAGTAGAGGCAATCCCTGATGAATGGTGCAACAGTTTGCTGGTGCCCATCTTTAAGAATAAAACGATTGCAACAACTATCGGGGAATAAAGCTCACGTCACATAGTATGAAGATATGGGAGAAAGTGATAGCGAGACGAATGAGAGAAGAAAGCTAGGTAACACAGAATCAATTTGGGCTTATGCTGGGCCGAGGGACAATGGACGCCATATTTGCACTCCGCCAACTTTGCGAGAAATACCGGCTTGCACAAAAAAACTTAATGCATATGGTGTTCATTGATCTGGAGAAAACATACGATAGGGTCCCTCGTAAGGTTCTGTGGTGGGCTATGAAAGGAAAAGGTGTGCCAGAGAAGTGTGTCAAACTTGTTCAGGCGATGTATGACAGCGCTAGTACTTACGTAGACGACGCTAGGTCCGAAGCTGGGGTAACCGACAAGTTCAATGTGGCTGTAGGTTTGCACCAGGGGTCTGCTTTAAGCCCGTATTTGTTCCTCTTGGTTATGGATGCTCTAATATCGGACATACAGGAGGAAGCACCCTGGTGTATGCTGTTTGCCGACGACGTTGTTCTTGTCGGGGATAATGCTCTTGAGGTCCAGAGCAGGCTGGTAAAATGGCGGGAAAAGCTGGAGTACGTAGGATTAAAAATTAAGCAGAACCAAAACGGAGCACTTGTTCTGCGACTTCGCCGGTTTATCCAGTTTTTCCCAAATTGCCTTGGATGGTGTATCCCTACCAGTCTGCTCCGACTTCCGTTATCCTTGGATCATTAATCCAAAATGACGGCAATATAGACCGTGACGTGAAAAATAGAATAAATGCGGGATGGATGAAATGGCGACAGGTCACTGGAGCACCTTGCGATCCACGAATGCCCCTTAAACTTAAGGGGAAAATTTATAAAACGATTATAAGACCTGTCGTAATGTATGGATAAGAATGTTGGGCAACGAAAGTGACGGATGAAAGAAGAGTGCGCGCAGCTGAGATGAGAATGCTGAGATGGATGTGTGGAGTGACGAGGAAAGATCGAATTAGAAATGAGTATATAAGGGGAAGTTTGAAAGTGGCACCCGTGACAGAGAAAATGAGGAGCAGTAGGTTAGCATGGTATGGGCATGTAATGAGGAGGGATGAATGTCATATTGATAAAAGAATATTAGGGTTGGATGTAGAAGGGCGAAGAGCGATTGGAAGGCCCAAAAAGCGATGGATGGATTGTGTGAGAGAGGATATGAGAAAGAAAGGAGTAAGCGCTGAAGAGACGAATAATAGAGAGGAATGGAAGAAGAAAACATGTTGCGCCGACCGATGATCGCTATTGATTCTAGAAGAAAAAAGTGTCCCAAAACAGTTTTCACACTGCATACATACAGGATGTGGCCTTTAATAGGAGCAATAAATTTAAAGGACGCTTCCTTAGAGCAACTACAGTAACCTCATGTGTCCAAAAAATATTTTTTTTTTCAATTGGGAGAAATTTTGATCTAAAGTTATGATCTCCATGTAATGAATCTTGGCACCCAGAGATTAGCGCGGCAGTCAATGCTAATTTTGAGGTTGCTTCAAGTTATGACACATAATCGCTGCCGCATTTTTTGTTTAAAAGGATATTTTTGGGATTTTTTATGTTTTTTACTCATTTTTTTGTGTTTTTTTAAATAGTCATAAATAAATCATAAATACAGTCATATATAGTTATTAATATAGCTCGAGTAGAGTAAAAAAGTACATATGAGCTACATTTACGAAAAAAAAATCCAAGTTCAATTTTTTTTTTCCATTTAAAACCATTTGGAAATAATTGCTGGAGAGCTCATTAGTGTACCGTTTAATTTTTTGCTCCTATTACAGGCCACACCCTGTATATGGTTAGCGGTAACAACATCGACATCGAAATTTGGTATGTCAACTTAGGGATACATTTTTCTTATTCAAGGATCGATTGCGTCTAAGATTCTAAGTTGAATAAGCACCAAAATTCCATATAATTCTAGCATCATTTTCAAGGTTTAACTGACGTGCTGAGAGTTTTATTTGTGGTCTACCCACACCCCCCACACTCCATAGCAATCTACCCTCTTCTTAGTTCGCATTTTAGGGTAAACGGACGGACAGTGGTCTGTCTGTCCGTCTGTCACCAGGCTGTATCTCGTGAACCGTGATAGTTAGACAGTTGAAATTATCACAGATGATGTATTTCTGTTGCTGCTATAACAATGAATACTAAAAAACAGAATAAAATAAATATTTAAGGGGGGTCCCATACAACAAACGTGTTTATTTCCCGTTTTTATAGATAATAAATAGTACGGAACCCTTCGTGCGCGAGTTCGACTTGCACTTGGCCGGTTTTTTTATGTTGCAAGCATCATTTTCAAGGATTAACTAACGCGCTGCGAGTTTTATTTGTGGTCTACCCACACTTCATAGCGATCTACCGTCTTCTTAGATCTTTTTTCGCACAGTGTCACAGCTACTACTACCACCGTCCTCACTCTCACTTAAAACTCGAACACGATCACGACCCACAACTACAGTATCAACTCGCGCGTTCATGCCGGTAACAGTCTCTTTTCGATTCGTGATTTCTGGGATCACTAGACGCCAGACGCTCGACCGTTGAAACCCATCTTCCCGGTTGAAATTCCTCCTCCTTTCTTCCTTCGTGGATCTTTTTGGATTTCAATGGCTTCCTTGACCATCCTCGGTATGTAGTAGCTCAAAAACGTTTAAATGCCAAATACCCCATTATTAACGTTAATATGTTAGCTTGAAATCTTATAACTATTCCCTTTAGTAGTAGTTATAGTCACGAGTCACGACTCCTTTACAGTAATTCATACATTATTCAAGAGCTAGCTCTTATCGGTGGAGGTATCGCCACTTATTAACCACTAGCACCTTGACTTCAGGCATCAGACAGGCAGGTGATCGCATTAGGAATGAGGCCAACCGCAGCAGAACCAAAGTAACCGATATAGCCCTCCGAATCGCAAGACTTAAGTAGCCGTGGGCGGGGCACATAGCACGTAGAACCGATGGCCGTTGGGGGAAAGGTTCTCGAGTGGCGACCACGTACCGGAAGGCCCCACACAAGGTGGACAGATGACCTGGTAAGGGTCGCGGGTGTCCGCTGGATGCGGGTGGCGCAGGACCGGTCATTGTTGAACTCTTTGGGGGAGGCCTATGTCCAGCAGTGGACGTCCTTCGGCTGACACGATGATGATGACTTACGAAAGACCAGCGCTGACTAACTGCAATATGTCTAGTTGGGGCCATTTCGTGACACCGGCGACTCTGTTTACCTTGTCATCTGTTTATCTTGTACTTGTTTGTCACAATTAATGTTTGAATTTGAGAAATACAGATAACTAGCGTTTTTTTTATATGATAGACTGACCTGCGATTGGCCCTAGTCTCACCTGATGGAAAGCGATGACAAGGCCTAAGATGTTGCTCATTGGATCAGTAATAGCCTATTCACTCTTTTCTTGAAGATACCCAGATTACCCGTGGCTTTTTCTGCGTATAATTCTTTATTGCAAATAAGTTACGCGCACATGCACACATACTTAACTCATCATCATTATATCAGCCAAAATACGTTCACGGCTGAAAAAACGCCTCCCCCGGATCTCCACAATGACTGGTCCTGCGCCGCCCTCACCCAACGGCTTCCCATGATCTCAAGCAGATCGTTGATCTATCTTGTTGGGCGCCTTTCCACGCTGCGTCTTCCAGTGCGTGGTCGCCACTGAAGAACCTTTCTGCCCCGACGGCCATCGTTTCTACGAGCAATGTGCCCCGCTCTGCCATTAGAGACTTGCAACTCGCTGAGCTCTACAACTATCTGTGCCTAATTCTAAAAGGAAACTAAGGAAAATAGAGACATGTTCCGGATGTGTGCTATAGCGTACCCGGGACCCTGTCCAAATATGAGCTGTGGAACACTTCAGGGGTTTTAGTCCGTGCGAGTCGGACATACATATCCACGCGGTTTCTCCCGGGTCTGATGGGATCCATAACGGCTTTCACCTGGGTTGCAAAAACGCACGAATTACACACTCCTAAAATTTGATTTTAAATTAAAATATCTATTTATTTCCTTCCCACAGTTAAACTGATCTTATCTAAAGAAACCGAAGAGAAAATACGCACAGAACTCGACAAGGCTCCAGACAAGAAGGACATCCAGTTCACACACTTCAGAGATGTCGTTGTGAATCACATCGAAGAGAGAAAAAAGGAGCTTGAGGGGGTGGGAGTGAAAGTAAAGGAGGAGGGCGGGAAAATGGCCGCAGCGCTCCAGGCTGGAACCAGTGCGTTTCAGGGGGCACTAGGGATTAAAGACGATAAAACTGACGCTGAAAAAAAATAACACTTTAATCTAGCTACCGCTTCACCCCCAACGCCATGGCCCAAAAAATACCCACAGCGATCTTAAGCGTTTAAAGAGATGGGAGCGCCGGTGAAGGAAGGGAGTCACTGGCTGGCACTCTAGGCCGGAACCAGTGCTTTACAGGCCATTGAAAATCAAAAATACAAAAACAGACTGCGGAGAAAATATTACTTTAACGCTTTAGTTGAGAGAGTTTGAGACGCATCACCAACTACACTTAACAATTATCACAGAATACTTCAATCCTCTAAACTGTTGAGTCTTCGTTGTAGTGAGAGCTGGTCCCTACCAGTGCATTCGAGGAGGCATTGTGGATCTATATTATTGAAACCAATATGGGCTAATCTTTTAAACTCAAGTCAACCCAGCTAGCACTATAAGTTCATGTTTAATGTCAATTTTTTCAAGTGTCCTTTTTAGTACATTGTGGCCATAAAACTTGACTGTAAAGCCTGTCGTGCTAGATGCGCAGCCTATTAGCTAGTACGATAGCTTGTACCGGCACGTTTTATTGCCGAAATGTACTAAAACGTCGATAAAACTTGATGGTATAAGTTATTGTGCTAGCTGGGCAGATTTAAATAAGAAATGACAGTAAACATGGGTGCATGGAGGCGGCGCAGAAAAACCAGGAATTTATAACAAACTTCTTTTATTTTCATTAAAATATAGCAAGCACATTTCTTCGTTTAGCATATACCGAAAACTAACGTCAAACCCTTCGCAGTTAGAAAATAATTCATACAACATTCTATTGTTTCTTTTATAAAATCTAGCAGCCAGCACCTTGCACAACCATGAAAAAGTACCAAATCCAAATTGATAAAATATATGATACACTATTTCACGGAAATAGTAGTTTTATTACTCATGTTACTTACGGAGATGAGAATGTTGAGATGGATGAGTGGCGTAACAAAAATGGATCAGATAAGGAATGAGTATATAAGAGGAAGCCTGAAAGTGGCACCCATACATGATAAGTTTAGAGCTAATCGTCTACGGTGGTATGGGCAAGTTATGCGGAGGGATGACAGTCATGTGACAAGAAAGGTATTAGGCATGAATGTGGAGGGATGTAAGAGGAGGGGTAGGCCAAGGAAAAGGTGGATGGATTGTGTGAGAGACAATATGAAGAGGAAGGATGTGAGTGATGAGATGACGGGCGATAAAAATGTATGGAAGAAAAAAACATGCTGCGCCGACCCCAACTAAATGGGAAAAGGGCACGCGAATGTTTGAAGAGAGACATCCTGTTCTGGATCAGTTTTATTGTTATAGACGTTAGACCTTATACAGGTCGTGGCCTGTAATAGTAGCAATAAATTTAAAGGACGCTTCCTTACAGCATCTGCAGTAATCTCATGTGTCCAAAAAAAATATCTTTTTTCAATTGGGAGAAATTTTGATCTAAAGTTATGACCTCCAACTAATGGATCTTGGCACCCTGAGACTATAGCGCTGCAGACAATGCTGATTTTGAGGTTGCTTCAAGTTAAGACTCATAATCGTTGTCGCATTTTTGGTTGAAAAGGATATTTTTGGAATTTTTCTTTATAATTTTTTGAATAAATAGTTATTAATATCACTCCAGTAGAGTAAAAAAGTACATATAAGCTACATTTGCGAAAACAAATTCCAGAAAACACTTTTTTTTCAATTAAAACCATTTGGAACTAATTTCTGGAGAGCTCAATAGTATATCGTTTAAGTGTTTGCTCCTATTACATGCCACACCCTGTACATCTTTAACAATATTTATTTAATGCAATTTTTATTACTTATTTTAGCGTTGACGCTTAGAGACCATGTAAATCGCTTATCAGTGTAATTTTGAAATCAATATTATTGATGTCAATATTATTGATGTCAATATTTTTTATAGTATATTTCACGTTCAAAAGTCAGAACTTCAAAAGTACCCGCAACTGACGAGCAAGTATGAGGATATGTATGGATGTGTTTGAAGCGAAAGAAGTATGTAAGGACCGTAGATTTTGGCATTATCTGGTCTTTGCCTACCACAATGGGATACGGGCATATGTATTATTCACGGTTTGACATGTAAAAGTGTCCTTGTGGCCTATTTGCCGAAGAATTTTTTGATTATGATTTTAAGATTTGTGAAGACAGTGGTGTTTAAAGGCCAGTTTACAGGCGAGCCCTAATCCAGCTGTTGAAGGAGGTGACTCGCGCGAAGCCGACGGGGTGCCCCAACTGACAGCCATGAGCCGACCCGAATGACGTCACGCCGATCTGGGAACAAATTAATAAATGGTTTATCGATAATTGACAACTTGAAAAAGTTGAAAAAACCCCTGATATTTTCATTTAAAAGTTCAATATCTCAAAAATGGCTGAACCGATTTTGATAAAACATGTTTAATAAACATCTCCGCCCTCAAGACTTTCGATTAAAAACAAACCGCACTAAAATCGGTTCATCCGTTTAGGAGCAGCAATGGCACAGGCAGACACACACATACACAAATAAACATGTTAAACTTATAACACCCCTTTTTTGGTTCCTCGTCGGGGGTTCAAAATAAAGATAATGATGAACTGTCTCGTATCTTCCTAATATGCCATGCCATACCAATGGTCTAACGCGACCAGACCAACGGGCTCCCGGTCATAGCTGCAGGTGGAGTGTATACTTAAAAGTAAAAAGTAAAAGTAAAAGTAGTTTATTCTTCAAATTAGGCATATTACATGCACCTATGAACGTCAATAAACTACCACCGGTTCGGAAAAATAAACCTCTGCCACGAGAAGAACCGGCGTAAGAAACTCGGCGAGGTGTCATTTTTTCAAAACAATATACATTGTATAGTAAAATATAAAATTACAGTCTCAGTTACTGCAAAAATAACAAGCTACAGTAGAAAACCTATTTTCGCGATGGATTAGCCGTGCAGGACACTCACTGCCAAACATCCCTGTCCATGATGTAATCGTTTACCTTATAATATGCTTTTGAAATAAGTGTTTGTTTTACTACAGATTTGAATTTAGAATTGCTAAGTTCAGTAACGTGTTTTGGAATTTTATTGTAGAATTTAATACAATTTCCCAAGAACGACTTTTTCGCCTTTACTAGTCTATAGAAGGTTATTTTCAGTTTCCCAGTGTTTCTGGTGGCTATTGGTTTATCAGCGTTCGTTGGAAAATTGCACAAATTCTTCCTAACATACATTATTATTTCAAATACGTATAGGGACGGCATGGTTAGAATATCTATTTCTTTGAAAAATTCTCTTAATGAGTCACGCGACCCCAAGTTATAAATTGCCCGGATAGCCCTTTTTTGCAAAATAGTTTGAATATCTGCAGCTGATCCCCACAAGATAAGACCATAAGTAATTATACTATTAAAATAAGCAAAGTAAACTAACCGTGCCGTTGCCACATTGGTAAGCTGCCTTATTCTCCTGACTGCAAATGCAGCAGAGCTCAACCTACTTCCTATCGCTGTTATATGGGAACCCCACTGCAATTTTGAGTCCAATGTAATACCTAAGAATACAGTTGACGTAACAAATTCTAATGTTTGGCCATTAAGTTTAATATTTGTATCTAAGTTTCTATTTGATGAGTTCGCTAGAGAGAATTTCATACATTTAGTTTTTTTCGGATTCAACACTAAGTTATTGGCAGCAAACCAGTCAGATATCATGGACAGGGTATTATTTGGTTCAATGAGTTCAGTATCTTTCCTATTTACCTTGAACAGTAATGAGGTATCGTCTGCGAACATTACAATGCCTGATCTTCGGCTTACCATATATGGTAGATCATTTACATAAACAAGGAACAGGAAAGGGCCTAGAATAGACCCCTGAGGTACTCCCATCTCTACCACTGTCTCTGACGAAAGGGCTTTATTTATCGCTACCTTTTGATTTCTCTGTGTTAAATATGATTTCATAAGATCCAATGCATGTCCTCTGATACCATAGAAATTAAGCTTACAAATTAAAGTTCCATGATCTACACAATCAAAAGCCTTGGAAAGGTCACAGAACACTCCAATGGCGTCATATGACTCTTCCCAAGACTGCAAAATAAATTTTATTAAACTTGCACCTGCATCAGTAGTTGATCTACCTTTCGTGAAACCGAACTGCTGTGCGTGCAAAATATTGTGTGAAGTAAAATGAGAAACCAATTGCGTAAGCATTATTTTTTCGAATATTTTGCTAAACGCTGGTAGGATAGAAACTGGACGATAATCAGAAGGATTATCTCTATGACCTGATTTGAAAATAGGAACTACTTTACTACACTTCATTAAGTCTGGAAAAATGCCATTGTCTACACAACTATTAAAAATGAGTGCTAGAGTGGGTGCAACGACCTCGAGAATAGATTCCAGTACCATGACTGACACGCCCCATAAGTCCTCAGTCCTCTTTATTTTTAACATTTTAAAAGACTTCAGTACATCTAGAGGAGAAACATGATGAAATTTGAAAATGTTAAGTGACTCTAATTTTACATTCTCATTCAGAAGGGATTCTGCTATTGTGGTAGATGATGCCAAACTTTGAGTCGTGACTATAGGAATTTTGGAAAAGAAATTATTAAATTCATCGGCTACTTTTAGTGCATTAGTAATTAAATTATCCTCTATTTTCAAAGAAATTGTGGACTCTTTATTATTTCTCTGCCCAGTCTCTGTGTTTATTATTTTCCAGACAGTCTTGGCTTTGTTATCTGAGGACTTTATTTTATTATTCAAGTGCATTGCTTTTGCCTTTGTGCACACTGTTTTGAATAATTTGGAATAATCCCTAACATACTGATGGAAGCGTTCGTCAGTGGTGCAAGATCTCCTTTCATAAAGTTGGTATAAGTTATCTCTACTCTTTCGAATTCCAGTGGTTGCCCAATCATTAAATCTCATTTTATTGTTTATTTTAATACACTTTTTACTACAAGTCCTATTAAATTCGTTACACACTGTATTCAGAAGCATTTTGAACTGATCATTCGGATCATTTGATTCTACCTGGGTGTTCGGCATGGCGACTAGTAGATTTGACTTTAGTAGTTCTAGTCTACTTTTACTCAGGGGTCTTATTTCTATAACGCGATCTGGAGGTTTTACTTCGCAAGGTAGCCTGACCATCTGAGCTTTATGATCCGACCGGACTCCATTCACTATGCTTCTGTCTAGATGAGGACAGTTTAACCAAATATTATCTATGCAAGTGGCAGAGGTCGGAGTAACTCGGGTAGGTGCTTCAAATAAGTAGTCAAAATTGAACGATTTAAAAAGAGTGATGTACTTATCTTTTTCGACTGATTGTGATAAAATATCGATATTAAAGTCGCCACAGACCACTACTGGTTATTTACCACTTATTGCTTTACTAAGTACATCCTCCATAATTTCTATAAAAGATATTAAGTCACCTGATGGTGGTTTATAAATGCAAAATATCAGATACTGATCCGTCTCTGCACAAGCAATCTCACAAACACGATCAACAGAACAACCTGCGAGGTCTTTACGTTCTTTAAAAGTTAACCCATTTTTCACTAAAATAATAGAGCCACCACCCTCTGCGGTAGTTCTGTTGAATGCGCTGGCCAATACGTAATTATTTACATTAAATTTCATCATATGATTCTTTAACCAAGTTTCTGTTAAGCAGACTACATCTACATTAAGCTCTTCTGTAAATAATTCTAAATCTAGTATTTTGCCAGTGAAGCGATTTATATTTTGGTGTAATAAAATTACACTATTTTGCTTCTCCGTTGTCCCAACAGTCAGTTTAAAGACAAATCCGCTATTGGAGATGTCGTCCTATCCAAGGGGGAAGGGGAGTTTATATTTCCAAAAACGGAATTAATAAAAGATGCTAAAGATTTAGCAAGTCTGTCAGTTGTAATACGGTAATCACTAATAGCATTATTAGTGTCAAAAAATATAACGTCACTATGACGGCACGTCAGCTTATACATAAGCTTATTGAGATTACACGCATGACTGTTAGCACTGCAAGGAGAAGCAGAATAGGGTAACGCGCCTATAATAACATTTCTAGCACCTAGCTTTGACAGGCATTCGAACTCAGTCTTCATCTCAGAGTACCTAATATTTGAGCCATCACCTAACATTAATACAATTGTGGTCTGTTCATTTATATGGGCATCTTTAATATTATTTATGATTTTTTCAAATGAGGCATCCGGCATACAATAATTTATAACACAGCTGTTCTGAATATTATTACATAAAATTTTGCCCAATCCTCGTCCTACCCTATCTGAGAAAACCAGAGTTCTATTTACATTATTACAGGCTGGGGTTATTTTTTCCGGTGACACCGGCAAGCTGCTGTTCGACACAGATGAGTAAACTGCATCTCCGGGCAGAGGGTGAGCCTGCCGGAGCGCACACTCACATTCACACGAAGACTGCTTGGTAAGCAGTGCTTCCAAACATTCCTCATTGTGGTGGCACAGCTCCAGCAGTTCATCCGCTGCCAGGATATGTTCACTAATTTGCTTCTGAGACATTACATATTTATTAGTTAGATCTTTCAAAGAATTTTATTTACCAAGTGCCAGCCGTCCCGGTCATTATATATGCACTCAGCGGACCGCCAGAGTCCCCCCGCAGGTGCCGCTAATGTGGGTCGTTGCTGCACACATGGTGGAGTGTACGACGGCGTTGCAGTGTAAACACTTACCAAGATCCAGCCATCCCGGTCGTTATACGTAGCCAGCGGCCCGCCAGAGTCCCCTCCGCACGTGCCGCTACCGTGCGTCGTCGCTGCACACATGGTGGACTGTATAACCGTGGTCGACCCGTATGTCGCTGCACACACGATGTTGGTGATTATCTGCACGTTGGCGTGAGATAGATGCTGGTTGATGGAGATGGGTTGACCTGTGAATCCACGCGGGCTGTTAATATCAGCCAAGAAAGTGGTTTACCACTTAAGAGGTAAGCAGACCAGTTACAGTGCGGAAATGTAAAAAAAAATGAACTATGCCATGTTCTTCAACTATGTTCTTCTACCTTATATTTTGGACTACGATCCCAACGAAGTCTCTAGAAGGTAGTCGCTGTAGTAAATTTGAATTGGGTACTTGCCAAATATTAAAATGTATAGCATGTAGGTAATATATATATGAGATATGATAGTAAACCATCAAAATATCGCAATAAATTGAAAATTATTAAAATATATCAAAATCGCTATAAGATGTGACTTCAAAATTTCAAAATTCTACTTTTTTATCCGCCGATAGTAAATTAAAAGATACCAAAAAATCCTTATGAAAAAATAAAAAATAAATTGTATGGCACTATGTACCTAAACGCAGTATTTCACGACTATAACAACAATTTACTTCTTTCTGTTTACAACGGTGAGTTAGAATTATATATATTGAGTTAATAGTTAATAATTATTATGGTAGAAGAACAAATGAGTTCTTGATCCCGACCATTTGTAACGGTATCAGCTGGTTAAGAAATGAGAAAAAAGTAGTTTAAATGTACTAAAAAATAAGTTAAAAAAGATATTTTTGGAAAGATTACCTTAATTGTCAAAAATTCGAGTTTAGTAATTTATACTGTCATTATATATTTTAAGTAACTTAGGTGCACGATAGATCTGTAGAAATGAGCGCGGTCTCGCCAACAAACTGTTTCGTCAGTTTGGCGAGTAAAAATGATAATATGATGTACCTTGTTTAAAAAATTGGTGGGAGCCGTTTGCAAGGCCGCTGGCGGAGAACTAAGTTTGTCTTAAAGTGGCTTTTGTTGTGCTCTACTTAATTGTAGTTGGACCCTTATAGACTTTTTATCCTCTCCAAAAACTGGAGCTACAGGTGCAGCATATGGCATGGAATGGCTTAAAAAAATAGTCGAGTAGCCAATTAAAAGTGATTTATTTATTTAATTTATTTATTTAATCTTTATTGCACAATAAGAAATCTTAACGTACAAAAGGCGGACTTAATGCCATGAGGCATTCTCTACCAGTCAACCTTTAGGCAGAACAGAAAGACTGTAGGCGGTGCAACTATAAAATACCAGAGAAAAAAATTGGTAAGCTTGTAAAGTGATGTAACTACTGAATATTTGTGATATTAAAGTATATAAATCATAATTTCATAATTTTCTCATAAATGTTACGAAAAGAAACGTAACAAGATAAATTTTACTTAAGTTTCTGAAGTGATTCCGTCATAGTTACTTTGATTCGTCTTAAGAAAAGTAACGAATGAGCTGACTTAATTTAGATATTTCAAGCCAGTAAGCAATTGACCAAAAGTAGGTAAGGGTATGAATAGGAATGTCTACGGTAACAGGCAGCTTAAAAACATAATCAGAAATTTATAGCAACTTCACTAACTTGTGCGAAAAAACCGGCCAACTGCGTAGGAAACTCAAGGCTTTTTCGCCCTTTTGTTTGGGCAATACAGTTTTTCGGCAATAACTCAATAATCGTTAGACCTTTTTTATATAAACCAAAAGTCGTTGAAAGGATTTATTATTGTACATCATCTATTTTTTTCAGAATTTTAAACTTCATAGTTTGGAAATTAGAGGGGGGGGGGGGGCGGTTTCACACTTTGAAAGACTTTCACAGCTAATATGCACCCAACGGCACCCAACGGTTGAATTAAATGGAAAAGTTTTTTATAAACCTCTAAATCATTTTTGAAGGCCTATCCATTGACACCCACTCGCCTATGTGCATTGAAAAAAAAATATTGACCCCCTGTTACATGTATAGGGTGCCCCAGCTTAATATGTTTTTTAATGTGTGTTCTGCTACTTACCAAGTGCATTCTCGAAACCTCTGTACAGTGAAACGCAAAATCATGTATCGAATTATACCATTCTTAAATGTATACCTAAATTTTAATACTCAGAGAAACAAGTGTATTTTTGAGTAAATTGTATACTATATATTTTATAATGTAGCATTTGACTGCACGTTGTTTACTTATTAATTTTGTTATTAATTCCGTGCTTGAACTCACCATCACTAATTTTTCCGAAACCCGCGACCCAAGCCCAGGTGCCGACGTACAAACTAGATCCAGAAGCCAGGGCGATCGGCTGAATATAATCTAAAACAAAATAAGGAGATGAGATGAAACCTATGGAGCTTAGTATGCTTGTTTAGTCAACAGCAACAGTAGATGATCATTTGATGGAGGTGGTGTAACACGCTTAGACAGGGTTCGGAATGAGTACGTCAGAGGGTCATTTAAAGTTGCGCCGGTGGCGGACAAGCTTAGGGAAAACCGACTCCGCTGGTATGGTCATATAAGCAGAAAAGACGACAGCTGCTCTGTGAAAGCAGCATTAAACATCCCCACAAAGCCCCGTGGAAGAGGCAGATCTCCAGCTACATGGTGGACCAGCATCGAGAAAGACCTGAAGGACCTGAATATCTCCACAACGACAACCCGGGACAGAGCGTCCTGGCGCCGATGTACAAGGAGGCCCGACCCCAAATAAAAATGGGATAAGGGGCAGGAAGAAGAAGAAGAACAGTAGATGATCATTTGTGACAACACTTTCACTACTTTGACGCATCCTAACTGACGCAGTTGTTACGTCAGTGCGATAAAGTACTAAATGATCATCTACATTTGCTGTTGACTGTACCAAGAATAGTTGAATACCTAACGTGAACCTTTCACGGACGTAGGGCACAGTGGAATGTCATTTCGCACATACATATAAATAAAATAAATATTGGGGGACAATCTTACACAAATCGACGTAGTCCCAAACTAAGCAAAGCTTGCACTATGGGTACTAGACGGCGATAAACGTACTTGTATAGAAAGATTATAAATAAAATTCATCGGCCTGCTTAGCCTAGTTGGTAGTGACACTGCCTCCGAAGCTAGAGGTCCCGGGTTCGAATCCCGGCCAGGGCATTATTTGTGCATTTAGCACGGATTTTGTTCTTGGGTCTTGGATGTTCTCTATGTATTTAAGTATGTCTTTATCTATATAAGTATGTATATCGTCGTCTAGTACCCATAGTACAAGCTTTGCTTAGTTTGGGACTAGGTCGGTTTGTGTAAGATTGTGTCCGCAATATTTATTTATTTATTTAAATAAATACTGAAATACATAGAAAACATCCAAGATTCAGGAACGAATATTTGAGCCCATCACACAAATATATGGTCTGACCGGGATTCGAACCCGGGACCTCCGGCTTTGTAGGCAAGGTCACTACCAACTAAGCCAAAGTGGTCGTCAAACAAATATCAAAAGCAAAAGCGGTGGTATTCGGATAACCTTACAGAATACGGCAGCCATAAATTAATAATAATAATACCACTACTTGCAATGAATATTTTTTTGTGGGGTAGTTAAATGACAACTTGGTGAGATGTCAGTTCTTTCAAAGTCAAAGTCAAACCTTTATTGCATATCACATTTTTTACATTAGAAGGTACAGAGGATATAAGTTATATGTGTCTTTCACCAGAGACTATACATACTGAAATCTGCCATGGACATGAATGGCGCAAGTTTCAGTGTAAACACTTACCAAGATCCAGCCATCCCGGTCGTTATACGTAGCAAGGGGACCGCCAGAGTCCCCCTCCCGCCACTACCGTGGGTCATCCCTGCAGGTGTGTATGATGGTGTTGCAGTGTAAAAACTTACCAAGATCCAGCCACCCCGGTCGTTATACGTAGCCAGCGGGCCGCCAGAGTCGTCCCGCTACTACCGTGGGGCATCCCTGCAGGTGGAGTGCATGATGGTGTTGCAGTGTAAAACTTACCAAGATCCAGCCATCCCGGTCGTTATATGTAGCCAGCGGGCCGCCAGAGGCCCCCTCCCGCCACTACCGTGGGTCATTGCTGCAGGTGGAGTGTATGATGGTGTTGCAGTGTAAACACTTACCAAGATCCAGCCACCCCGGTCGTTATACGTAGCCGCCAGAGTCCCCTCCGCACGTGCCACTGGCGCAACCCGGGTTGGAACGTCGGTTAATAAAGTTACATTAAATAAATTCGCGTCAGACTGAACGTGTTGTAGCTGATGACTTTCCCGGATGAATGATACGTACTGTTGAAGGAGACCCAGTGCAGCCTAATGATGGCGATGTTATTGACAAAAGTGAACATGTTGTAGTTGGCGTGGAGTTCCACATCGTTGCTGGTGACCCTGGTGCCTCCGGAGAACAGGCGCGTGGAGCCAAAGACAAGGACGAACTGGGTTGCCTGGAGCAACATTATGTAATTAGAATTTCTAATAATTATTTCTGAATCATTCCACGGTGCTGCAAGTTTACTGTCTTACAGTGTTCCTCAAACAACCGCCTAGAAGAATTGAAGCTCATCTAACAGATTTAGATTTTAGATTTGTTTATTTCATGACAAAATTGCAATATAATTTTGCTTAGTGTCAAAGTTATAGGAATTTACATCATGATCGTCAATTAAATAAAAATAAGGATCGTCAGTTCACATTTAAATTAAACAAAACAAGAAAATTAATAGAGAGTACGATGTCATTAGAATTTTCAATACGCAAAAATAATAAAGATGTAAAAGTGAATAATATCTCCCAATAAGGATCGCCATCAAATAAAAATGAAATGTCAATAAGCAATAAGAATTAAATAACATATCAGTTAGCGATAATAATAATAAAAAATTGATTTCCATGTATTCGTTTACGGAATACAAAGAATACAGAGGACAGATAAAAATGCACTGGTTCCGTAACTGACAAAAGATCAAACATGACATGAAAAGCTCATAGAAATCAAAGACATGGATTGAACGCCGGGGGTGTGTGAGAGCCGAGTGACGAAGAATTGTCAAAGAGACCAAGCCTGATAAATGATCTTACCTGCGAGGTGAATGTCCGCCAGCAGCGCGCAGCGGTTACGCTCCGTGTGTGGGACAGCAGGGAGGAGCCGCAGACGGAAGTATCTCCGTCTGTGAGTGAGATCACCACACCGCCCTGAACACGTTGAGAATTTATAATTATTATCTTTAAGTTGAAACGCACAGAGCGCAGCGTCGTTCCGGGGCGGAGGCGGTTTTGCGGTAAAAGCCGAGACACACCGAATGCGTGCGCAGCACGTGCGCGTGCGCGTGTGCGTGGCGTGCGCGTTGTATCGTATGAAATGTCATAGTAAATGACATGCGTGGCGTGCACATGTGCTGCGCACGCAAGCGGTGTGTCATCTACTATTACATTTCATACGATACAACGCGCACGCCACGCACACACGAACGCGCACGTGCTGCGCACGCATTCGGCGTGGCTCGGCCTTAAAGCTCGTCGGAGCACGTCGCACCATAAAACCGCGCGGTATTCGGTAGCGCGCTAGAGCGGATTCGGCGTGTGTGACATGTGAAGCATCAGTAATCGACAGTGGACAGTTTCGGAAAGATCAAGAATGCAAAACCGGCTCCGCCCCGCACCGCGCCGCGCCCGCTCTGTGCGTTTCGAGCTTTAATCACACCGATTATGGATTACGAATTAAGGCACCTGTAGCTCCAATATTTTTGTCTTGCTCGCTCGTCTGATGTCTATCTATGACAGCAGTCGTTAAGTCAAGTTAGAGGCGTTTGGACGGCTTGAGAACTTCTAACAGTCAAGTTGCCCACTAACTTGTCAAGCGTAATTCCAATAAGGTCTAGTTTCCCCCTTGGGTTGGAAGGATGGCAGTCACTTCCGTAAAAACTAGTGCCTACGCCAATGCTTGGGATTGGGAAGCGGACCCCGGGTATCGCTCAGGATGCAACTGTACTGGAATAAAGATAACCCTAGGATGATGATGTCAAAACGAATGATGATTTCGGAATATGAAACGTTCAGATTTTAGAGAAATGAAAACAAAATAACAATTTTGAAATAAGAAAAATGGCCAAGTGCGTACCGGGCCAGGGGCAATGAAGGGTTCCGTACCTACTACTCTACTACTACCACTTACTGTGAACCAGAGCGCTCGTGGCGCAGCGGCGCCCGCGTACCGCGTGCGGTATACGAGGTTAAGCAAAGTGGGGCCAGGTCAGTTCTTGGATGGGATACCGCTTTGAGTGGTTACTAACTGAGCGCTCCCGTGCTTTGGAAGGCACGTTAAGCCGTTGATCCCGGCTGTTGCCTACGACAGCAGTCGTTAAGCCAAGTTAGAGGCCTTCGGGTGGCTTGATAACTTCTAACAGTCAAGTTGCCCATTCACTTGACAAAGGGGGTCGAAGTTGCACCACGTCCGTAGGAACTACCCACAGTTTCTCTACACATGACCACTGGGTGGTGCTAAAAGTGCAACAAACTGGCAACCGTACTTGTCTTCTCGAAGATCTCGCGTTTCGAAAATAATAATATAATATAATAATATTGGGGGACAATCTTACACAAATCGACTATATGGGTACTAAACGACGATATACATACTTATATAGATAAATACATACTTAAATACATAGAAAACATCCAAGACCCAAGAACAAATATCCGTGAAAAATGCACAAATAAATGCCCTGGCCGGGATTCGAACTCGGGACCTCTAGCTTCGGAGGCAGAGTCACTACCAACTAGGTTAAACAGGTCGTCGAAAATGAATGTCATACGATTATTATTATTCAATGATTGCTCACCATATAAGGGAACTGTCCGAGACTAGCTAGGCTGCCGCCCACGATCCTCGCTCCATCGAAGTCCGCAGCTTCCTCCGCAGCCTTTATCTTCGCCGCCGCTGGAATCCCTATCTTATTGTGGTAGTCTAACTCCATGGCCAAAGGCTCTGCTGGCTCTAGCTTATCATGGTAGATCTTCACGCCCGGAGTCTCTAGTGGCTCTGTCGCTTTACTAGCGACTACAGTTACTAGAGCAAGAAACACTAGAAGCTTCATGTTGAGGCAGTAAAACTAGTAACCAACCGAACCAACTAGGCAAGGAATTATATTACCAGTTATCTACTTATATAGATTGTCCTGGTTATCGATGAAATAGATTCAAGAAAAAAGACAAATCAAAAGTACTAGATGAGAATTAGGCAAACTGGGAGCCTGATTATTTGTGTGGCTATATTGCCACTGATAGTTAATGTATTGAAAACAAGCCTATTTATACTTTCAATTAACATCATATCTTTTGATTGGTATCTTTCCGTGTTGTTTTCATGGGATGAGTAATTTAAAAAAACATTATTACCGATATCAGGGTAAATCAATGTAAAAAATAATAATACTGTCTACGACGCACTGATAAAATATTCGACGGTGACTTTGGAGGAACCACTTCCGGCTTGGCAGGGACTGTACGAACGTGTCATGTATCCTTGACGACAAAGTAAAAATTTACTCTCTCAAATTAGACTTAAAAAGTAAAAAAAGTATAAAGTATCATTTTGGTACTAAGCTCTTATAGCCGACTGTACTTTTTAGCCCATTTTCAAAACAGTTGCTATTGTGTATGAATGGTTTTCGAACTCTGTGTTTCTTCTTTTTCGCTATACGAGTAGGTATTATAATCTTTATGAGAATAAACCTACTGAATTAAAAATCATCACGGATAACTCTTTGTTTCATAGGGAATTGAAAAGTTTTTTATTGAGAGGTTGCTTTTACACAATCGATGAAATATTTGACAGTGTTTAATTTTAATAATTTTTGTAGTTTACTTTCCTTGATATTTGACATTTTTAATTTGCTTCTGTGACTTTCTTTTTTCTTCTCTAATATTATTATTACTGTTCTTAGTATGTAAATATGTAATAAATTGCAAATGGATTTCAAACACAATACCTGTATTGTTTTATGAATAAATACTATCACTATGACTATTTTGTGTCAGTGTTTAGTTTAGCTTGTATAATTCGATTTTTTGCGTTAATAAACTATTTTCTTCTTCTTCTTCTTTTTAACTACTCGTCTAGAGGGTTTCAATGAGTCCAAACATGTTCAATTCTGACTAGTTTAGGAGTTCTTATGATCACCTTCCGACTGTACCTATCACCAGACCAGCTGCATGGTGCGATATTATTGTATTGTCACCGAAGGAATGCCTAAATTCAGCTCAATCGGTCAGCGGGAAGCGGTCTTGAGTAGCATGCCGCCCTTGGGTGAAGTGATTTTTTTGTTGGAATCCTATCGTCAAATCCCGCTTTAAAAGTAATATAAAGGGTGGAAAATAATAAAGAATAGATAACAGTTATATTTCCCTAATGGAGTAAAAGAAAGCTCACCAACTTAAAGGGACGTGGGAATTAGAATTCGGATCGAGATCTAAAAGTTTAGATGTTTCTTTGTTTGTAACTTAATAACGGCTGAAACAGATTAAAATGAACTTTGATATACAAAAAGTTTGTAGACATTAACATCCCTACCATACTTTTTAGTCCAGAAATTTTCCCTTAAAGAGATGAAATCGAGGATTTTAGATATAGGAGTATAATAGCGTAAACAAATTGGACTTATGTTTGAAACGAACAGAGCGGGCGCGGCGCGGTTCGGGGCGGAGGTGGTTAGGCGTTTTTGATCTATCGACTGTCGATTACTGCTTTATATGTCACACGGCGGCCTCCGCTCTACCGCGCTTCCGAATACCGCACGGTTCTTTTACTTCAAACTTCAAACATTTATTCGTTACAACATACACAAAACAGAAACAAATACAATTTAATCACAGACAAAAGAATAAAAACAGTGTAGGTGTCACGAAATGGACCCTGCTCAGCATAAGCTGCTGCTGCTGCTCTGCTGCTTTTGGTGCTAAGTCCCCCGGACCACGTTCGCTTTACCGCGAAACCGCCTCCGCCCCGCAACGACGTTGCACCGCGCTCTACGCTTTTCAAGCTGTTGCAAATTGTCGTATTGAAGACAAGTCAACGTTTTTGTACATATCTAAAAGCTTAAGTGAACCACGACCATCTGAATGTTTCCGCTATTCCAGCAATTAACCTTCTATCAATTAATCGTGTGCAAAACAAAGCACGGATGGTATCTATTTTTATTACAGTTGCCTTCATAAATCGATCCACCGTAAAAAAAATTGTTTTGAATGTGCAAATTGCGCAATACCAGCCCGTACATATGATATGACACCTCACTACTCTATTTATGTACAACGAAAATATATACAAGAATACTTAACCAAAATAATATAAAGAAAATTAAAACTAACTTAAATCTAAAACGGGCCCTTGAGGCATTGTACCGAGGATGCTGGCGGCATTTCCTCGCTGTATCGCAATGCTGATACGTTGAGCGAGGAAACCGCCAGCTCTTCGGTCACCAGTTACGTCAACCAGACGCTTCGCAATTTCTGCAAATAACTTATGCGCGCTAGGACCCCATGGACCTAGAGTTTCGACGCCAAAAGGTACAAACATGTACTCTCTGCCGAGGCCCTTGTATTTATTACGCTTTAGAATTTCGGCGTTTTCCGCCGCTGCACCCGCTTTTACCGCCGTTGGAGGTGAGACGGTGCCAGTGTGTCTACACAGGTAGCATCCCACACCAACATCCGTCCCACGCTCCAAGGAACTAAAGACACTCCATCAGGTCTCTTACCATCGTCCCTGACCATGCCAGTCGGCTCAAGAAGAGCAGGCACATTGACGGTGGCAAGAGACCGGCGGATTATATCATTAAGCGTCGCATGTCTCGAAAAACTTGATATAGTCACAAAACTTTGAACTTGTACCCCTCTTGTATCGGCCATTATCTTTTAATGTTCAATGCATTCATTCCTATTTACCAACTAAAATTGCTGACGTATCAGACGGTACTAAGTATTTCAAGTACTCGTGTATAATATCTAATTTTTTTCGATGAGTTGGTGGTTTTTCAAAATACTATAACAGCATCAGAAATCTTAGTTTAGGACATGCGCGAGATTATAATTGTCGATAACGCATTATTTATTCAATGTCTTACGAGTATCAATGATTTCAACTTATTTAAAGGTAAGTATGAACAAGTATAGGTACTTTTCTTATCAAACGTGCATCAAACATAGGAAAATTACCTAGATTACATGTTCGATAAGTGCGATAGGCCTGCCATGTACTACAGGGGTTTTTTTTTAGTTTCATATCAATGTATATTTTGTACTGAGGAGCTCATTATCTACTTATGACATGTAAATGCAAAATTGTCTAAAATTGTTCTAAAAATGACAAAAATAGTAATAAAAAACATAACAAAAAATCTCGAGTCACTACAGCTCTATAAAATTATACCTAAAAAGTAAAAAAAAAAACTCATCACATGGCAATTTCATTGGATGGAACTTTCATCAAAATTAAACTCAACATCCATGTTCATGTTAAACTCAAATATAAGTGAAGATTGCCTATTTTACTTTATGATTTAAATCTTCAAATATATGTATTAAATTTGAAATAAACATTATTATTATTAGCTACAGAAAATTTCAATTGCTTTTTCAATATCCTACATTCATTTAGTTAACGATATTTTTTGTTACCTCCGCATATTTTCGAAGATTACATACACACCTATTTAAACTGGTCCATTCAAGCGATAGAGTGGTCTGAATGAATACTCGTAAGAGAATACGAAACTTGCCAAGCCATATTGGACCTTAGACGAGTCACCCCGTTTCATTTCATTAGGTATATTCTAATGTCTGAAACTCACGGGAATTTTCTATTATTATAAATAGTGCCTTAAAGTCGCACACTGGCGATTACACACCATCACAACATAAGTGTTGTATTCATTATGTCAATAAGTACATTACATAAAATTACGTAATACGTATTAGGCCAAGACTAGACCTATTTATTACTTTTGGCAGTTGTCTATATATTTTGAAACAAAAATAAAAACCCCTTTTTATCGGGCATATTCAATTCTCTGAAACTTTTATAATTCTATTTGTAAAGAAACCTTACATTAGGAAATTTTAGGAATAATTCCAAATATGTATTCCTAATATCAGTATCATCGGCAACCTTGTTCAATTTAAATTAGCCACAACCGTTTACGAATATATTACGCTTCTGTTTTTTGTATTCCCATAATAGGTAGACATAGCAAATGAAATTTAATTCCAATTCCATTATTGCTAATTGTAAAGTATGTAAATAATTATGCTCTTTATTGCATTAAATGTGGTTAACAAAAGATCTTAGGTTTTATTATTTAAAAGTATCACACATTTAACTGTAGGTTTAAAGATGGTGAAAATATAATATTGCAGTGATAGGTTGCTAGCTCATTGACCACAACACACTTAAATCCGGTTACCCCCTCTACATTTAAGAGAGGATGGGGAGGGGGGATATGGAGGGAGGGGGGAATCTTACATAGTTGCCTCTTACTAGACCCAGCTGCCCTCGTCTCCGCCCCTAAACAAAATCCTGGATCACTGGGGCAGAAGAAATAAAACACCAAACAAATGGCCAATAAAATATATTAATTTAAGTGGTAGTAGGTAAGTACCTACGCGCGTAAACGTCGCAGTGCGTCGCACGTCGTACTTAGTGGTATAGGTCGATTCACAAGAGCTGGCGCGGAATGTCTATGAAATTAATGACAGTTTCATACATTTTCCGCGCCAGCTCTTGTGAATCGACCTTTAAACGTCGCGGCAATGTCACTTATTCCTAGTAAATGTAAGTGTTCAAAAAGAATTACACGCTCCCACATGTTGTTATGCAATATCTATTTATACTTAAGCCCATAGAAATACTATAATGTATAATGTATAGAATCACAATCACGTCCTAAAAATGGCTCTGTAAAAGCAGGTACATGTGCATAGTTTACGCGGGGATCATCGAGCGGAGCCGAACACTTCCGAGCGTGGTTGATATTCACAATGCCAACTGACGTACGAAAACTTCATCTCAGAAAACCAGTATAAGCCTGACCTCCGATTATGCTTAGTTGTTACGAATCTCAAGGTCCAGATATATGGTGAGGCGAGTCTTAACAGGTTGTGAATATCATAGTATTTGACAAGACAATTTGTCATTGCCGGTTGCTTGCATAATGTTTAGTGCTTAAATGCAGAAATTCAAGCAGAATTAAAAAGAAATAATGGTGCGTTATCTTATTTTCAGTAAGTACCAATCGTTATTGAATTAAAATTTGTATTTAAAAGGGTCAGTACTCGTTATGTTATCATAGCGTAATTTGACAATCTCCAGAATAAAATATCTGTGGATTACTAATTATAGTAATTCCGAAAAGTTAGTTAATAAATGAAAAATTTATGTAAAATTATGTTTCTTCAGCATGCAACTGTACTGGGATAACACTAGGATGATGATGAGGACGTTTGTTGGTGATAAGGTTTTGCAAATTTTTAAATGTTTTAAACTTAAATTATGACTAAAGTACCTATTGATAATTCCAATAAAGTGATTGAAGGATGCTTAAATTTAAGATAGTAAAGTTATACGATAAGTATACGTCGACATGTCGCGGCGTCATGTTGCTCCGGTCGTGATTTCGAACCCAACTGCAGACGGCAGCAGCAGATGGCAGCGCCGTCTTCCAGTTGGTTATGAGTATTTCGCGAGACAACACGACTGACGTGTTTTTGAAATTTGAAAGTACGGATCGCGATTTACTTTTGTATCTTTTGTTAAAGAGGAAGAAGACGATGATGATGATTTAATTATACCGGTATATGTAGAGAAACAAGTATTTTTTTACAAAAAGACACCGGCTCCTAACTTTTCCAGACCCCATTCTCTTGGTATATAATTTGAGTTCCTTATTTTTTGCAATCGGAAATTTGCAATTTTTGAAATCGGTCCACTAGTCTCCGAGTAATCGGTGGACATACATAAAAAAATCCAACGAATTGAGAACCTCCTCCTTTTTTTGACGTCGGTTAAAAAGACACGCCAGGAACCTTAAAGGATGACGTAGAGCCGCTATATCCGTGCGACTACGAGGGACTGAAAAGCTCTTCACTATTCAAATTACACATGTTAAAATTGAGAACATTTTAAACATATGTAATTTGAATAGTAATAATAAAACTTGATTTTCATTATTATGAATTAATATCAACATATTTCGACCATGTCCCATAGTTCTACGACTAATTATAATATATCCATAAAAATATGAATGCGACTCCATTTCGAACTGTGTTCCCATGTGACAGCTGACATTGGGTATGGAGGACATGAAGTTATTGCAAATGTCGCTAATAAAGATGATTTTTCACATTGTACCAATTTGTGTCATATTTTGGTTGTAATAAAGTAAGTTTTCGCATGGTTTACTTTTTAGTTTTACGATCGTGGTTATGAATTTAGTGACTTCGCTTCTACTCGAGTGCAACATTGTGATTCACTGCTAGTGATGGGCATTTTCGAAACGTCTAATTTTTCTAAAAATTTCGGCTGTAGATTCTGTTATGTTACTGGAAGAAAGGTTACATGTTAAATGACACTTAGTCGCTGAAATGTATGCGTCATAATTACGAGTAGTCGCAGTATCCATTAAGGATGATTCACAGTAGACCGTTTCGTGTCCGCCGTTTTCTATGACAGCAAACGTAGCGGCCGGTGTATTTCTCTAGAGGAACCATTTATACAATTAATTGGTAAAACTTTTATATGGTAACTTTTCGATTGATTTCGGTATGCTTTTGTAAATTCGACTAAGCAGTAAATTCCTCTAGAGAAATACACCGGCCGTTACGTTTGCTGTCATAGAAAACGGCGTACACGGAACGGTCTACTGTGAATCATCCTTAAGACGATTTAATTTCGTATATTTATCCGAACCTGATATGGATATTTATCTGAAATAAAGTATTTTTGATTTGATAGAGCTGTTCCACGACACTTTGGGAGCTCAAATACCGGGAGCCATCCGGCTGCTTGCTCTTGGATACTGCGACTACTTGTAATTATGACGCATACATTTCAGCAACTAAGTGTCATTTAACATGTAAACTCTCTTTCAGTAACATAACAAAATCTACAGCCGAAATTTTTAGAAGAATTAGACGTTTTGAAAATGCCCATCACTAGCAGTGATGTACACTGTACAGTCATTTTATGAACCGACTTCAACTGGGGGAAGGTGGTCCATATATACATTTGGTAAAGGTTTGATGATGAGATCCAGGAGGAATCGAGAGAACTCTTCAAAATTGATAGGCACGTGTATGACGATTTTGGTATTTTCTGTAGTTAATTAGAGTCGATTTTGTTTGGGTATAAACTACCTATTTGGTCAATGCAAGTCAGCCATAATTGTTCAGTATATTCTTAATTTCCATCGAGTCTGTTAATAATTTAGAAGCTACACGCGCACTCCTCCACTCTGGGCTCCGTGGTAACAAGTATAGACTCGGGTTCAGACCACAGTCTGTCATCTGTTGCTCCCTTATATCTAGCGTAGACCCGTACCTCGTACTCAGCCTCCGGATGTGGGAGGGCTAGTGTAAACACGCACATCACCCCGTAATTCTTACAGAGCATCGACGATAAGTCTGCCTGTAGCCAGTCATAATCAAACGCTGTTTTTCTATACTTGACTTCTTGGTACGTCGTGAGAATTACTGGATTCTCAGGTTGCATCAACAAGTCCGCCATTCGCCAGTCATCATCTAATATAGTGTGTCGATACTCTGCTTTATAATCACTATTTTTGCTATATATCCATCTCAAAGCAACGCCACGTGAACTTGTGTTTACTACTTCAATGCCACCAACGGACTGTAATTTCGCTATTGCAGGAGTGTTCATAGTAAACGATTGATTGTTGCAAAGAAAGATGTTGCAACTCATCAATAATAATGAAATATAATGGTCATATTTAAAACTATGCTCCAGTAACCTAGAATTTGCCGTGCACACTCCAGTAGTCACTTTACCTGATTTATCGAAGCGAAGAAGGAACCTGTCGTCATCGGTAAGATCAGTGTAAAATAAATTATACATAATTTGGTCCGTAGAGTAATTCCACGAGCATTCTAATACACTATACTCATATAAAACACAACTAAAATTATGACACTCGGGGTAATAGTCCACTGTAACCGATATCACCTGCATCATGTATTCTTCTCCAAAAAGACAGCAATAATGCACTTTCCCTACGATGTCAGCTTGTGTCTCGTACTTAATGAACGTTCTGTTGATGACGTCTGTTTGCAGCGGCTTACCATCCTGATCTTTATTAACGAGGGCTTCACTATCATGGCCGCTGCAAAACACTTCATAATTTTCTCCGAGTGGCACAAAGTAATTATTTGACTCGTCTCTGTGGTCTACTTTAAAATGAACCCTTGGCGTATTGACGGACATGGCGGGTAGTACTTCAACAGTCAGGGAGTCTTCGCAACCAGTTTCATCGTCCAGGCAGCTGTATATATGGTCACCTAAATTTGGTTTCATCACACATAACTGCACGGTAGTTATATTAACTTCTATAATTTGTAGAGGTTTACTGTCTTCTTTCATTTCGAGATGAGTAGCGTTCTTAGCCGAGCAATGTAAAATTATATCTTCTCTATATGATTTGTCGTAAAATCCCCCGTAATATGTAGCACGTATAAGTCGTGCATTAACCGTTAACTTCGGTGTATTGTGGGGGCCGCACGCGTGGCCAGCCCCGGCGCGTGCGCCACCCAGTACCACCAGCAGCGCCGCCAGCGCCAGCATCCTCTCAAGCACAACGCCAGCGTTAGTCTTCATCGCGCCACCGCGCCACTGAGAATGAGCCGATGTTTCGGCAATATCGTCTTAACATGGAACTTTTTGTTCAGTATTTCCTTATTTAATTTCCGTTGTTTGGTGCATATTGTTTTTGTTTCGTTTTCAAATGATCTTTATTTCACAAATCACAATATTATATTCGTAGATGGTAATGTAACAATACATTAGTTACTTACAAATTTTACGTTAAATTACATACTTTATCAGATTAAGCACCTATAAAAGTTTACGGCAACCATTTTTAATAACACTATTTTAATAATTATTTATTAGAATTTATTTATACGGTTAAGAAACATACACTATCAATTGTGAAACAACTTATTACCTTTGAAATTTCGTGTGGTCGAACAGGGTTAAAAAGTTTTAGAATTTTGTAAGTAATGAGATCTGAAATGAAATAAAATGTTTTTTTTTTTAAATAAATTAATTACCAAAAATATAACTAATTACAATAACACTAAAACGAAATTAAATCTAAAAATGGCCCCCGCAGAATTGTGCTGAAGATACTGGCAGCATTTCCTCTCTGAATAGCCCAGCTAATTCTTTGGCCGAGTTAGCTGCCAGCTCTTCGGTCACCTGTGGCATCAATAAGCCTCTTCGACAATTCTTTAAAGAGGCTTAGAGCCCCAGGACCCCACGGACCGAGAGTCTCGACGCCGAAAGGGGTGAACAAGTATTCGGTGCCGAGACCGCTTTCGCGCGTATTTACCGATTTTAGCACGTTCGGCCGCCTCCGCTGCAGCCGCCATGCAGTTATGCACTTGCACTCGCTTGGCTTTTCTTAGGTACGGCTTTTACTGCGTTATTTTCCTGAAAACGCGCCTAACCTCCACCATGTAGGGAGACTGTATTCACATGTATCATAAAATGAATCGACCTCTCTTCAGGGCGGACTCGCCTAGTCTGACGCTTTCAACTATTATTTCACTAGACAGAGACAGTTGATATTCTAAATTCAATTTGAACTAACTGCCAGTCCCAGTCTCGGAAGGAGAACTGTAAAGGTGGTTATACAACCTTTACAGTACTTTGTTATGTTTGTAGCCTGCCATCTGTAGTCTCTGCCTGATCGAGTGTCCTGTGGGACAGGCGTCCCTCCCGCAACTCCCGTACTTACATATTTGCTTAGTAAGGGATGAATGTTTTTTTTTTTTAGCATACAAGCACATATTTATTCCATATGTTTAAGTGACCTCATTATATTAGGAAAAAACTTTTTTGATGCCGAATGTTTGTCCGACATAAACCCGATCCAGCCAGGCTGGAAATAAACTGAAAACAGCATACAAGTATTATGTTTATGTTGATTACCATATTATTATCAGATTAACGTTAGATATACGTTAAATTATTGACGTATAAATGATAAACAATTACATACGACAATTACACATATGAGATGATCGAAATTGAATTTCAACGCCGGTTTTAGCCGTAAAACATGGCCATAATACCTATCGTGCTAGCAGGAAAAAAAAGCGTGCTACAAAACCATTGTTTCATTTGGGTTTGATAGATAGCCATAATTGGGCATAATTGAACCCAAGATACAGTTTCCTCTACATGTTTTGATAGAATTAGTGAACTAATGAGCTGGTTCATTACAGGATTAATTTAATTAAGTACATTACAAATTTAATTAAGTATATTTTAGTTTATTTATCAGCAAAACAGTGCATGTTGCTAAGAGGAAATTGCAGCGTTTCAACGAATACTCGTTCTTACAAACTACTTGCTAATTTCGTAAACGTTTAGTGTTTCACTGGCCGCATTCTCTTTAGGCAACCACGCAAGTGTCGTTTGACCCACCAACTATGATATATCGGAAAAATGAGTATCCTTAAACTTAATTTTACTTTTGTAGGTCACGCGCAGTGTAGGGACGTTTACGTTAGTATGGTTTGCGGGTGACAAGGAAATCCGAGACCCAAGAACAAATATCCATGCATTTAGCACGGATATTTGTTCTTGGGTCTTGGATGTTTTCTATGTATTATTTGTATAATGCCCTGGCCGGGATTCGAACCCGGGACCTCTAGCTTCGGAGGCAGTGTCACTACCAACTAGGCTAAACAGGCCGGCGACCTGTAGAGGAGAAAAAACCGAAATCCGCTTGCAGAAACATAAGAAACCCTTGAAATCCAAACTGTTTTAGACTATTTCCATAAAGTGACGAGATAAAAAAAAACTATATAATTATCCAACCTGAATTAGTCTAAATTTAAATGAAATAAAAATGTTGTCCGTTTCATCATTTTTTTATAATCTGTTTTCAAGATTATAACCACAATTACTTTAAAAAATGATAAAACGGAAATAAAAATATTTTATTCTACTCTAGACTGATACCAGAATCGTCCAAAAATCAATTATTTGAAAAAAAAAGAATTACATAAAAAAAAAAAACTTTGGGCCCAATAATTTTTTTTGTGCTTGAATGACCTCGCCCTGTATTATATCAACATAGGTCCAATTATTTCTTTTAATTAAACTACTATTTCAGTACAAAATTAATCAAATTAACTGACCGCTTCTTTGTGAACAAATCTTTACGTGACTTGCAAATGTCTTCAAGACGAGAAGTGTCAAGTAAAAAAAGTACAGTACGATTACTTTGAGTTTGACACTGACACACGCTCTTATCCCATTGGATGGTCTACTTTAACGCTTATGTAATAAAGTATATATTACAAACATATGATTTTAAGACAGTGTCTATGTAATAGAAACTCTATTACATTAGTGTTAAAGTAGAATATCCAATGGAATAAGAGCATATTATTATGTCAGTGTTGAACTTAATAGTACATTACTACAGAGGCCGGGACGAAAGGGGTTGCCGGCCGAAGACATATAGACGGCCGAGCGAAGCGAGGTCGGATAGGTCTCAGGCGGGCAACCCCATATTTCCCGCCGAGGTATGTATAGTGCTTTTCTCAAACATGCAATGAAATAAACAACATAAAATCAAAGTTTTTTTTTTAATATGCATAGTGGCAGAATGTCATGACGCCTTTGCCACAAATTTATGTGGAATGGAAATTAAAAAAGAGGACTTTGCCGGCCTAGGCCTGCAACATTTGTATGAAATTGCATTAACGACCTCTTGTCCTAGCCGCACCTGAAACGTCACACTTCGCAGCCTATTATAAGGAACATAACATCAATATTTCATTGCATGTTTGAGAAAAGTAATTTACCTGTAGGTTGGCTACGTCACGTCTATCTGTAGGGTGTGCTAGACTTGAGATTTTTCAACGTATGATTTCTTTTGAATAATTAATATCTCTAAAACGAAATAAAAGATATCTCTTAAATTATGGGTTTTTGAACTATGTGTTATATCAACTTATATACTCTAATTAGGCTCTAGAATCGTAAGTTTAAACCTTTCGGGCTATTAAGGCTCATTTTAGTCGACTTAGTTTTTCGAACATGTCAAAATATTTCTTTTTTCTTTGTTTCGTATGTTTCTGCGGGCAGAGTTTGGTGTGTTCTCCTCTACCGGTCTCATTTATCAACCAATTTCAAAAACTACTTTTTAAAGCTAGGATCTTGAAATATTAACATTAAAATTACAAAGATAAACTCACACATCGTGCTGCATGCATATGACATGTTAGCGTTTGCCCGCGGCTACGCCCGCGTACTAAGGATATTTTATAACAGTCTACAAAAAATAGGTTCTCTGTTTGACCCGTATGTATGTACAGTGGGTCATTCTAAAATCCGTTGCAGAAAAACATGGCAAGAAATCTAAGTTCTATAAAAAATAAAATTTTGTTTAAGTTTGGTGTAATTCATATTATTTACATATCTTTATAAAATGCAAATTTGAAGCTAGGCGCGATCTTTTGTCTGTATTTTCTGATTTTTTGCCGATTTCCTGGATCAGGGTACAAATAAATAACAAAACTCTGTTACCATCATTTATTTATTATTAGTTAAGCAACAAATATATATTTCTTTATTTTTCTTTGAAATTAATATAAATTAAGTCTTTTTTAATAATGTTTGACATGTAAAATAAGATTATTGTTCCTTAAATATGAATAATATTTAAAATTATGGATACTCTCTTACTCTGTGTGTTTTATGACACAATTTTTTTCCTTAAATTGCTTAATTTGAATGATAAATAAGAAAATACGTAAGTTATTGTTCGTAAATAAAATTAGTAAACATGTGACATATATAATTTTTAAGAAAAAAAAAGCCGACTTATATGGGGGAGGCCGGTGAAAGATTATTATACTTAGATGGTGCACTCTTAGATTCCATACAATAAAATAAAAATGGCTATAAGTAGGTTTATAATGATAGAAGACTAAGTACCCTCAATTCCTCATGGAATCATGGAAAAACCTTGTTTGCTTGACAAACAAAACGAAGAGAACAAATCGCCAAACGTGAACTACGCGTCGTTGAAGAGTTCCGTTCTGATCATCATCAGCAGTTCCACTTCATCAAATGTCACTTTTTTGAATGAAAGTGCTTGATTAGTTCATGAAAATACTAAAATCACTATTTGTGTGCCTTTCACATTTGACAAGTTCCCTCGATTCCTAATGGATCCCATCATCAGAACTCGAGCATGACAAAAAATAACCGTGAAAATAAAACTTGCTTAACAAACACAGCTAGAAGGACAAATCGCCATACGTGAACTTTTCGTCGTCGAAGAGTTCTGTTCTGATCATCATCAGCTGTTCCACTTCATCCAATGTGACATTTTTGGATGAAAATGCTTGACTTGTTGATAAAAACACAAAAATCACTATATGTTTGTCTTAAAGATTTGAGGAGTTCCCTTAATTCCTCATAGATATCATCATCAGAACTGCGTTTTGACAAAAACGGGACCGACTGGGATATATTTACTTACAATTCAAAAAAAGAATTTTCCAAATCGGTTAAGAAATGACGGAGTTATGGAGTAACAAACATTAAAAAAAAAAACATAGGTACAACCCAAGCAGCAAGCTCACGTTATAATGACGCGATTTATAAGTGATTATCTCTCCAGCGACGTCTTCTGGTCATTAATCACGGCAATATTTACGTGATTTTTAGTCGCGTGACGTCATTCGTCCGTTAGAGACGTTAAATTGACGCCATAAATAGTCGTTTGACGACATTCGTCTTTATGAGACGTTTAAAAAGACATCCCGAAAAGTCGCGTGACGACATTCGTCCTTATGAGACGTTTAAAAAGACGTCATGAATATTCGCGTGACGACATTAGTCCGTTAGAGACGTTTAAAAAGACGCCATGAAAAGTCGTGTGACGACATTCGTCCTGACGAGACGTTTAAAAAGACGTCACGAATATTCGCGTGACGACATTCGTCCGTTACAGACGTTAAAATGACACCATGAATAGTCGTGTGACAACATTCGTCCTTATGAAACGTTTAAAAAGACGTCATGAATAGCCGTATGACAACGGTCGTCCTTATGAGACGTTTGATATGAGGCCATGGATTGTTGTGTGCCGACATTCGTCGTTATGAGACGTTTAAAAGGACGTCACGAATATTCTTGTGACGACATTCGTCTGTTAGAGACGTTAAAATACCGCCATGAATAGTCATGTGACGACATTCGTCCTTATGAAACGTTTAAAAAGACGTCATGATTATTCGCGTGACAACATTCGTCCTTGTAAGACGTTTAAAAAGACGCCATGAAAAGACGTGTGACGACATTCGTCCTTATGAGACGTTTAAAAAGACGTCACGAATATTCGCGTGACGACATTCGGCCGTTGGAGACGTTGAAATGACACCATGAATAGTCGTGTGACGACATTCGTCCTTATGAGACGTTTAAAAAGACGTCATGAATAGCCATATGCCAACGTTCGTCCTTATGAGATGTTTGAAATGAGGCCATGAATTGTCGTGTGACGACATTCGTCGTTATGAGACGTTTAAAAAGACATCGAGAAAAGTCGCGTGACGACATTCGTCATTATGGACGTTTAAAAAGACGTCACGAATAGTTGTGTGACGACATTCATCCTTATGAGACGTTTAAAATGACGCCATGAATAGCCGTGTGACAACGTTCGACCTTATGAGACGTTTATAATAATGCCATGAAAAGTCGTGTGATGACGTTCTTTTGTTGAGTCAACTTGAGACGTATAAAATTGACGATATAAAAAGAAGAGACGATAGAAAATTACATCTGTAGCACTGCACCCGTCGGCCGGCCGGCTCCGCGCCATAGGTGTACACCTCGTACGTATTCGCTTTTATTCGATTTTGAAGGCGCATTGACAAGAACTGTACGCATATTATTAGAGCTGACTTCTGAAATAATACACCAAAACCATCCGGAAGAATCACTACACGTTGGTGAAAGCCGCATCTAAAACCATCAAGCCGTTTTAGAGTTTATCGCGAACATAGAGACAGACAGACAGACGCGGCGCCGGCGGGGACTTCATTTTTTTTATTTTAAATGTTATATAATATAGATAAGTACGTAAATTTTAATAAGATATAGTTTATTTAAGTGAATAAGTGGGTAAAAAATATATATGGACACTATAATATCAACAATAATAAAAAATAAATTCAATCGATGTGTGGCAGGGCAGCAGCACCGTCATCGAAACCCGGCCATTTTGCCACGGGTTTAATTAAATTTGTGGCGAGTTACACGTATGTACATGCCGGTGTCACGTATGATGGCAACGCTTATTCGAGTTCTGAGCCATCCCAGTACGGTACTCAAGGTTCGATTCCAACGGTCTGCTATGGCTTTCTCCCATGTGTTTGATCAAAGATGACATTTGGGGTGCAAAGACGCCATCCAATGAAACTACACAAACTCGATAAAAAAAAACCATATAATTATGGAACCTACTCACAAGATTTCACGAGAATCGGTTGAGAAATGCGACCTATACTTAGAGGAGAACAGATCAATGATATTTTATTAAGTACTTATAAAATTTCATTGGAACAGACCATCAGGAATATTGGAAATCTGGACATACGAAAGAATTTTTGTCGAAGCAGGAGACGGTTCGCTCGCTCGGTCAATTACATTACTGATTCTGTGGTATCAGAATAAATTAATAATCAATAACCTTGACCACCAGTGGGTAGGCCCCGCCTCGCATTTTTGGTTTTATTGGTTTTTATTATGTTATTGTATTTTGTAGACTTACAATTGTTAAAAATATTGTATTTTTATATTTTAATTTATATAACATAGCGAAACCTAGCCTAAGACCCTATTGAAAAAAAAATCAATAATAATAATCGATAAAAAATTAGTCCCTATTAGTGCACGAAACCGGAACCATTTCGTGAGAGATGAAATTTATCAATACCGCGAAAAACGAGTGGTTCTCCGTCTCTTTTGCATTCGCATAGAATATCGTAAGTGCGAATGAAACGGAGAATTTCGCTTCGCAGTAACCGTCCACCAACCACAGACAGTATGACTACTTAATAAATTAAACAACGAAAAAAAACAAAATGTTTTATTATTATGTATAAATTACGCGATTAATTTAAATATAGCATTGATATGAATTAAGTCATAGTAGTTAAAAACGTATTTCATCTAAAATATCTAAATGGACACTGTTTTGAACTTTTGTCGTTTGAACTTATAGCGGGAGTGTGTTGACAGTGTTGCCATAATAATATGGTGAGTGAACATTTGTTACATAATTGCGTAACTTTTGATTTGACCCTCTCATGTACACGTAACTTTTAATTTTGAGTTATTTTATGGAACATTTCTAGCTTATAGATTTTTAAAACAGGTATGTTTAAACTTGTTTAAAGAGTGTTTAAATAGTAATCGTCTAAACAATGTATTTTCACCGCTCCGTTTCTTTCAATGTTTTGATATGGATAAAGTGTGTTCTACGACTTCAAATATATACCGATCGAAATAATCGTATTAAGACGGTGGTTGTATTAAAGTTAAAGTGAATGGTAACAGAAACGAGATAAAACAAAAACCGGCCACGTGCGTGTCGGGCCACGTGCAATGCAAGATTCCGTAGTTGCCCACCCGTTAAATTATAAGGACTAATAAAATAATCACACACTTATAATTCAAAATGTTTGACACAACTAATGACGTTATCTAAGTAATCAATGGAAATTGTACGAAACCGGCTATTACTCGTTAACTATAAATCTCTATTTACCTGTTATAGTTTTCCTTTTAAAATCATTATATATAAGATGATTTCTGGGTCGTGAAGCAAGAGAGACAGACATTATACAGAATTTAAAATGACCCTAATAATGTTGATAAGTATTGTTTATCTCCAATAATCTTGATTATTTTTCAGATGAAAAGTAGAAAAAAACATTTATGCATACTATTTAGTCACCCTACTCAATGTGACGTCTTGTCGCTTTCCATAAAACGTATCTAAAAAGCAGGGTGACCAGGATTACTTAGTATAAGATGAATTTTACTTGAAATATAAGAAAAAATAAACTTAATATATTTTAATCAAATACTGCCATATGATAATGAGGATCATTTACAGAGTCAGAAAAAGTGGTGTTGGATCACGACCTAGAACCATGATTTTTTTCGCATACCAAGTAGCATCCGTTTAACTCCATGACACATGACTCCAACAAAAATTAGCACTAAGGCTGGCCTTTATAAGTACACAGTCTGAATCCGAATCTGAATTCATATTATCAATTCAGAATGCACGGAATTGCATACAATTTAAGAGGATATACTCCGCACGGCGCAAGTCAAATCTAGGTATTTCTTGATGTTTTCCGCGACACACAAAGAAGTACTGCACATGGTGTACGCATGTGTTTGTAAACAACATGACGTATAAAACTACTCGTTCAAATTTGAACCTTGATACGATGAAATAAGGTCTACAATGATATCAGCCAATATAGCTTTGTATGCGGTAACAGGTTGTCGCATAACGCGAGGACATAATCTTGACACTTTTGCAGCGAAAATGATGTGTACAACTATATGTATACATTCATATCGTCATGTTTTTAGTATATACTTGTACATAAATAAACTCACGCCTATATACCCAAAAGGGGTAGGCAGAGCACAAGAAAATTAATTCCAGTGTCACTTTTAGCAATTGCAGGTTTATCGATGGGAATATTGTGATATTGTAGTGACAGATTGCTAGCCTATTGCCTACAACACACTACGACCTGGTTAGCATTGTCGGCTCTTACGACACTCAATTACTGTCGCAAGTTTTAAATTGACCACAAAGACAATAGATACACATAAATATGCTGTTACACCTTATAGCTTGGCATGCTCTAAAAAATGTACACTCCATGAGCATACGGATATACAATCAGTTGCCAACTGAGTTAAAAAATTGCCTATTACTATTTTTTAAAATTATATTAAAATGTGGCTTTTTTGTAATTGTTTTTATAATATGCATGAATATTTTAATTACAAGGATGACTATTATTGATCATTAGCTTACATATTTAATTGATTTTAATATATTTTCTTTCATATTATTATAAATCACATTCAGGAGAGACTCCACTTTGACTAGTTATTTTTAAGATCTTTTGACCTTAACATTGTGCATGACATTAAATTATTTATTTTTAGAATCCTACTTTGTCGACTTTTTAGGTATAAAAATAATGTACACTATGTTATGTAAATTAAATGTTTTTCTATTTTCTTGCATTTTTAGTAAAGCAGAATGTATTGGTCATTAATGTTTGTAACACCTTGTTTTGTATACTACATTCTTGCAATGAATAAATGATTATGATTATTATGACCCAAGGGAAGAAAGGGGGTGGTGCTATTCTAACCCGGCACTACGTGTTTATTGTGTATGAAGATGTATGATCAATGCAATGATATGATATGATATACCGCTACGGTGTGTGTGGGTAGACTAAAACTAAAACTTGCAGCTAAATGTGGGTAGACTACAACTAAGGCATTATAAATAAAAATAATAAAAATATTTGAGTCCTAATAAAATTATAAATAAAAATAAATCAACCAAGTATCATGATCGTTAATCGAAAATCAATTGACAATTGCGAGCCATTCATGACTTGTCTCGATTTAGCTCACGATTACGTCCCTAGTATACTTTGACTGCGACGTTCGTAATAAATACGTCTAATCGGAGGTCACAGGTTATATTGGTTTCCTCAGGGGAGTTGTTGTAAGCTTTGTGAAGAGTCACAAAAAAACGCTGTACACGTCCTCCTCTGACGGCCGCTCGGCCGGTACTGAGTCACTATAAGCGAGTCTTTGGGAAAAAGGTCTGTTTTAAATCATTTAAAATAAATATATTTTTATCTTATTTACTACTTGTGAACAATTTTGATATGATAAAATAGAAGTTCTTTTATCATACCAAAATGTTAAATGTTGTGTGTGTGTGTATGTGTGTGTGTTTTATGTTTTTTTGACGACCTGTTTAGCCTAGTTGGTAGTGACACTGCCTCCGAAGCTAGAGGTCCCGGGTTCGAATCCCGGCCAGGGCATTATTTGTGCATTTAGCACGGATCTTGTTCTTGGGTCTTGGATGTTCTCTATGTATTTAAGTATGTATTTATCTATCTAAGTATGTATATCGTCGCCTAGTACCCATAGTACAAGCTTTGCTTAGTTTGGGACTAGGTCGATTTGTGTAAGATTGTCCCCCAATATATATAAATATATGATTTGTTAGATGTATTCTCCGATATTTTTATTTTCTTGTATAATAATTTCCAATCGTCCTTCTTTCCAGTATTTTTATTTTCTTGTATAAAAATTTCCGACTAATTTTTTTCCCAGCATTATTTTTTCTTGTATAAAAAATTCCGATTGCCTTTTTGCCAGCCACTTAATTTTCCACTCGAACAATTTCATGTGCGTATATTAAACCCTTTGAAAAAATTCTCATACGCATACTTTCTTTGTTGTAACTTTTCACCGAGGAAAATTTGAATATATTATATTTTTAGTACGTCACTCCTTGTGGCACTCTTTAGGGGAGGCCCATGTCCAGCAGTAGACGTCTTGCGGCCTATATAATGATGATGATATTCATGATGATGACGTCACTCCTGGCTATATAGTGGCAATTACCGCCCACTACGCGTGCGCAAAAGCCCCAATTTTTATCCAGGAGGAGACGTAAAATTTTGTACTTACCACGGGTTAATACCGCTTCGATATCGCTTTTGGCTCGGGCGTCAGATTCCTGCGATCTGAGACATTCTTTGTTTTACCGCCCTAGGTAATTAATGTACGTTGTATGTATGTATGTTAATGTAAGGCCAGCCATAGGCTGCTGTGGCCGCTTACCGTCAGGCGAGCCGTAACTATGCTTGTTTGCCACCGACGTGGTATATTAAAAAACTAGTCCTGATAAGGATAAGGCTGGTTTCCTCACGATGTTTTCCTTCACCGAAAAGTGACTGTAGTAAATATCAAATGATATTCCGTCTGTTTGAACCTACGACCTCCATATGTGGTGACAGCAATGGCATTCATCGATGACGTTTCGGTGACAGTGACAAATATTATGTTATGGCCTTATACGCGATGAGGGACAGGAGATATTGTCAGTGTATCTCGCTCCCACGTGCGAAATTGTCTATCTTACATCTCTTTTACGCATCTTTGTATATTACCCATTTGTGTATATTACCGGCTCCAGTCTTATTCTTACTCCATGTGACCTCCGGATTGAAAATCGCACCCCTTAACGCTAGACTACATACGCTATACGTACGATTACTGCAATTCGCCTTACAGGTAAAAATAGTAATGTGTCTATAATTTGATCTGCCGCAATGAATGATATTTAGATTGAAAAAAAAATTTGCCTGACTGAGACCAAAAAGTGCCAAATATCAAACTCCAATTAACAGTGTTATAACGCGAGTAAGCAAAATTGCGAATGTAAGTAATAATTTTCTATTGAGAATATAATCTATTAGAAAATATTCACTTAGATAAAAAGGCAAATATGATATTTTGAGACAAGTAAAATATACGCCTAAGAAATTAAACGTGTAGAAACTCAAGTGATTGGAAAAGTAGGCGATCGGAATTTTTTATACAAGAAAAAATAAATATGGAAAAAAGGCTGTCGGAAACTTTTATACAAGAAAATACAAATACTGGAAAGAAAGGCGATCGGAATTTTTTATACAAGAAATTAATATCGGAAAATGCATCTAACAAATCAAATATATATATATAATAATGCATTAAAAAACATTTTTATAAGTTTGAACATTACTAAAACATGCAATGAAGTTTGTCATAAATAGGTAGTTTTCTGTGGCTCTTTTAGTTAAACGAAATTTTAAATCGTGAAAATTCAGTCGGTAGAAGAAATAAAGCATGTTCTGACGCGTTCAACTATATATAATACATAGTATGAATTCAATAGGTTACAGAATAAACAGAGTTGAAAGACGCCATGTTTTTGAATATTTCGAAATCGAGGGTGAGAAAAGTGCTCGAGATTCTTCAATATACGTTTAATTTCTAAATGTAGTCTGTAAAACCCCAAGTCAATAAGTTGTTCATTAAGGATCTGTGAATAATTATCCATAAATTTTTACTAATTCTGAGAAATAACGTATTGAAAACATAGTAAAACGCCGAAATGTACCTTTTCCAGCGTATACCCTCTTAACTATTATCGACACACATTCTGATTTTTTCAGATTATGTATTTCTCAGATTGATGCTGACATGAGAATATGAAAATTCCGATTATTAATTCCAGACGCACCTCTTTCTATACAATTAGTACAGACAAGCACACACATACTGGATTCAGATTAGAAATTCCGATTAATAATATTTACATTTTGACAGCTGTCATCCCAGTACAATTTATGTCACCATTGACGTTTGTTGCACCGGGGTGACACCTGTCAAACGCGAGATTACTGAACTGATTGAATTTTTTAAGACATGTGTGAGGCAAGGCTCCAGAATTCAGACTATGAATTCAGATTATGAATTCAGGTTGGGATTCAGACTGTGAAAGGCCGACCTAAAAATAAATATCACGCAAACAGATTAAAAAATCAAACAAATGATTTAGGAAAACCCACGGTACTTATACACGAGCGATCCAATAATAGGGCATGCATTTCAGAATCTCGAAATTCCGGATTCTCGGCCATTTTTTCCGATATTACAATTCCGGAATATTATTTTACCATCTAACCAGGCAATTGATTAATTGATTCCAGTTTTCAGAAATGGTTCGTTTAATAACCATCTTTAATATAAATGTGAAGATTTAATGATAGGAATCCTGAGAAAATGAGGGAACTCCTCAAATATAATAGGCACGCATGTAACGATTTCAGTATTTTCTATAGTAAATCACGCATTTGTTTGCGAAAACCAAGTGTAACTCTTTTTCGCTCAGTCTCAATAAACCTCTCCGTGCGTTTCGTGGAGCGCACCCACTAGCCAGTACAATTTCTATGAGAATCACGTTAGAACGCCGGGCGCGTACAAAGTCTATGAAGAAATAGGTAAATCTGGTGCGGCGCACGGAGCCCACACGAGGCGGCTGGTGGCGGTATTACCCGACCAAGCGAAGTAAACGCTCAAAATATAAAGATTTTCTTGCGCGCTAATTGTCAAGTTAGCTTAGTTGGTTGATAAATATAACATGACCTGCACTTTTCTCGTATCGCGCCATCATTCGTATTTCGTGTTTATTGTTTGTTTTTGTAAAGTGAGTGTGACTATCTTTAATGAAATGACGAACTGTGTGTTAAATAAAAAAAAGTGTGAACTTGAAAATCGAGAATATTAAAAACAATAATAAAACTTTTAGTGATTGATAAATTAGAAATAAAATCGACTGGGCCGCCAAGGTCATGTCTTAATATAAAACCATTTGCCATTGACCAAAATCAACAGATCGAGGTAATACATAAAAAAAATTGTTAGTAGGAAAATGTGGTTGTATTGCAATTTTTGAGTTATATATTATAGTATTTCATAAATCCATAAATTAGCGCACCACTGGTTTTCGTAGTCAGCAGCCGCCAGCCCGCCACTGGTCATAGGTAACAAATTCTCAACCCTTCAGTGTAGGCATCATGCATAGTTTTATCATTTATCTAGAAATTCGCGTAAAACAACTTTAAATTTCCACCAACGGATATTTAATTAACTATTTTTTAATCATTTAAACAGCTAAATGTCTAATAGTATAAATATATATTTGAATACTAGCTTTTCCCCGCGACTTCGTCCGCGTAGGACTCGTTCTCGCCTTGGATTTTTTTTCCCATTCAATCTTTCTTAAACTCAGATGGTTGGACGGCGTCGAAAAGGGCACCAGAACCTTAGGGGGGACATGTTAGAGAAGGAAAGCCATGAATAGATCGGACTGGAGAGATTTGCTTGACCAGGCTAGGCCCCACCTACGGCTGTAACGCCTCAGATGATCATGATGATACAATCTTTCACCCTTCTTTACACCCCTTAAGAAATCATTGTAGTCAATATGACATTCTCTAGTAATCCTATTGTCAAAACGAATGATTAAGTGCTTATTTAGGAATATCAAATGTACCGATTCTAAACGAATGAATCTCGTCAAAAACAATTACATGTACAATAATAAAAGTCTCGCTACGCAGTTCTGCCGTTAAACGCTGTCCCAATAGAGCGAGTTCTTCGTGTAAGTATGATGGTCGAAGGCCGGAAGCAGAGTGGCAAGACATGCGAGGCCGAAGGCCGAGCGTGCCAACAGAGCGGGTTCTTTATGTAATGATAAAGGCTGAAAATGCGAAACAGAGCGGCAAGAAATGCGAGGCCGAAAGCCGAGCATTCACACACAGAGGCCTCCTTACCAATGGCTGAGGGCCGAAGGCCCGAAGCATAGTGGCAAGGCACGCCAGTCCGAATTCCGAGCATCCCAACAGAGCTTGGCTCTTTTTGCAAGGCTAAAGGCTGAAGGCCCGAAGGGCGAGCCAACATAACACTAACTGTTCCCGAGTGTCTTATAAGCTAACCTGACGGCCCAAGGCTGAAGGAGAGCAGCAAGGCAAGCGAGGCTGAAGGCTCAGCGTTACATTATAGGGCACTATTTATACGTGGAGACTGTCTATCCCTGAGTGTCTTTTAAAAGCGAGTTCGGCCCTCATGGTCGCTTTTATAAGACACCAAGGAGAGCGGCAAGGCGCGCGAGGCCAAAGGCTGAACGTACCTCTTCAGCTTTATTATATGTATAGATAGATAATTTAATAGAAAGTCCGATAATTTAATAGTTTAGTAGGGAATTTAATAAGGTGAATCTAAACTTTGACCGGTACTGTAGCAATAAGCGCATTAACTATTGGGAAGCTGTTTATGTCAATATCATCATCATTATGTCAGCCGAAATACGTCCACTGCTGGACATAGGCCTCCCCCAAAGACTTCCACAATGACCGGTCCTGCGCCACCAGCATCCAGCGGACACCCGCGACCCTTACCAGGGCATCAGTCTACCGTGTGGGCCTCCTCACGCTACGCCTTCCATGGAGTCAAAAATAAATGAGGAAATATGTATTATGTTCACAAATGCACAAGGCGAAGTTCGAAATAGAAGTTTTGTTTTGGTATACATTATCAGAACAATAGCGTATCCTATTTGGAGGCAATATATATTGCCCATAAAAAAATTATAACCATCATAATTTAGGGTACATTGTATCGTAATTGATAAAAAAAGTTAAATCCCAATTCCGGATCCAGTTCCGGAATTCCGGAATTTATTATAAATATAGAAAATCAGTTCCGGAATTGAAAACCATCAGATATTGCACGCCCTACAATAAGGATATAGCTTTTGCAAGAAAAGGAACTTTCTTATCAACATTTTATTCTACCGTTTTGTTGGCGTGATTGATACTTACAAAAAACTCATGCCTGTATTCCCGAAAGGGAAGGCAGAGCACATGAAATTCAATATGGCGTGATTGTTACATATGTATACTTACGCCAAATTGCAGCTTTCTAGTAAGGGTTACTGAGCTAAGCCGCTAAAACTATGGTTTAGATTAAAGCTCATGAATCAAACATAATTCCAACAGTATCAATACATAGCATCATGATTGATTCATGTGCTTAAAACTATAGTTTAAAGTTAATTCCAATATAATCAATACATCGCCTCCCAATCCATACTAATAATATAAATACCTTTTCACGTTTTATAGTTTTTAAGATTAAAATAAAATCTGTATATTTTTAGGAGATGATTTATAAACAAAAACCTTTTTTTATATAAATCTTTGATAAACTGTATGTATATCTATTTAAATTGCATTATTTATACATAAGTATTTCGTAATTAAAAAAAAACTACTTTATCTAAAATGGAACTTTTCAGGAACAGCGACGTAACTTTTTTAATTTAACCTGGCAACTTCATGGCCAACGCTAACGCCATTTTGTTTTCTATTTTCTACGCAAACCGCGCCTCCGCGCAAACGCATCGGTCGATCGTGGGTTTCGGTGAGTTATTGTGATTTTTGAACGCGAAGACAAGAAGTGTATTAATGCATAAGTACTTTATATTGTAGCTGAAGAAGAGCTAGAAAATAATAATGATGGTAATAATAAATAACGTTATTATCATATCTTCAATGTGGTTGACGCCACGCAAAGTTGAGTGTTTTTGGCCGAATTCGAAACTTTCGCAGCATTACAATAAATATTTACAAAAACATCTACCACCAAAGGAAGATTGGCGACTCATTAAGCTTAAAAGGAAATTCTTTGAGACTGGTAAGTTAGCGTTTCTGGTCTAATTCAAGCCGTGCGTAGTACATATATAAATATAACAGATAGGTAGCTATTGTAAGTTCATTTTAATGTGTAAATAGGCATTATGACAGTTTTTTATTTAGTTATTACTGTAAGACCTCAATTTGAGACACATCCGTGAAAGCAAAACTTTCGGAGCATCAAAAGTCACCGAAATATCGCAATTTCAAAATCACTTTTTTGGACTTCCCCAGTCACGCCTGGCCTATTCCTAGGAACCTTATATGTATACATTGTGTGAAACTTTGTTCGATTGCTATATAATATGCGCTTCTATGAAAACGGCAAAACAAATGTTGCGATAAAATATGTGATAATTATATTCAGTAGTATTTTAATTTTCAAATAATTTCATACTTTTCAAATGGACTTGCCCACGTAACTTTATGGACGATTCTCACCGAACGGCTGGAGTCTGCGCGCACCCCACTAGAGCCATAGGAATTCGAACCCTCCATACAGAAGTTAAATTTCATATTTGAATACGAAGTCTAGCTTCTGTATCCAATGGAGGGTTAGAAGTCCTTTGACTGTGGTGTTCGCGCCGACTCCGGCCATTATACGTCCCAATCTGCTGGGCACAGGCCTCCTCTCATGGATGAGAGGGAATGGGCTGTAGTCCCCACGCTGGCCTAGTGGGGATAGGGGACTTCACTCTGCTAATACCGATGATACAGAATCGTGCTATCGAACCAAAATGTTGCACATCGTTATTTTAATCATACATTTTGCAGTAATTTCAATCTAAATCGTTCAATCTCAGGATTCGTCATCATGTCTTTTAGTTTTGTTGTAAACAGTGTACTTCTACCTAGTGTACCTGCAAAACGCGCTCATGCAAAATTCTTTACATTACATTCATACCTACTGTCAACTATAGGACCAATGTTTTTGTTTGAGATTGCGTGAGAAATCTGAGGCTCAATGAAAATCTGCTAAATGAAAGACATGAGCTTATGGGTTTTAACTTTATAATCATTCTGCACTATTAACAATTGCAATTCCAGTTATAGCTGTTGCATTGCATTAGGTCCAAATTAGAAACAATAAATAAATAAATATTAGGGGATAATGTTACACAAATCGAAGTAGTCCCATAGTAACCTCAATAAAGGCTTATGTTGTGGGTACTAGACAACAATATATTTAATGTATTAATGCTAATTGCACAAATAAATGCCCTTACCGGGATTCGAACCCAGGGACCTCTAGCTTCATAGGATAGGCAGGGTGGCTACCCACTGGGCTATAGGCTCAGCTTCTGAGATAATAAGACTCTTTATGTTCTAGAATATATTATATCATTAACATAATGTTTACATAGATGATTTGATGCTGGCAAGGCGAAAAGCCAAGGAAGCGGAATGGACCAGTGATTTAACTGATGGTGACGAGATACCATCCATCCAGAAAAGAACAATTAGGCAACCAAGACCAGTCACCAGTAGTGATGACGAAGAAAATAACACAGATTTTTTTCAACATCACAAAATAACTATAAACAAAAAAAAGAAGTTGGAATTTTTTGAAAATACAGGTATTAACAATATGTGTCGTTATTGCTTTCATAGTTAAATACAAGATGGTACTTTTTACTTTTTTGGTTCAACAATTTTTAATACAAATTATTTATTTATTCAGTGTGCCCATTGACAGAGACCTTCACCAACTCCAGTCTGCACGAGGATCCTTATGGTGAAAATGCAGGTAGTCATAGGTTTAATTTCTATTATTTTATTAGGTATTTAATATTTTATGACCACTTTATTTTTAGGTGCATTCCACCTGGTCTAGCATGTTTAAGATAATTGGTCTGTCAAGATAAGGTTCCAGGTTTGAAACATTACCACTGTTTGTAATACTCTTGGTTGATGCTGGTATTTTTGTATGTATGGTAAGATGTGTATTAACTTTCAGAACATGAACATACTGAGGCTAGATCTCCTCAAACACCTGACTTTACTGCCGCTGACTCCGCTGAGGCCACAATAATACATACTCAGGTCAAGACCCCTCAACCTTCATCTAAAACTGACACAACAGCAATTGGCAGTGCATCAGGTAATTGAAATTAGAATATTTTGATAATTGATAAACATTTTTATTTTATACTAGCTGTTGCCCGCGACTAGCCCGCGTCTTCGCTTCTATTGGTTGCAGCGTGATGTTATATAGCCTAAAGCCTTCCTCGATAAATGGACAACACAAATATAATTTTTCAATTCGGATGAGTAGTTCCTGAGATTAGCGCGTTCAAACAAACAAACTTTTCAGCTTTGTAATATAAAAATAACATGACATGTTTTTTTACCATGTCGGGTTTTCTTGGATAATTTCTATGTATTTATTATCTATATAAGTAAGTATCGTCACCTAGGACCCATTAGTACAAGCCTTGCTTTGTAGACTAGGTCCATTTTTGTAAGATTGTTATTTTATTCATTTAAACATGCATACGGTCTATTTGATTATTTTTGTATTAAGCAGTAACACCTGCTAATGAAAATTCAAAATTTTAAATAAACAGATAAGTAGAAAACAACTGAGCTATCGGAACAATCGAGCACAGGTTCGATGTATAACATATGGTAGCTCGATACATTAATGGTATATTAATTTTAAAATATTTTTGATATATTTTCAGGTTACGAATATAATAGTATGAAAATACTAAATACAATTTTAGAGCAAAACAATCAACTTCTGTCATGGATAAGGACTCAAAATGTAGCAGATATCTTAAAAACAAGAAAGACTCCAATGCAACTACCCATAAACTTACCTATTGATAGTGAAGATGACATTTGTCAAATTGAGCATTTCTTAGAAGACGACAAGAACTTTTCAAATCTGGTGAGTAGGATTTTTTATGAATAATTTTTATGAACTTAATCATCACATTACAGTTATAGCTAAAGTAATGTCAAAAAAGAAATTTTTCCTTCAAATGAGCGGATCAAAGTTATACTTTTCCCTGGAATGACTAGTAGCATTCCTCGTACTTTTTCTATAGTTTTTCGAGGTGCAGATTCAATAAATGGTGACGTATTTCGAATCTAAAATGGGGTTCATGTAATTTTGTAAGACACTTGGTACTTGGTAGCAAAATTTATTCCGTCTTAGACACTTGAATCTTTCGCTTCACTCGGGATTCAATATATCGCCCTCGCCGTAAACAGGTAAATAATTTTGCTCCCTTGAAACACAAACTACAATTACCATGAGACCAACTCTGAAAGTAAAAAAGAATCAGCTGTTCCATACAAAATTAAATACCTAATTTCAGAATATCGTCGGTGACAAGCGAAAGTCACTAAGTAACAAATACCTACTTAAAGTAAAACTCGTATCTCAATATCGATGTAGTACTGAAATACGAGGTTTTGAGTAGCAGTGACAGATATTTTAGTGACTTTTGCTTGTCACCCGACAATAATACAGGATTGCCCATTAGATCGGTCAGACTTAATATGAAACATAATATCTAAAATGAATAAAATGCATTGTATTTCACATGCTTTAAATAAAAAATATGAAATACAATGCAAATTTTATTTTTAATCTAATAAAAAAAGAGTTATTTTTATGGTTATTTAATTTTTTAATAAAATTACATTTATCAAAGACAAAGTCAAAATATTCTTTATTCAAATATGCCTAGCAACAAGCACTTTCGAATCGTCAGTTATAACATGTATTAACATATATATTAATTAATTATTTAGAGCAATTTATTAATGCTATTATTATTCTTTAAAATAAATATTGTATTGTTGTAGACACGTCATTGTATTGTTTACATTTTAGATGTCATGTTTCATAGTAAGATTTTCAGCCTACATCAAAATGTAGGGTTTTTCTTCAATATGACCGGGTTCAATAAGAACCAAGTACAAGTTTTTTTTTTAATTCATGTGTATACAGATTATGTTGTCACTAAAATCGATGACATGGTTCCTAAGAACATATTTTTCATGTATGTCTTTTAATTTCAGACTTGCCCATACTGACCGATCTAAATGGGCCAACCTGTATCCCATAGTAAAAGTTTTTTATAAAATTAATAACAGTTTCATACATTGTACGTATATTTACTTTCTGTTATATAATCCTACCCGTTAACTTAATATTTAAGTCTACTATCGCTAGTTTCGGTAACGATCTTATAAACAATTTTAGTTCAGTTAACATAGAAGTGTAGTACGGCTGACAGTTCGGTAATGTGTCTATTTTATTACTAATTACTTTTAGTGGTCTTTTTAGGGTTCCATAGCCAAAATGGCAGAAAAACGGAACTCTTATCGAGTCGCCGACGGCCACTTTAGCTTAGTTGGTAGTGACCCTGCCTACGAAGTTGGAACTCCCGGGTTCGAATCCCGGTCAGGTCATTTATTTGTGTGATGAGCACGAATATTTTGTTCCTGAGTCTTGGATGTTTTCTATGTACTTAAATATGTATACGTATGTATATCGTGGTCTAGTACCCATAGTACAGTCGAGGAATTTGAATAGAGTCCAAAAGTGAGAAACATTCAAATTCCTCGACCGTACAAGCTTTGCTTAGTTTGGAACTAGGTCGATTTGTATAAGATTTTCCCCCAATATTTATATTATATTATTAAATGTGTGTCATATAAAAAAATCATTAGATATTTTTTTACAGGTGCAACAAAAAAACTCCAAAAAGACAAAGAAATTGAAGACAGCATCAAAGTTTGGCTAAAACATGCACCTCAGCGAACAAAACTCGAAGAGAAGAAATCGCTGGTTCGTATAAATCCTACTGTCTAGTTACTTGTACTTTATTTGCTATACTATATGTCTAGTTACTTGTACTATAATGTTTCATGTTCACAGAGAACGCCAATTACGAATGAATCTGAAAGCATCAATTCCCCTCATGTTATTAGTGATGAAAGTAAATACAGAAAGGACTTATGTTATACTATTTTTTCCGAATCTCCGATTAGTAACTATGTTAATCAAGAATCTGATTCAATTGTCACGAATATGTGTAGTAAAAATACCATTACACATCATCCAGACTTACAAACTTTTTTAATGGAATGGACTTTAAAATATAATATTACCAATGCTGCCTTAACTGCTTTATTATAATATTTGAAAATAAATAATACTGACCTTATGTCTGATGCTAGAACTTTAATGAATGTAAATAGTAAATATAATGTTAAGGTGCTTAAAAATGGAGAATACATACATTTAGGAATAAAAAAATCTTTGTTAGATTTTCTGAGCATGAGAAATGATGTAACAGATATCAAATTAAATTTTAATATTGATGGTTTACCATTATTTCATAGTTCCAATGTCCAGTTTTGGCCGATACTAGCTGATATGGCAAATTTTAAAGAAACTGTATTTGTAATTGGAATTTTCTGTGGCGTATCTAAACCAGATCCACTTGATACTTACTTAGATGATTTTATTAAAGAATTGGACTTGCTTTTAAGAAATGGATTGTTTTGTAACAATCGGGTAATACCTGTGTCTGTAAATTTTTTCGTATGTGATATGCCGGCACGTTCATTTCTTAAACGAGTAAAATCTCATAATGGATATTCCAGTTGTGATAAGTGCACTTGTCATGGCGACTATGTTCACAATCGTATAGTTTTGGATGACCTCAATAGCTCTTTAAGGACTGACGAGTCATTTTCTTTACAAAGCGATGAGGATCACCACACTGGGATTTCTCCGTTGATTAAATTACCAATTGGTCTTGTGTCAACTTTTCCTATTGACTATATGCATAGTGTCTGTTTAGGTGTCATGAGAAAGTTATTACATTCATGGGTTAAGCCAACTAAATCTGAAGTCAAAAATGTTAAATTAAATAGTAGAAAAATATCTTTATTGAATGAAAGCTTGTTATACGTACGTCCGTTTATATCTACTGATTTTAATCGGAAATCTCGAAGCATCCAGGACATCGATCGTTGGAAAGCTACTGAGTTTCGTACATTTCTTTTATATATTGGGCCTGTATTGTTACACGGGTTATTGGAAACTCCTGTTTATAATCACTTTCTGATTTTGCATGTGGCCATTTCCATACTGGTGTCAAACAAAAAGGTCCAGCGATACTCAAGTTATGCCAAATACTTACTGAAAGAATTTGTTAAAGATTGTGTTGACATTTATGGTCAACAATACGTAATATATAATGTGCTTTCGCTGATTCACCTCGGTGATGATGTAGATAAATATGGTGTATTAGATAATATTTCTGCTAAGATTTGAAAAAAATTTGGGAACCCTAAAAAAATTAGTTAGAACTCCTTACAAACCATTGCAACAAGTGTGTAATAGAATTGGTGGAAGAACGTTTTCCAACACTATATTTAAGGGTGCACATTGTTCACATCGTCATGTCAATGGGCCAATTCCATCTCTTGATTTCATGCAATACAGTAAATTTATATTTGAAAATTTTACTCTTGACATTAATTCTTCTGCTGATTCTATATGCCTGTTGAGATTGCACTATTTTTAAAATTATTAACATTTTAACTGATAATGACAAAATAATGCTTTACTGTGAAAAGTATATGACTTATGAAGATTTTTTTACTTATCCATGTTCTTCAAGAAGCTTACAAATATTTCTTGTTAGTGAACTGTCACTACTAACACTAATAAATGTGTCAGATGTTATTTCGAAAAGTATAAAGTTACGTTTTTTTTTTCAAAAATTTGTTGTATTACCTTTGAGACACATTTAAGGTTAAATTTTGAAATCAATTTGTGTTTTGTTTGTTCTAATATACGTAAATAATATGCATACCTGCATGTTCAAAATTTCCAGTTTTTTTGCTTACAGATTTGTGATGTTGAAAAGGATCTGTGTTATTTTCTTTTTCAATCTCTCCTGGCATAGAATAATATATTACCTAGACGGCCCATCCCTTTAACATGCTTGTAACCAAAAGACTAGCTATTCTCGTAGTCGACATAGCGTCAAGTAGTGAAATTATCAGTACCGCTACTTGATTCTAAACCGACTACGAAAATAGCCAGTATTTTGGTTAAGGGATGGGCCGTATAGGTACTATAGTTTATGGTTAAATCATAGGTTAAAACATTAGGTAAATGATAATATATATTCTAGAACATACAGAGAGAAAGTTGGGACAAGAAAGTCTTTGTAGGCAACAGATGTCTATTGAGAGACTGCACTATTTTTAAAGTTATTAATATTTAACTGATAATGACCAGTGGTCGTAACTTTTGTAGCATTTTCGGTGCAGCGTAGTGGTGTTAACGGAGTTGGTATGGACAAATACAATTTTAGCGGTTAGTTAAGGTTAACATTAACGTTAATGAATCATAAGAATTTAAATCATTTATCCCAATACTCTTAACACTACTACTACGCTGCACCGGAAATGCTACAAAAGTTACGATCACTGATAATGACAAAATGACTCATGAAGATTTTTTTATTTATCGATGTTCTTCAAGAAGCTTACAAATATTTCTTGGTAGTGAACTGTCACAACTAACGCTAATAAATGTGTCAGGTGTTATTTCACAACTTATAATGTCACCTTTTTTTAATATTTGTCGATATTTGTCGACTTTAAGATACATTTAAGGTCAAATTTTGAAATAAAATTGTGTTTTGCGTGTTCTATACACATACGTAAGTAAAGTACAAAATATGCCTACCTGCATTTCAAAGTTTCCGACTTTTTTGTTTACAGATTTGTGATGTTGAAAAGGATGTTTTATTTTCTTATCACTCTTGGCATAAAATAATACATTACCTAGACGGCCCATCCTTTGACATTCTCGTAACCAAAATTCTAGCAATTTTCGTAGTCGATATCTAGCGTCAAGTAGCGGAGCTATCAGTACCGCTACTTGACCCTAGACCCACTACAAAAATAGTCAGTATTTTGGTTACACCCGTTTATGTATAAAGTTTATGGTTAAATCATTGGATAAAACATTAAGTAAATGATATATTCTAGAACATACCGAGAGAAAGTTGGGGCATCTAAGTCTTTGTAGGCTTCACGTGGCAACAGATGTATATTGAGACACTGCAGTATTTTTAAAGTTATTAACATTTTAACTGAAAATGACAACATAATACTTTACGGTCCAAAATCTGAGTATAATGACTAATGTTTTTTTTTTATCCATGTTCTTTAAGAAGCTAACAAATATTTCTTGTTAGTGAACAGTCACAACTGAAACTATTAAATGTGTCAGATTATATTACAAAATATATAATGCATCTTTTTTCTCAAAAATTTACCTTATTTACCTTAGATACATTTATTTTGTGTGTGTGTAACCATTTTTTATTGTATTATTTCGGATTTGATCCAAATTTTGCGCGTGAAGATCTTTACTTGTATGTTAGAAAATATTTTTGTCGTTCTTAACACACGAGTAGTAAAGATTTTCACGCGCCCAATTTGGCGCTAAGCCCTACCCTAAAAACGTCATAACCTGGTTATATTTTGAAAATAAATTGTGTTTTATGTGCATAACCATTCTTTTATTGTATTATTTCAGATTTGATCCAAATTGTGCGCATGAAAATCTTTACTCGAGTGTTAGAAATAGCTATTTACGATAAAAGGGTTGTCAAACAAAGAAATGCCGATATCGCAGATGTTTGAGGCCCGAGTCGCAGGCGAGGGTCATACATATGCGAGGAAGGGCTTTCTGTTTTACGACCCGTGTTTTGTTCACAATTTTACGTCACCACTTGGCCAAAAAGTGGGTTTTTTGGCAAGGTGTAGTGTAAATATTTTTGTCGTTTTTAACACACGAGTAACACTCTAGTAAAGACATTCACGCGCCCAATTTGGCGCTAAGCCCTACCCTAAAAACGTGTACGTTACAACGTCAATAGACGTCTGATATGACGTCGTACAACGTCATAACTCCACGCATTTAAGACGTTTATACTGACGTCTATTAATGTCGTCTCGTAACAGGGAAAATGACGTTGTGTGACGTTAAATTAGACGTCTATTAACGTCAAAGGTGACGTCTTGAAAAATGACGTTCTGACGTATTTTAAACGTTATACGCGACGTATAATTTTACGTACAAAATGTCGTCTTATAACGTAAACCATGACGTTTTGTGACGTAAAAATTGACGTCTTATAACGTAAAACATGACGTTTTAGAACGTAAAAAGTGACGTCATATAACGTAATAAATGGCGTCATGTTATGAAAATAAATGTCGTCTTAAAAACGTAAAACATGACGTTAAGTAACGTAAAAATTGACGTCATATAACGTAAAATATGATGTTATAGGACGTAAAAAGTGACGTCATGTAACGTGAAAAATGACTTCTTACAACGTTAAACATGACGTATTGTAGCGTAAAAAATGACGTCTTATAACGTAAAACATGACGTTTTAGAACGTAAAAAGTGACGTCATATAACGTATAAAGCGACGTCATATAACGTTAAAAATGACGTCTTGTTATAACGTAAACAATTACTTTTTAGGACGTAAAACATGACGTTTTAGGACGTAAAAAGTGACGTGAGTTATCCCGTAAATATTTGTGACATCGGCACGTGAAACATCACGTAAACGAAGACTACATTATGATGTCATTTTTATCGTCTTTTGCTGCCTGGGAACCGAATGGGGAATGTCTGAAATTTTTAAAAGTCCTTGATTATTTTTGTAATGGGAGGAATAACCGTCGCCGTTAACAGAAAAAAGTTTCAGATTTTTCGGTTGCGCCATATAATTGATAAAAATACAAACATTTTATATCACCTCGCGTCTGCCCCGTATCGGACTACTAAGACATTTCTAAGTCCGTTGAATATTAAAAAAAAAACACCTGCTTGGATCTGTGGTACGCAATGACATTGACAGTTCATCATAGGTTGGTCGTATGACTTGAACTGTCAATGTCATTGCGTACCACAGATCCACAGACATCAGAGAAAAGCAGACTCGCAGTATTAAGCCAGATACATTTTCATATAGTTGTCTCTTTAATCCTTATGGTGCACCAAAATGAGTTAGAATGCGACAGATAGTACAATCATTTTCGGCTTGTAACGAGTCGTCTCCATTTGAAAGCACACCAGGATAATAAATCCCATATAAACTTAACACACCACAATGTCAGTTCAGTACAATTTTCAATTATGAAGATGGAGACACTGACAGGTGAAGACGTGTCAGACGTCAGTTATCTGTCTCTCTCAAACTTTCTGATTTGTGCATTAGTGAGAATAGATCAGATGGACAGAAATCTTTCAACTTAAATGAGCGGATCTGCTTTACTCTGATATCTGTGCACAGATCCAAGCAAGCGTTTTTTTTTTAATATTCGACGGACTTAGAAATTTCGTAGTAGTCTGATACGGGGCAGACGCGAGGTGATATAACATGTTTGTATTTTTAAAAATTACATGGCGCAATCGAAAAATCTGAAACTTTTTTCTGTTCATGGCGAGGGTTATTCCTACCATTAGAAAAATAATCAAGGACTTTTAAAATTATCAGACATTCCCCATTGTAAACCTCCTATTTTGAAATCTTGAAGTCGGTTAAAAATATATTCAATCATGTACCAACTTTATAAAAAATCAAACTTTACTCTTTTAAAAATAGGGACATAAAAGTAACAGAGTTGCAAAAGTACAATTATGTTACTGTTCCAGTAACATAATTGTGCTTTTGCAACTAATTTATGAAATATGATCACGAAACAATATATATTTTATAATAATTATACATTAAGACATGAAAAAAAGTGCGGCAATGAATGTTGGTCGTAAATTTGTTCTTGAATAATCTTGTTTAAATTAGATCTAGGAATAAGCTTGGTCTTAAAAAGAGCACTTGAAAGGTGCTTCAACATGTTAGAATGGAGTCGGCAAAGACATGGTTTCCTTTCATCTACCGAAGGAGGCAGGCAGTGAAGTTTCTGTAACAACATTTGGTCTCGTTTTCTCGCTGAAATGAATGCATACCAGTATTTCTCCGTTAGCTTTGACCACTGGGACTATTGGGTGTTCCATAGTCCGAGTGATCCACGCGATAAATAGACCCATCTGATTCGAGGCGAATTAACTCCTTCTCCACGCGCGCGCGCAGCGCCAGCGGAACCGGCCGCGCTCGCACGTAAACCGGTTCCGTATCAGTCAGCTGTAAACTAATAGACTGTTAACTAGTACCTAACTTATCACTAAATACCTCGGGGAACTCATTACATAATTGGTTCACGAACTTGTCATCTGTGATCGCGTTGAGGTTTATTTGTGTTATATTTAGGGCTCGCATCCATTCACGGCCCAGCAAAAGCCGCGCCCCTCCCTTAATCACATACAAACGGAGTGCTTTTTGTTGAAAACCATTTAAATATACATCCACCTCAATGTAACCGAGTGACTCGATTCGTGATCCTGAATAACCACGCAATATTAATTTCCTCAATGATATGCTTATGGCCGAATAATGGTCGATACATGTCCTCACTAATCGCCGAAATGCGACTACTGGTATCTATTTCACAATCGATACTATGTTTGTCGACTAAAACCTCAGATCATAGAAAGAAATAGATGTGTAATAGAAACACAGACAATATGTAATCAAATCATTTATTATATTAATAACTATGTATATAAGATGCAAAACTAGGTTTAATAGCTAACCAATAATTGTAGTATATCATAATAGGTAATATACTACAATTATCACAATAACTACGGCAAAGATTATCTACTAAAAGTTAAATAGCAATAAATATAATGTCTTAGGAAAACCAATCTCAATGTTAACCTTAACTTAGTATTTCAATGGATTGGGACACAGTGCACTATTTAAATTAGGTTACCGTTAAACAAAGTATATCAAATTCGAACTGGAACGATACTGATGTGACCGTCTTCGATGCTGGTGAAGGCAAAAGTGCCAGCCTGACGCTCCCTCCTCAAAACTACGACTCGGTTCCGCTTCGTATGGCGCCACCGTCGATTTCCGGTTGGTGACCTGCCACCAACTTCATGATGCTCTGTGTTTCTGTTTTAAGCCGTGTAGATGGCGCTGTCAGCAGTTTCGCGGGCATAAAATAGCTCGGCGACAACATCCGGCCGTCCTACTCACGTGCTCGCCCTCGAGTCACGTCCAGATCTTATGCAGGAGCTGAGGACAACACACAATTGTCTGAGTCAGTTAGTTCTTTATAAATAAATCGAAGCATATAAATAAATCGATCTGTTAATGAAAGTACATAAAGTGTTTCATTTGGGTGGAGTTTGTTATCCCATCGCCGGCCAACTCGCTCCCTGCCGTGGTTTAAACTTGTAATGTTCAGATTACAAGTCGTGTATCACCACATACCCAATAAAGTAGATCGTGGCGTTCACTACGGATGCCCACTTTCTACTGTTTCGTACACTTTAAGTACTTACACCACATCTCGTGGGCGAAGCTACTGCATTAGATCAAACAAAAGATGTAGAACAAGTAAATATCAGTTTCAATAAACATAAATTACTAGATTGGATAGGAACAATGTTACTCGTACCTTTATCGTCGGTGACAACATCAGGCCCTTGTGTGGAATCGGAGTCTGCTGAAAAATTGATCCATGGCTTCATGTTTTCAACGCATGCGGTTCCATCATATCGCTTCGAGGTTCTTTCTGCTCCTCTCATATCAGCCACTTTATAACGATCATTACCCAGGACTTCGGTAACTTGAAATGGTCCTTTATACAGCGGCAATAATTTAGTACTTTGTCCTTCATTTGACTGGCTCGGAATTTTGAGGACTACCAAATCACCTACCATATATTTCGGTGCTTTCTTACGTTTAGCATCGAAAACTTGCTTTTGTCTAGCAGCATCTTTTTTTATGTTGGAATCTACTTGATTCCTGAGCGCCGTCACATCAACCGAGTTCTCAACATTGTCGTCATCAGTGATTCCGTCATTACTAGTCCGAATTCGATACCCAAAAAATACCTCACTTGGTACCGCAGCTATTGTTTTATTAATTGTGCTATTTATACCTTGTTGTATTTTCGTAATGTGTAGGTCCCATTTATTGTCGTCAGTATTCGCGCCTAAACTTCTTAAAGCGTCTAAGATAATCCGATTATAGCGCTCTACCTGTCCGTTAGAACGCGGTACGGCAGTTGCAATTATATGAGCCCTGATTCCTGATGTCTGGCAAAATTCAGAAAATAACTTTGAAGTAAACGCGCTACCAGAATCACATACGAGCCGTTTTGGAGTTCCGAATAACTTAAATATTTTATTCAATTCGTTAATAACAATCTGGCTTTTTGTGTTTTTGACAGCTGAGATGAAAACAAATTTAGTGAATGCGTCTACCATAACTAGTAAGTAACTATTTTGCTGCGTAGTTTTAACAAAGGGGCCGAGATGATCAAGGTGTAATGTATGAAACGGCCTACAATATTTCGGTATGGGATAAAGCTCTCCAGGCTTTTTGCCATGGACATGTTTGTTATAGATACAGTTAAGACAGTTTTTTATGTACTTTGTTACTGTTCTCTTCAATCGCGGAAACCAGTACTTGGCTCTTATTCTTTCCACAGACTTGTCCACCGCAAAATGCCCAACATCATCGTGATTTAAGCGAATTACCTGCCAAACGCAGTTCTTGGGAACTACCCAACGCCTACCATACTCTGTTCTACGATAAACCCTATTACCGACTAACTCATATTCGTGAAACAAACGTTTATTTGCATCGGCCTCCCCTGACTGTAAAATCTCTCGAATGCTACTAATGCTCGGGTCTAGTAATTGTACTGATAAAAGCCAATCACCCTCAGTTATTGACATTACTTTGTCTGTTGTTGTTGAGCCGTCTTCATTTGGTACTGGGTTGCGACTCAATGCGTCAACATGTTGCATTTGAGATCCCGCCCTATGAATCGGATCAAATGTAAATTCTTGAGTTGATAAAACCCATCTACTAATGCGAGGTACTATTTCCTGTTTTGTTATCGCAAACCGTACAGCATTGCAATCAGTGATAACCTTAAACTGTACGCCAAGCAAGTAATGACGAAATTTTTGCAACCCAGTCACTATGGCCAACAATTCCAGCTCAAAAGAATGATATTTCTTTTCATCATCATTTGTTTGTCGGCTGTAAAAATGCACTGGTCTTTCTCCGTTTTCTGTAGTTTGCATTAAAATACAACCTAATCCATCGCGGCTCGCATCAGTATACAAGCTGATGGGCAATTTGGGGTCAAAGATGCTTAATGCTGCATTTTCTATTAGAGCACTCTTCAATTTATCTACCGCCATGTTGTGCTCGATGCCCCATTGCCACACAGAGTCCTTTTTTAGCAAGTTATTTAAGGGCTTACTAAGTAACGCGCAATCTTTAATAAATTTCCGAAAATAGTTTACTAACCCAAGAAATTGTCGTACCTGGTGGACCGTTTTTGGAGTGGGAAATTCATGAATTGCTTTTAATTTACGGTCACTAGGGCGCACTCCATCTTGAGACACTAAATAGCCAAGAAAAGTAATTTCTGTTTGAAAAAAATTGCATTTCTCAATGTTGATAGTGAGGCCATTAGTTTCGAGGATTTGGAGCACATTATCTAGGCATGCTACGTTCTCTTCTAGAGTCTCTGTGGCAATGAGTAAATCGTCCATATAGCAAATTACACGACCAAATCGCAAATTCCCCAAAACCGTGTCCATGAGCCTCTGAAAGATAGCCGGCCCATTACATAAGCCAAACGGCATCCTGACATATTCAAAATGCCCGTCAGGCGTGACGAATGCGGTTTTGTGGATAGATTCTGATTTAATAGGGATTTGGTGGTAACCACTTTTTAAGTCTAAAGAGGTATAGTACTTACAATCTCTAAGCCTATCAATAAGGTCTTCAATCAACGGCATAGGGTATTTCTCTTTGACTGTGATTTTATTCAATTGTCGGTAGTCTACACATAAGCGTTTGGCTCCGGACGCTTTGTCTACGAGGAGAGCTGGGCTAGCGTAAGCAGAGTTACTGTTACGAATAATCCCGCTTTTTAATAAATCATCGGTTATTTCACGAGTAGTAGTTCTTTCAGCCTCAGACATTCTATACGGTCGATGATATACAGGTTTATTGGATGTCAACTCAATATCCAGTTCAACACAATTTGTTTTCCCCAAACTTGCCAAATCATTAGATATACATTGAGGGTGTTTTGCGAAAATATTATTAAGGATTGATTCATGTTCTTTATTATTTTTATTTTTAAATACGTTAGTATTGATGTTTAACACCTCTAATGGTTGGACAGTTTGGAATGTTAAACTATCTCCAATTCGCGCATACATAATGCTTTTATCCTCCGTAAAGTTTCGTCCTATTAGAATGCTGCAACCTGACAATGCGTCAATAACGTAAAACGTTGTGATTAAAGCTACCGAATCAACTTTCAAATTAACCGCGACTGCGTGAGTTACTTTCGCAGATAAATCATTTGTAAATCCTAAGAGGTTGACCGGATTATTCAATCGAAACGTCTGCAAATGGTTTTGTTTTGCAAAATCATCCGTTATCAAAGAACAATCGCTGCCCATATCAAAAAACGCTTCACACTCAATGTTATCTAAAACTACCCTTTTGTAGAATTTTTGTTTAGATTCGTTAATCATTTTAACTTCGGCATCTTTTTCGACTTTGGCATTCACAGGCATCTTTGACTTGCAAGCTTTTTCTAAATGACCAAATTTGTTACAGGACATACATTTCACATTGTCCTTAATAGCACAATTGATTCGTCTGTGCCCAGGCTCACCGCAACGGTAACAAATAATACCACTTGCTGTATTCTTGTGATTGTTGGGCACAAAAGTCTCAATCGTACTACTACTTGTTTTATTTTCTATGGCGGAATGGTTTGCACCCATAGCCGGTCGAAAAGAATGCTTTGTTGTTGCAATATTTTTAGTATTCACTTGTTTTTCGGGCTCCGTATACGTTTTTCCGTGCAAAAATGAAGCAAGATTGTCGGAATATTTAAAACTACCCGCTTCTGCTGCGCTAATTATATTAACATCTCCTATAGAACCAACTATAATTGATATCACATCACGTTCACGAAATCCTAAATGCAACCGATCGATTTTCGCTTTCTGTTGGAAATAGAATTCATACAGGGATTGCTTAGGCAATGGCTTTGCATCTACTAATTCTTTAAGGAGCACGTATGTATTTCTTTTAACTTGAAACGTGTCTGATAACATATCACTCCATTCTTTCCACGTCCATTTCGTCCATTTATACTCATTTTTTTGAAAAGAATCTAACCACATTTTACCGGTGCTTTTCAATTTTTGCAAGGCTTGATATGTTATCATACTACTCGACCACCCAAACGTCCTCCCATTAGCATCCACTACGTCTAACCAACTATCAATGTCATCAATTAACGGATCGAATTCGGGAATCACTGACGATAAAACAATGTTTTGACTCACGGTTTTTTGTGATCCTCGGCTTCGTTTTCTCTTGTGCTGCTGCCGCCGTCGCTTTCTTGCGTGGCTGCTACCGCTGCTTGATGAATTACTCGAGCTGCTGGTGCTCGTAGACGATGAATCCGAGGAAGTAGAATGTTGGCGCGATCTTCTACTTCCCGCTTTTCTCTTCCGAGCACGTGGCATCGTGGAATGTGGGCGCACGTGACAAACACTTCTGATAATAGAAACACAGACAATATGTAATCAAATCATTTATTATATTAATAACTATGTATATAAGATGCAAAACTAGGTTTAATAGCTAACCAATAATTGTAGTATATCATAATAGGTAATATACTACAATTATCACAATAACTACGGCAAAGATTATCTACTAAAAGTTAAATAGCAATAAATATAATGTCTTAGGAAAACCAATCTCAATGTTAACCTTAACTTAGTATTTCAATGGATTGGGACACAGTGCACTATTTAAATTAGGTTACCGTTAAACAAAGTATATCAAATTCGAACTGGAACGATACTGATGTGACCGTCTTCGATGCTGGTGAAGGCAAAAGTGCCAGCCTGACGCTCCCTCCTCAAAACTACGACTCGGTTCCGCTTCGTATGGCGCCACCGTCGATTTCCGGTTGGTGACCTGCCACCAACTTCATGATGCTCTGTGTTTCTGTTTTAAGCCGTGTAGATGGCGCTGTCAGCAGTTTCGCGGGCATAAAATAGCTCGGCGACAACATGTGAAACGGGGGCGTGGCGCAATTCGCCGCGATATGTTCAAAAACATATGAAAAAGCGTTATATTTTCTGCGAGCTGTACATTGAACGTTTTGTTACAATAATACGTACAATAATCACCCCGTACCGCGCTAAGCCACGGCGCAATTTATCATGCCGCTTTAGCTTTGGTCGCTGCGTGAATTATTTAGTGGTGCGCAGTCGCCGGCCCACTGTTAGGCTCCGCCCGACACCGCACTCCGCACTCTAGAGTGGTGCCGTTTAAAATTGCAGTTTATGCGTCATCGATAAAATAGGAATAGAATGTCGAACTAGTAATTTAATATCAACGGTAAATTCACACATCAATATTTAATAAACATAACTTTGTTCCAAAAGACTGCAGACCAACTTCCAAATTGATCTTTTTACCCAACTTTGATAGAAGAAAGAAGGTTCTCACTGTTCTCAGTTCGTATTAATGTTTTTTTTTTATGTATGTACCGCTATAATGCTTTACTATGTTATACAACGTTGGTGATTATATGAACACCATCTAAACTGGCCATTTCAATAGTCAACAATATCTTAACATAATAATCTAAAGATCGATGTCGATAAAACATCATTTAACGTTTGTCTCCCTCTAGTGTTTATTGCCTTTTTTGAGGGGTGCCAATCGTAGCGCTTGTTTGCATGATGTCGTAAACTCGGCGGCCCCGCCCGAGGTTTTGTTTTTACACGGTTCAATGTGCGTGTGTGGACTTGGTGGGAGAAAACTGGGGACATTGGTTTTCGTTAAAAGCCAGCAGAGACTAAAACTGTCACAAAGTATTACCGCGAACGGCTACGTCAATATTAAACATACCGTCGTCGTCCGATTCGTAGTTGAGAAAATGGTGCCGACCGCCACCTCCGCGCACTTGTTTTGCATACTCCCTTGAGGTGACCCCGCTGGCCGCACTCGTCACAATTGTAATTTTTGAAACGGCACCTGTCCGCCGTGTGCTCCCTGCCGCAACGCCAGCAAGCCCTCGCCCGAGTTTCGCCGGCGGCCGCCGCTGCCGGCGCGCCTCTCGCGCCCGGCCCGCTGGCGCCGCCCGCGCCGACTCCGCGCCCCGCCCGCGGCACTCCTCGCGCGAAATGCAGGCCCTCGCCCGCCTCGCCGCCCGTTGAGTCCGCCATCGCTAGCCCTGCTCTGGTAGTGCCGCTAACTTCTGCATGTTTCTCTGCGGCCTCCAGAGCCATTGCCAGTTCTACCGCCTCTTTGTACTTTATCTCTCTTTCCGAAAAATCCTAGACCGCATCGCGTCGTTAGCTAGACCCGATACGAACTGATCTCTGAGGTTTTCCTCGAGAGTTGCATTTGAGAAGTTGCATGTCGCCGCCAGGTGCTTTAAGGCCTGTAGGTACTCCGTGAGCGACTCTCCCGCGCGCTGCCTTCGCTGATGGAAAATATGGCGCTCGGCTATTTCTGACTTTTGGGGCTCGAGATGGTCTGTCACGAGTTGCACTAGCTGGTCATATGTTTTGTCTTCCGGAAAACTGGGTGAACATAAATCACACATGAGCGAATAGGTCGCCTCCCCAACTACCGTAATTAACATCGGCACTTTTAACTCGTCACTGATTTCGTTCAACAATATGTATTGATTTACGCGGCGAATGTACGCGGGCCACTGTTTGGATGACATATTAAAGGTTTCCAGTTTGCCGATAGGCATTTTGCACTTATAATATTAACCAGGGGCACGCTAATTGTGGAAATAAAACGTTATCTCGTCCTTGTCGCCAGTGAGACGTGAATGAAAGGCACGGGTTAGCGACTACTGATTTATTTAATAAAAACAGATCTACCCACCACCATACCTAGTAATGACCGTTCGTCACAGAAATCATACCCATGTTGATTTTTAGAATTCGTCACGACATGATCCCCTTTTAGAGATTGATTTCTCAAAAAAACCTGACATGTGTTAACTAATTTATCATTAGAAATACTTCTGTGAAGTTTTGAATAAATAACTAATTTTGTTTCCCCATACAAAATTTGACCCCCATTTCAACCTCTCAGGGGATGAATTTTGAAAAATCCTTTCTTAATGCACCTCTAGACCTTATAAGCAATCTACATGCCAAATTTGGCATCTCTAGAATCAGCAGCTTGAGCTGTGCGTCGATATAGCACTTACTCGGTCAGTCAGTTTCTTCTTGCAAGCTTTGCGAGGCTTTGGCATAAACTTTCAAAAGTTTTCATGTCCGCTATATTAAATTACAAAATCGATTCCATTTTTATGATTAACGTCCCCAAAAACCATAAAAACGACACCCATATTACTATCAACCCCCTCGCACCCCAACAGGGGGGATGGTATTTCACGTCCTCCGCGTTGGATTTTAAAATCATTATTGTTTTCGTAATCAGCGACCCCATAAACCATTGAAACGATACCCATGTCGATTTCCAGAATTTGTCACCGCATTTCCCCCTTTTAGGGGTTAATTTCTCAAAAAACCTGAAACACGTGTTTGCTCATTTATCGTTAGAAATACTCCTGTGAAATACCCCATACAAACTTCGGACCCCCATTTAACCCCCTTAGAGGTTGAATTTTGAAAAAATCCTTTCTTATTGCTCCCCTGGACCTTATAAGGTTCCTTATAATGTGCCAAATTTGGAATCTCTAGGACCAGCGGTTTGGGCTGTGCGTTGATATGTCAGTCAGTCAGTTTCTTCTTTTATATATTTAGATGTCTCGTCAGTCCTTTTTACAGCAACTATGCAAGTACGGAACTCATTATGGAGTCCCAGCTCGCACTTGGCCGTTTTGTCATCTATCGTCGTTCCATTTGCACTTGCCAGTTTTATTAGGCGTGAGACAGGAAACGCAATATTCACATGGTATGAGATAAGATAACTAAATGGCGTATAAGTGGAGGGGTGTACATAAGGAAATACTGTACGAAAAGTTAAATGCGCATAACGATAAACATTTCCTAACACCCGTGCATTCTCAGTGGTGCGGTGGCACGATGAAGACTAACCAATGTACTGTGAAGATGCTGGCGCTGGCGGCCATGCTGGCGCCGCTGCTGGGTGGCGCATGCGCAGGGGCGAGCGGCGGCGTATGCACCTCCCACACAAAACCACCCAAGATATCAGTACACAATTACGACTACTATACGCTTGGCAGATACTTCCGATCTTATGGAAAAGATATCATTTTACGATGCTCGTCCAATGCTTCTGTGAACCTTGGAATTCAAGAAAACGGCAAGTTTCTACAAATTTTACCAATTAATACAACTACTGTTCAATGTCTAAAGAAGGCAAACATAGGCATGTATAAATACAGCTGCGTGGATGGTGAAACTGGTTGTGAAGACTCTCTTATTGTTGAAGTACGACCCACCATGTCCGTCGAGTCGCCAACGGTTCAGCTTAAAATACAGAATGGATTCCATTACTATTTTGTACCTCTCGGCGAGGATTACGAAGTTTATTGCAGCCGCCATGATAATGAAACTGTCCTTAATAAAGATGTGGGTTTGCAGCTGCGACCAGAAGTTATTAACAGTACTACAATTAAGTACAGAACACGTGCGGACCGCGTTGGATATCAGTACTATTCTTGCCAGAGTAAAATAACAGTTGAAGATGAGCCAAAGATGGAAACATGTATAAGAGTTAAAGTTGACTATTACCCTGAGTGCCATAATTTCCGGTGCGTAATATATGAGATAAATACATTTAACTGTTCTTGGAGCTACACTATTGCCAACATGAACGTTAAATATAAACTGTTTTATACTGATCATACCGATGATGAGAAGACGACTCTAATCTGTTTCAATAATCATGTCAAAGCGACTAGCTGCACGGTGTACGACGATTCCATGGACGGTAATTTACTCGTTTGGAACCATAACGTTTCATTATTAATGATGACGTGCAACGATTTTATTTGCAACAATCAATCGTTTGCTATGAACACTGCCGCGATAGAAAAAGTATACCCGGTTTATGACATCGAGCTACTAAACACAAGTACAAACAGCGTCACTCTGGAGTGGGACCACACTATGGAAGTGGATTATAAAGTGGAGTATCGACAGACATTGTTCGGAGATGATTGGCGACAGGCGGACTCGACGTCGGCGCGCGGTGTCCGTGACGGTGATGCGGTGACATGCAAGTTTGAACTGGCCCTCCCATACCCAGGCGCCGAGTACGACGTGCGCGTCTACGCCAGGAATAAGAAAACAACAGACGATAGGCTGTGGTCTGATCCCGAGTCTATACTCGTAACCACGAATCCCAGAGTGAAGGAGTGCGCGTGTAGCGCGGAGCCTGACGTACCGGCCGAATCGACGACGACTATCTCCGCTAAACAGGCTACATGTGAGTTATGTACGCTTACAGAAGATAACATTAAGGTGGGCTTAGCGCTAAAGAACAAAATAAGTTCGTTGAAGAAAAAACTCAATATAATCAAGAAGAAAATAGAAGCCAACAAATTGCTAAACAATGAGGACTAACTTACTTGGTGTCTGACTACTAAAATAATATAGTGATCAGTGCACTCTAGACGGGCCGCGGCCGCTCCAGTCGCTTTTCCCAGTCTCCTACACCGGGTGACGGGTTAAAATTTGTAAAATGTTGCAATATTCATGAATATTTAATGGATTAGGTATTGTAAGTATGCACTCTTGTGTAAAATACGTATCTAATTTTTATTTACTAGTCTATTTATGGGTGTCTCACTGCTTGGTAAAGGCCTCTCCCCATGCATGTAGTATCAGTGTTTCTTCCGGCTAATTGCCGAGGAAGGCGTCTAAATCCCTAACATTTACTTACAATTTTTAACTTCACTAATTTAAGATTTCTTGTTAAGTAACAACATTTATTTTTCTTGTTAAATAATTATCTATACATACAATAAAGCTGAAGAGGGTCGAAAGTCAGTACATGGAAAGTATTAGCAAGAAAAATCAATTGAGAGGCCTTAGAATCGATAACAGAACACAATTCAACAATTTTTTGAATTTGTGTCCGTTTATCTGTCCGGGCATCACGTGAAAACTAGCGAATGGATTAAAATGCAATCTTCATTAATATGTTTACTGGATCTTCGGTCAGGTTATAGGCTATAAAAATCATAGAGATTGGGGATTAAAGGGGGTGAAAAGAGGGGTTGAACTTTGTATGAGAACTCCTTCAATTAGTGATTTAAAGGCTTGAAAATTGACAAGCATATACTTGGTTACAAGGTAAAACCCCATTCAAAGTTAGTGCCATAATAAGTGAAAAATTGGTGCTAGGGGACTTGCGTTGCTGCTTGGGTGAGTTAAATTTTATAATGGAATCCCATGAACCCATAAGTTAGGGACTTGGATCTAGGCAGAAGTAACGGATTTTTTCAATTCCTGGTCCAAAAATACAATAAAGGATGGAAAATAATAAGGAAAGATACTCAATATAAAGTTTCAGTACAACGCAATCTCCCAAGGAATACTAACTCAATACTTACTCAATCACGCAGAAACGGCTAAACAGATCGAGATGATTTTTTATATACTAATCTAAATATATAAAAGAAGAAACTGACTGACTGACTGACTGACTGCCATATCAACGCACAGCCCAAACCGCTGGTCCTAGAGATTCCAAATTTGGCACGTAGGTTCCTTATAAGGTCTAGGGGTGCACTAAGATAGGATTTTTCAAAATTCAACCCCTAAGGGGGTGAAATGGGGGTCCGCAGTTTGTATGGGGAAACAAGATTAGTTGGACTATTTTATTCGAAACTTCACAGGAGTATTTCTAACGATAAATGAGTAAACACGTGTTTGAGGTTTTTTGAAAAATCAACCCCTAAAAAGGGGAAATGTGGTTACAAATTCTGAAAATCGACGGGTGTTGTTTTTATGGTTTATCGGGTAGCTGATAACGAAAACAACAATGATTTTAAAATCCCAAGTCGAGGACGTGAAATACCATCCCCTCTGTTGGGGTGCGAGGGGGATGAAATTTCCAAATATATAGGTGTCGTTTTTATGGTTTTGTGGGACGTTAATTACGAAAATGGCATCATTTTGTTTTTTTTTTTATTGTGGACATGAAAACTTTTGAAAGTTTGTGCCAAATTGCAAGAAATAACTGACTGACTGAGTGAGTGACATATCAATGCACAGCCCAAACTGCTGGTTCTAGAGATACCAAATTTAGTACGTAGGTTTCATATAAGGTCTTGAGGTGCATTAAAAAAAGGATTTTTCAAAATTCAACCCCTAAGGGGGTGAAATGGGGGTTCGAAGTTTGTATGGGGAAACAAGATTAGTTGGACTATTTTATTCGAAACTTCACAGGAGTATTTCTAACGATAAATGAGTAAACATGTGTTTCAGGTTTTTTGAGAAATCAACCCCTAAAAGGGGGAAATCTGGTGACAAATTCGAATTTCGATATGGGTGTGGTTTCTATGGTTTATCGGATCGCTGATTACGAAAACAACAATGATTTTAAAATCCCACGTGGAGGACGTGAAATACCATCCCCTCTGTTGGGGTGCGAAGGGGATGAAATTTCTAAATATATGGGTGTCGTTTTTATGGTTTTTTGGGACGTTAATTACGGAAATGGCATCAATTTTGATTTTTTTTTATTGTGGACATGAAAACTTTTGAAAATTTTTCCCAAATTGCAAGAAATAACTGACTGACTGAGTGAGTGACATATCAACGCACAGCCCAAGCTGCTGGTTCTAGAGATTCCAAATTTAATACGTAGGTTTCATATAAGGTCTTGAGGTGCATTAAAAAAAGGATTTTTCAAAGTTCAACCCCTAAGGTGGTGAAATGGGGGTCCGAAGTTTGTATGGGGAAACAAGATTAGTTGGACTATTTTATTCGAAACTTCACAGGAGTATTTCTAACGATAAATGAGTAAACACGTGATTGAGGTTTTTTGAAAAATCAACCCCTAAAGCCGCTATATAAAAAAGGCAACAGAGAAGCATGCGAAAACTATAGACCAATTGCATTGACTTCGGTTGTATCAAAAATATTTGAAAGGGTCATTTTTAATGCACTAAATATTTTATTTAGAAAAAAAAATGTTTTTACTTATGAACAGTTCGGATTTAGAAAAAACCGATCAACCATATTAGCAATTCATAGCCTAATTAACACCGTTGCTAAATGTTTAAACTCAAGGCTTCTAGTCCTATCTGTTTTTATGGATATGTCAAAAGCATTTTACTTTGTTTGCCACAAAACACTATTATCTAAAATATACGCATACGGTATAAGAGGCTTGGCATATGACCTAATAAAATCATACTTAAGTCACAGACAACAATTCACTGAAATAACTCAAATTAATAATCATAAACTGGAAGTCAAAATAATGTCTGAATCAAGAGTAGTCAAATACGGCGTTCCGCAAGGGAGTATACTGGGGCCCTTGTTATTTAATTTATATATTAACGATCTCCCACTAGTTGTACAGCATCAAATGGTTCTCTTCGCAGATGATTCTACATTGATAGTTAAATGTGACAAAGCTGAAAACTATGAATCACAAACAAATAACGCAGAGAAAAATATAATAGAATGGCTTGATACAAACAATTTAAAGATAAACCTAAGCAAGACAAAAATAATGCAATTCTATTTGCCTCAGTCACAATAAAAGGACATTACAGTAACATATAATGAACATGTAATAGAGCAAGTAAACGAATTTAAGTTTCTGGGAATTACGATTGATTCTCATGTTAGCTGGAAAACACATTTAATATATCTTTGTAAGAAAGTTAGTCGCTATGTTTACGTTTTAAGAAATTTAACCATGACAGTATCGATAGAAACGGCTCTAAATGCATATCATGCATATGTAGCGTCAAACCTAAGATATGGGATTATACACTGGGGAAATGCCGTTGGGATACATATATTACCCTTATTCCGAGCACAAAAAAAATTATAAGAGCGATGTGTTTTATAAATCAGACTGAATCCTGTAGACCCCACTTTAGTAAATTAGAGATATTGACTCTTACTTCAATGTATATTTTAGATGTCTGCGTATTTGTTCACGAACATACGGATGAATTCAAGAGTCACAAAAGCAAATTCCATAGAAAAACCAAAAACGAAGTTACAACCTTGCCTAGCAATGTCCCTAAAACCAGCTTTTATCGCAACTCATTTTTTGCTATGGGACCAAAAATATTTAATCACTTACCAGATAGCCTAAAGTCACTACCAATACCATCATTTAAACGACAATTACAAAAACTGCTTATCAGAAAAGCCTATTATGACATGAAAGAATTTTTTAATGATAATATTGACATTCCACCATAATTTTATTTTGTGCTTCAATGTACTCTCTCTATATAATTGTTATGAATTTCAATATATTTATGATTTTAAGTATTAATTAAATAATTATTCGGTTTGCATGTAATTATTCAAATACAAAATATTTTGGGAATATTGTACGCCTTAGAGGCAGGTTATACTGAACTATATTATTTTTAACACCTGTATTTACTCACATATATTACTAGCATTTGCCCGCGGCTTCGCCCACGTACTAAGCGTAATTTTTAACCGTCTACAAAAAAGAGCTTCTCTGTTTGACCCGTATGTATGTATGTAGGTATGTATGTATGTTTGTCCACGATTATCTCGCGTTTGGCTAAACCGATTTAAATGCGATTTCCAGAAAAGTAGTTGTTACATTCCGGGGGTTTCGGTATACGAAGTTTGGTGATTATGATTCATTAACAGATGAACAGATGAAAAGTCAGTATACATTCTGAGAACCGGCAAACTGTCCAATTTCATGTGATTTTGGCAAAAATAAGGATCGAAGACTATTATCATACATTTCCGAGAGGCCGAAGGGGAAAGGGCCGATGAAATAAAAGCATGTCTTAAATGGCCCTTAGTAAAAGTATTTGTGTACTACAGTAACACCAATAGGTCTGATAACGACCAAGCAGCGCGCAGCGGTCATAAACTCTGTTTTTTGAAGTACAGAAATACGGCTAATTCAATATCACGTGTAACCCTTATTTTTCCTAAGATTAAATTTATTAGGTAGGTTTTGCCGGTTCCCATTGGAGCATCCAAAAAGAAAATTTGGCCTCACTTCCATTCGCACTCCGTACCGTCAGTCCGTCTGTTACAACCGAGTTGCTTTTACTGGACCGATTGAATTGCAATTTGGCACAAACTATAAAACATTTTGAGCGCTCGTGGCCCAGCGGCACCCGCCTACCGCGTGCGGTATGCGGTGTTAAGCAATGTGGGCGCAGGTCATTTCTTGGATGGGTGACCGCTTTGAGTGGTTACTAACTGAGCGCTCTCGTGCTTTGAAAGGCACGCTAAGCCGTTGATCCCGGCTGCTGTCTACGACAGCAGTCGTTAAGCTAAGTTAGAGGCCTTCGGGCGGCTTGAAAACTTCTAACAGTCAAGTTGCCCACTCACTTGACAAAGGGGGGTCGAAGTTGCACCACGTCCGTAGGGAGTACCCACCGTTACTACACGTGACCCCTGGGTGGTGCTAAGAGTGTAACAAAAACTGGCAACCGTACTTGTCTTCTTGAAGATCTCACGGTTCGTAAATAAATGCCATACGATAAAAAAAATCTAAAGGTTGATTTAAATGGAAAACAATATCGAAACCTCTATGTCGTTTTTAAAAGCAATCCAAAGATACCCCACACGCCTATATAGTAATATTAAACTTTTTATGGCATGTATTGATTGCCAAAAGTTACCTCAGAATCGTATTAAGAGACCTCTCGGACGCTCAGATATCGATTTTGAACGAAATCGGAACGAAAAAAATAGAAAAGAAATATGGCCGCCACTTTCACAAATTTTACCTCGGACTTTGATCTGTGTCATCGGCAAACAATATACATTCATGTTCGGTGACCTTAGGCAAATCGTTGATATAGAGCAAAAATAATAGTGGCCCCAGTACACTACCCTGTGGTACCCCAGTTTTAACCTCTTTATAGCAGGATTTTGAGTAAAACGCTATATTTTTTTTATTAATATTTTCCACTTCAACAGATTTTTTGCGCTTGCATAAGTAACATTTTATCCAACTCAAAGCCAAACCACGAATACCATACATTTCACATTTTTGAAGAAGGCGATCATGAGAGACATAATCGAAAGCCTTGCTCATGTCGAAAATACTGCAATAACAGGTTTCCTTTAATCGACTCGATCAGTTATGGCTTTGGTTAAATTAAACGCTGCCAATGACGTGGAATAGGGGCGCAAATTCTTGACTGACTGATTTAATATACGCCCAACCCTAACCGTTTGACGTTTTAAAGTTAATGTGTATGATTTTGTACAAAATAGCTTCATCTTTAGATACTTTAGATTTTCAGTGCGATATTTCGAAATTCACCCCCTAAATGCGTAAAATTGGGGTTGAACGTTTGCATGGAAAACATGTAATTCTTTGAGTAAGAAGTCTAATATTCATTATACACATTCTTCATGAAGAAGCTAGAAAACAAATTTTAGCGTTTTTGGAAATTCATCCTCTAAGGGGGTTAAATAGGGGTTAAAATTTTGTACGGAGGTCGTGAGATTTTTAAAGTAAAAACACCGGGTCTTCGTACCCTTATCTAAAGATATGATAAGTACTTTCACGGGATTTCGAAATTCACCCCCTAAAGAGGTAAAATTTTGCGTTGAAAGTTTATATGCAAAACATGTAATCCTTTATATAAGAAGTATATTAGGTATACACATTTCTTATATAGATGTTAAAAAAATAATTTCAGCGTATTTGGAAATTCGTCCTCAAAGGGGGTTAAATAGAGCTTAAAATTTTCTATGGAGAATGTATTCTTTTTAAAGTACGAAGGTTCGAGTGTTCGTACAAGGATTCCGTATCAAAGGACATGAAAAATATAATTTTATGGAATTTTGAAGTTCACCTCCCGAACCGGTTAAATTTGGATTTAATACTGACTTTAAACGCAAATTTTTCATTTCATTTAATATTTCGGGTCGTTTAAAGTAATATGTTGTATATCGCCAACCCGCATGCCAAGCGTGGCGATTATGGCATATACCCCCCGTGAATTAGGGGGAGGCCTATGTTCAGCAGTGGACGTCCTTTGACTGATATGGTGGTGGTTCAAACTTTTCGCAAATAAACATCTTATACATGGATAAGAAAAGTACTTTTAGTGTGTCACGAGTCTTTTATGGTGGTTAATATTCGGCAAGATCATGTACCAGGTCTGTCAGTTTTTTTTTCATTTTATACATTACTGGTTACATTTATACTTAGATCACAGAATATGTTCCCGTATTAATTTGTTTTGTTTGAACGTTTCTTATTTCCAATTAAGATATTTATATGTGAGAGAGTGGATGAATAATAAACAGAAGTATAATTAACATACCATTTATTTAATCAATAAATAGTGCTTCAGCAATTAACAAGCATAAAAACAATAAAAATAGGCATAGCTATAAGCGCAATTACTAAATTATCTTATCTTATCTTATCTTAATTATATGAGGGCCCTTGCGGATGCACTTCGACCCAATGGGATCTTTTGTGCAATTGCCCCCTCCTTTATAGTTACTCCAAGCTGCTCTCCAACATTTCCACAAACCGGATGATGGAGCTCAGCGGGAGTACTCTGAATTCCTTTGGTTCTGGATAGCCATTACCAAAGTCATTCATTCTTTGTCTGGCAAGGGCGTGACATTCACACAATAAGTGTTCCATTGTCTCGTCATCCTCGCCACACATTCTACAGTCTATGTTGTCTGATAGTCCCATCTTGGTCAAGAGATCCTTGACCCCGAAGTGACCTGTAAACACCCCAGTTATAATTCTAAGTTGCTTTCTGCTGAATTTCCAAAGCTTCTTGGTCCAGCTTGGGTCCACTCCTTCGATGAAGAGCTTTGAGTGCCTTAAACCCGCCTCAATCCTCCACTCCTGTTGGTGTTTGGCTTTGGCGTAATCCTTTAAGGCCGATGTTATGGTTCTCTGCGAGAGTCCCACAAACGGTTCTGGACCTACAAAATGGCCTGTAGATCCCATTCTTGCCAGTTCATCTGCTTTTTCGTTGCCGATGAACCCCTCGTGCCCTGGTATCCATACTAGTTGCACTTTGTTATGCCTTCCAAGCTTATTCAAAGCTTGTACGCCATTGTAAACTAGTCTAGAGTCCACTCTCGGCGCTGTAAGCGCCTTGAGGGCTGCTTGACTGTCACTGAGTATATAGATAGTCTCTCCTTTGGTTCGTCTGTCTATATTCTCCTGTGCACAGGCAACTATGGCATATGTCTCCGCCTGGAAGACAGTCGCGAATTGCCCCATGCTTACACTACTTTTATAGTCTTTTGCATAGATGCCTGCTCCCGTACCGGATCCCATTTTTGATCCATCCGTGTACCAGATATTGTCTTCACCGCCAGTATCTAGTGATTCCAGACCTTCAGCCCACTCTGCCCTCGAGGGAACTTTTATATTGAAGTTCCTGTGGAACACAAACTTGGGTTGCATTTTGTCGCACCCCATGTTTGTTATTCAGTTTAGCCGGGTACACCGTATGGTTAAGTCGCGTCTATCGTGTAGCACAAATAGTTTACCTGCGCTAATCACTTAGCAACAAACGAGCAGTTTTTATATTGTGGCGGCCCACCTGCACGTGGGCCGGCGGATCAATACAAGTGCGATAATGAGATTTAAATCTTATGGCGGAGGGCACAGTATTGAATAATGACCTAGGTGAGTCGAACACGTCGGAATTAAATATGGAAGGCGAAAACAATTCAGTGATGCATTTATCTTTAGATGACCAAACCAATAAGAGTACCTGTAATACCTTGCCAACACCAGATGGGAGTACCAACAAGAGGACCAGGGAAGAAGAGGAAGATGAAGGTTGGATGGAAGTTAACAGATCCAAGAAACGGGTTTTACCACGATTATCGAATACAGGCTCTCAAGTGGGACAACTTACGGAAATATGCGTTACATGTAAGAGTTCGTTACCGAAACGTTTCGCTTTTTCCAAGTTACTTCGGGATCACAATGTCACAAATGTGTCCAAGGTCAAATATATAAACCCATACAAAGTACATCTGGAATTTGATAATGAGGACAGTGCGCAACGGTTTTTATCTAATCAGGTATTCGTTGAGAAATATGGCTGGAGAAGTTTGAGAACCTATGAGGTAGGATTATCATATGGCATAGTACGAGACATTGACCTAGGCCTTGAGGAAAAAGAAGTAATGGAGAACATGACCAGTGATGTTGAAATAGTATCGATTAAGAGGCTGAATAAGAGAAATACTGAGGAAGCCGGCTGGGTCGAGAGTGAAGTGATGAGGATATGTTTTAAAGGAGCGGTAACTCCACCATATATTTACCTATTTGAATTGCGGACGAAAGTTGAACCATATGTATTTCCGGTATCGCAGTGCTCTGAGTGTTCGAGGTTCGGCCACACTCAAAAACTATGTCCAAAACGAGTTACATGCCCAAAATGTACGGGCAATCATGCAAACTGTGAAACAACCATGTACAGGTGCCGCAATTGCGCCGGAAATCATATGGCTCTAGATAAATCATGTCCAATCTACCTCAAAGAGAAAAAAATACGAGATATTATGTCAGAATCTAACGTGACGTACAAAAAGGCCCTTGAAATATATGTCCCACCATTATCCCCTGTTGTCAGTATACCAAATCGAATAGACTTGCAATTTCAAGCCAAAGCGCTTTCGACTTCTGATCTACATAATAACACAGCATCCACACATCAATCAGCCCACATAAAGGATAAGCCCACGTTCTCTCAGGTTTTAAATACGGCTACTACCACTAGGGTTGCGGATATTCATAAGCCCACTACCACATCTATGCCAACTATGAATCAAAACCAAAAAAAGCAACGCCATATAAAGAGGAGAATCAAGCAGAATCAGGTGCAAATTACGGACACCGAGTGCCTGTCGGACGAGCAATCAAATTGTATGGACAACGACTATCAAGATACCCGCGCGCCGGACCCGGGACAGGAGAGGAAAGACAAGACTCACGAGACGAAGGATGAAAGTTCTACGAGTATATGTGAATTACTAAATAAGTTAAAAGATGTTATATTTTTGAAGAGAGGTACAGTATCTGATAAGCTAAAAAGTGTGGTTCAAATAAGTTGCGAATGGCTTATTTCTTGGGTTGCGAAGTATGTATGTGATGTATCAGTATTTAAAACCATTTTAACCGCCCTAGATGGCTCGTAAGAAATATCCTATTAGACTGAATATTCTACAATGGAACTCGCAAAGTGTTAGGCCAAAGTTGATTTCTTTCGAACAATTACTTATACAGGAAAAAATTCATGTAGCCGTTTTAAGTGAGACATGGCTGGAACCAGATAGCTACTTAAAAGTGAGTAATTATAATATTTTTAGGTCCGATAGGTTTGATGGTTATGGGGGTGTAGCTATCTTGGCACACAAGTCAGTCAAAACTCAGCAAAGTTACTTTAATAGTCCTAATGCCGGAATTCAAATGATATCTATCAAAATGTTTAATTGTGATCCAATTGAAAATGTAATTGGGATTTACTGTCCATCTTCGGTTGCGACATTGCAAAATGATTGGGACGCGATATTTTCGATATTAACTCAAAAAACACTTATACTCGGCGACTGTAACGGCTACCATACGAATTGGTCGTACAAGGTGGATAGTAGAGGAAATCAGTTATATGACGCATTATTGGATAATAATTACATATCTATTAACGATGGTAGCCCCACTCGATCGAAACTCGTAAATGGAAACTTACAATTATCTTCACCTGATTTATCTGCGGCATCCAGCGATGTCGCAATTATGATGAAGTGGGTAGTTTTAAACGAATCTCTAGGTAGTGATCATTTAATCATCAAAATTAGCACAGAACTTAGATCTTATGTGAACCCAACTTGTCGTAGAAATGACAAAATGGCAAATTGGGAAGCCTATAGTTTACAGCTTCATAATAACTTTATTAACTTGGTATTACCTGAAGATCCTCAAGAGGCTTATAACGCGTTCATTACAACTTTAAATAAAGCTGCGGAGGATAACATTCCGATGTATAAAATCAACAATAACCCGGCAAATACTTTTATTCCCAAACCGTATTGGCACCCAGCTTTATCCCGAGCCGTAGCTGAAAGACGCCTAGCGTTGACCAAGTTCAGACATAACCCGACCCCGCAGAATCTTCAGGATCTTCAGGATAAAATACGATTAGCACAAAAACTTATTCGAAAGAGTAAAAGTAAAGGTTGGCAAGAATTTTGCAACTCTTTAAGTGAGGTATCGTCTGCGTGTGATATGTGGAATCGAATGAAATGGCTGAAAGGATACAAATCTCCAAGATATCATGTAAATAAGGACAAGGCAATGCTTCTTCTTACCAGTCTCACTCCTGACACGGTTACACCTCCTGAACCTGTATTTAATTTCCATGATTCTTTGATAGGAGGACATATTACTATCGAGGAACTTAAGTCATGTATTAAAACGAAAGATACCGCCCCTGGTTGCGACGAAATATCTTATTCTATGGTTAACAAGCTTCCCGATAATGGCAAGGCAGTACTGCTAAAATTATATAATATATTTTTCTTCACTAATTTTGTACCCAACCAATGGAAAGAAATTCGTATTATTCCGATTCCTAAGCCGGGACGTGATCCACTTTCCGGTACAGCTATACGACCAATATCTTTAATTTCATGTGTGTGTAAAATATTCCATTCGATTATTAATAAACGGTTAGAATGGTTCATAGAGAAAAATAATATGTTTGCAGAAGAGACAGTTGGTTTCAGAAAGTCGAGGTCGTGTCTCGATAGTTTAGCCCGCCTAGTTACACAAATACAAACCGGTTTTTCTAGAAATATGATAACAGTGGGATGTTTCATTGATATAGACAGCGCATATAATAACGTTGACATAGTAAGCTTATTAGGTAATTTAAATCGCCTTGGCGTTAGTTCAAATATTTGTAAGTACCTTTGGTGTTTCTTAAAAGATAGAACTCTCAAAATTTATACAGATGGCGTAGCCTTAAGTCGTAAAACAGACCGTGGACTAGCTCAAGGAGATCCCTTGTCGCCTCTATTATTTAACGTCGCCACGATGTTTATCCGTGAGAAGATCAAAAATGTTACCATCAGCCAGTACGCGGACGATTTTGTAATATATATTACAAGTAAACATATGCAAGAGGCTCAAACGGAGTTGCAAAATTCACTAGATATTATTAATAGCTGTTTAATTAAGTTAGGTTTAAATATTTCCAGTTTGAAATCTAAGTTATGTATTTTTAAAAAAGGCACATGCCGCGATCTCATCCATTTGAACCTAAATAATTATAATTTAGAAATAGTGGACGTTGTAAAATATCTCGGTGTTTGGTTGGATCGCTCTCTTAGATGGGGTAGGCACATTAACGAGTTAGTTCAAAAAGTTCAAAGGTTCCTCAGCATTTTCAAAGTCCTGGTTGGCCCAAGGTGGGGAGTGCACCCGAAACACTTGAGAAGACTGTACATAACTCTAATACGCAGTAGAATGGACTACGCGTCCTTTCTATACGACAACAGCTGCCGTACTCACCTGTATAAATTGGATAAAGTGCAAAACCAGGCCTTACGTGCAATTGGCGGTTTTATAAAATCGACGCCCATTCATGTAATGGAGAATGAGCTTTGCTTGGCCCCTTTAGAAGTCCGTCGAAATTTTTTGGCAGGTAAATTTTATTTTAAATCTAGATCACTAAATGAAAATATTATAACAAAACTATTGGAAGAGTTAGCTGAAGTAAGCCAATTTTATAACCGGTTTCGCAAGAAACGGCCTATGTTAGTCTCAACTCACAATGCATTTAAATCAACTCCTGTCCATTCTACCCGAAATTTAGAAATGTATTCGTTGCCAATATGGGTTAATAAAATAGATTTAACAGATACGGTAAAATCCAATATAAACATAATTAAGGAACCAAAACGCAGGTATGATAAAACAACTAAAGCCTCAGTTTTGCAGTTTATAGATAGTAACTATTCTGGTGAATACAAAATATATACCGATGGTTCAAAGGAGGATGAGGTAATGGGTGCCGCATTCTATGACCCGCAAAATGAAGTTCATATTCAATTAAAAATAACTTCCGACTTGTCCATTATGCACGCGGAGTTGATATCCATTGCAGAGGCACTGTCTTATATAGACTCAATTACTGGCGATAGATTCGTAATTTTAACTGACTCGAAGAGTGCGTTACAACATTTGGCTCGCTGTACCTCGAGTTATCGAGGTCTGCCGATTGCCTACACTATACTTGAATCTATTCACAAACTTAAATCCTCAGGAAAAGCATTATCTCTGCAATGGATACCTTCGCACATAGGCATCCCAGGAAATGAAAAAGTTGATTGTTTGGCAAAAGAAGCTTGTAGAAATGGAATCCCATGCAACATATCGCCCTTTTTTTCGGAATGTACTAATTTGATCAAGAAACAATGCCGCCAAATGTGGAAAGAATATTTCGATGAAAGGTCAATGCAAAAGGGAATTTGGTACAAAACGATCCAACCAGAACTATTAAATACACCATGGATAGATTGTTCGCTTAATCGTCAAGAAATTGTTATGGCATTAAGACTTCGGTCTGGACACATTCCACTGAATAAATTTGGTTTTATGATGCACAAAGTAGCCTCTCCACTTTGCTCAGAGTGTGATACCGTTGAAGACGTATACCACATATTAATGGAATGTGTGCGGAACGAAGCGTTTAGGAGTCAACTTAGGGTAGTATATGATACTTTCTCAGGAATGGGCGGATGCAATAGCGCACTGGCTTTCCCATTATCGGACGAAGCCAGGGCGCTGTTCAAATTAGTAAAAATAGGTCTCACTAATCGTAGTTAAGGAGAATTATGTTGTTGACCAAATGGAGCGCCATAATCGCTAAGCGATAAAGCTCTTTAATAAAGATTGAAAAAAAAAAAATGTTTGTTATTCTGTCTAAGAAACTGTCCGTTTCCATGTTTGTGTGTTTCGTCTTCGGCTTGCTATCGCTCCACAGCCCAAGAAGCCTCAGTCTGTAGAGGGATTTGCGCGCTTCCGACTTAATCACTATATGAAGCGGCGGTAGGTCCAGTAGTACTTCTAGCGCCGCCGTTGGCGTGGTTCGTATATAACGCCCGCAGTAATTATATAACGCCCCTGTTATATAATTACTAAATTAGATAAGATATAAAATAAGTTTTAGCAATTAATCAATAATGAAATTTATACAGTTTACCTGACGACGGATGATTACAAATGGAACAGACAACCGTACTCGTCCACAGCTCGATGGCAAGTGACCGGGCATCGAGCTGCGGGCGGCTTTTATACCGATTGCACAGCTGCACAAACAAGTGACGTCATGGGAGCAGGTGTTCAATTGGTTATGCCCACACGGCCATTCTGACGAGCAGCCAGTGCAACAGGCTCGCGAACAATATTCATTTAGTTAAATTTAAACATTCAAACAATCGCCACTTACTGTTAATTATTCTATAATAAGTTATTTTTATGGGTGTTTTTTTTTATAAAACCCTTCAATATGGCACGGCTAACTCAGCCTCGGTAAAAGCCAATCATAACAACAGATTACATAACACATAACACTTGCCTCGGTAAAAAGCCATTACTGGCACGGCTAAGCGTTATAACAATAGTAGCAGAAGATGTAACACTTGCCTCGGTAAAAAGCCATTACTGGCACGGCTTAGCGTTTTAACAATAGTAACAGAAGACGTAATACTTTAGCGTACGTATCTTGCCTCGGTAAAAAGCCAATTAGGCACGGCAATACAAAGTCAAATATTATAAGGTTGGGCAGTTTACGTATTTCTCAGCATACACCCGATCATCTGGCCAGGAATCAAGGACGTATACTGGGGAATAAGTAGACAAAAATCAAGAAAACATTTCATAACTTACTCGCTAATTGAATTAGTAAGTTCACATCCCATATCAGGTGAAACAAGTCTTAAATTATCATGAGCTACATACAGATCTTTTCCAGTGCTATGCGCTTTAACTGTGTATCGTTCATTCTCATGAATATGTGTGATTACACACGGTCCTTTATATTTACTGTCAAGTTTAGTAATGTTTCTAGGATTCTGTTTTACTAAAACAATATCACCCAGTTTAAAAGGGGTAATTTTTGCCTTATTCTTGTCGAATTGCTCTTTCTGTCTCAGAGCTTGTTCATCAAGTCGTTGTTTAGCTGCGAGACGACAGACATTCAAGTCCAAGCGTTCAATATCATTCGTGATGGCAGAGATAGCAGGAGGAGATCGGTTGCAACCAATGAGCAGCTGGAATGGAGTTCGGCCCGTACTTTTATTAAAGGAAGAATTAATTGCTAGTTGAACTTCGCCAACAGAATCCTTCCAGCTTCTCCTTGTGGTATTCTCAACAACAGTAAAACAGTCTGTCAAGACTTTCATTAGACGCTCGACCTGACCATTAGCACGACTCACACCACTAGCAATAAAATGCAATTCTATTGACCAATGATCGCAAAAATCTCTTAACGCTTTCCCGGTGTATGATGCTGCTTGATTACAAACTATTCGTTTCGGAGGGCCAAAAGTGAATACCAGATCTTTTAGACAATTTACAGTGGCCGCCGCAGTAAGGTTTGTAACAGGTTTCAGAAAACAGTATTTCGTAAATGCATCTATAAATACGACTGCATATTGTTTCTTGAGTTGGGGGCCACTCAATTTGCCTGTATTGTCCATATGAATGGTGTGAAACGGAACTGGAGTTTTGTCGATCGGGTGAAGGGAAATTTGGCGGGAGCCCGACTGACCTTTATTGATTTTACAGACAAGACAGTTTTCAACAAATTTTCGGACGTTTCGCGACATATTTGGAAACCAAAACAGTTCTCGAATCTTTTCTAAGGTTTTTTTCCAACCTAAATGTTTTAAGGCGTCGTGATAGATTTGAATTATATGCCATCTGTAGCTCTTTGGAACAAACAAGGACTTTTTAGTTTTATTATCCTTTGTAGTATAAAACCGGTAAAGTAACCCATCCTGAATTTTGTAACTAGATGCTATACTTTTGTCAATAGTACCATTTTGAATAGATTCGATAATGGTATTGGTTTCCAAATCATTTTTCTGTTCTACCTCCAGCCAGTCATTATAACTAAACACACTGTTTATGTCATTGATGACGGGATTTCGACTCAAAAAATCGACGTGCGGTATGCGTTCACCTTTACGGTACTCAATATCGAAATCGAAAGATTGCAAGTATGCCCACCATCGATGTACGCGAGGAAGTAACTCTTTTTTGTTGCGAGATACTTTCAGCGAATTACAGTCAGTCACGAGCTTAAAGTTTCTACCAAACAGATAGTGCCTGAAATGTTTTATAGCTTTGACCACAGCCAAAGTTTCAAGCTCGTAAGAGTGATACCTCGTTTCTGTGTCGGTGGTGCGCATACTAAAGTATTCTACAACTTTTAGTTGAGTGTCATATTTTTGAAAAAGTACTGCACCATACCCGATGGAACTGGCGTCAGTATGGAGCTCTATTGGTTTAGATGGATCGAATAATGCTAAAGTTGGTGCTGATGACAGATAGTCAATAATTTTCTGTCTAGTAGCGTCATGCTCTGATGTCCAGTTCCATTTAGTATTGGCTTTCGTTAGATTATACAGAGGGCTCATTGTTTGAGAAAAATTAGGAATGAATTTTCTAAAGTACCCTGCCAATCCGCAGAACTGCCGCACTTGTTTTACTGTCGTTGGAATAGGCGAATTAATGAGGGCTTGAATTTTGCCTGAACTAGGTTTCACGGAACCATTTGATATGACTCTGCCTAAATATTCAATTTCGGTTTCAAGAAACTGACATTTTTTGACATTGAGAGAAAACCCTGCACTTTTAAGCGCGGTAAGAACTTTATCCAAGTTTTCTAGACCTTCATTAATGGTGTTGGAGAAGATTATGACATCGTCGATATAGATTAGGACAAATACATCCACGAATGGTTTTAGGGCTGCATTGATGGCTCGTTGAAAGACTGACGGAGCATTACATAACCCAAAAGGCATCCGTAGAAATTCATACTGTCCGTCAGGCGTAACAAAGGCAGTTTTTTCTATTGAGTCTGAGGCAATGGGAATTTGGTGGAACCCGGCAGCCATGTCTAACACTGTAAAATATTTAGCATTCACAAGTTTGCTAATGTGGTCGTCAATTAAAGGGAGAGGGAAATGGTCTCTAACTGTATTACTATTTAACTCTCTAAAATCTACACAAAGACGATCACCGCCATCCTTTTTGCGAACGAGCAACATTGGGCTAGCAAACGGAGATTTACTATCCCTGATAATAGCATTCTCTTTTAAATCCTGGATTATTTTTTTCACGTTTTCTCGCTCAACTGGGGCAAGGCGATAGGGACGCCTTTGTACCGTTTTGTCAGGGTTTTTAAGTCTGATATTTAATTCTCCAGAGTTAACTTTGGAAACAACATTTCCAGAAGTAAACAGATCAGAGTGGTTTTTTAATAATGAAAGAAGTTTTTGTTTTGTTTTATCGTCTACACTGGTCCTGATATCATTTTCCAAATCAATTTTTTGGACAAAATTTATATCATATTTAGTTCTGGAAATCTTAGTTTCTGATTTTGAAAAAATAACCTGCATACCCGGAATATCAAAGAAATTTCCACCCAGCAATACGTCATATTGAATGTAATGGTCCGGTACTAGCACGAATTCGAGCTCCATATTCAAGCCATCAATGCAGATTAAACAGGTCTTTCTACGGGACGAACAGAATGCATTTTCTCCAACACCGCGTAATAAAGTAGACTCAAAGGATATTTTTCCAGCAATAGAATTCCCAAGGCTTTCTCGCATAAGTGAACACTCAGCGCCACTATCTATCAGACATATGAAATCTCTATTATCAATTTTGGCAATAATGGAGCGATTGCTGCCTACCATTAGAGCTCTAACAGACTTTTCCGGTTTAGGAGCCTTGTTTAGTCGTTTAAAACAATTTTCATATTTATGGCCAGGCTTGTGGCAAAAACTACAAGTTAGCAGTGTGCGAGGGGAATCTTTTGTTGGCAAATCTCCTCTTTGGGTTTGAGGCGTTGTTGAACTAGCAGTCGGGCTTGGGGGGATAGGGGTACTATTATTTCCTAATACTGTACGACAGTCCCTCTGTAAGTGCCCTAATTTAAAACATCTCTGACAACGTCTCAACTTAAAGTCATTAGAGTTAAATTTTGCCTTCTTCGTAAATATATTGTGATCAGCATCAGACATCGGGCGTTTGCGTTTGTAAGCATTGAGACTTTGTATTAACTGAGGCAAAGTTTTAGGTGTAAGTCGCAAAAGATCAGATCGAATACGAAAGTCTGACATACCTGATATAACGGCCTCAACGAGATGTCACCACGATGCCGACTGCTTTCTTTGCCAACTCCCACTTGCGGGTGGCAAACTCAGCTAGACTGGTGGCCTTGTCGCTCGTGTACTCCATGAAGGCAATCAAGTCATCGTAATACCTTGACTCATCTGCAAATGTTTGTACAAGATTATCCTTTAATTCAGTCCAATTTGTGATACTTGTATAATTGCGCCTGGCCCAATCGGCCGCACGTCCCTTTAGGTTTTTTCGGGCTAAATTAAGGACCTCTCGCTCGTTTAGTTGATATTCTATTTTTACTTCTTCCACATGTCGACACCACACTTGTACCTAACATCAGGATCATCAGGATCAAACGCGGGCAAATAAATGTGTTCTAAATTTCTGGGCCGCGGTATAGCGGTAACTGGATGTATGGGCGAAGCGTTAGATGTAGTTTGAAGGAATGTCGTCATCATTTCTTGCATCATTGTCTTCATAAAATCCAAAGGAACGTAGTTACCGTTAGTGGAAGGATTTGAGGGTATACTTTGTGTACCACTGGAACTTGGAGCAGCCTCAGTGTTGCCATGCCGCAGCGGCATGAACCGCTGCTTGAGGGGCGGAGAGACAGGCTCACCGCTGTCTGCAGCACGACCAACCGCTTCAGGAGCCTGGTCGGGGACTCCGCGCCCGTGGCCATTGTGCGACATGCGTTACGCAATCGGTGGCGACCTGAAACTGACGACAATATGTTATACTACACAACGCTTAAAATATCTTTATCACCACTTCTGATGTGAGAGAGTGGATGAATAATAAACAGAAGTATAATTAACATACCATTTATTTAATCAATAAATAGTGCTTCAGCAATTAACAAGCATAAAAACAATAAAAATAGGCATAGCTATAAGCGCAATTACTAAATTAGATAAGATATAAAATAAGTTTTAGCAATTAATCAATAATGAAATTTATACAGTTTACCTGACGACGGATGATTACAAATGGAACAGACAACCGTACTCGTCCACAGCTCGATGGCAAGTGACCGGGCATCGAGCTGCGGGCGGCTTTTATACCGATTGCACAGCTGCACAAACAAGTGACGTCATGGGAGCAGGTGTTCAATTGGTTATGTTCACGACAAAAATCAACGATGTTTTAACTGGTTTAGCAGTCAAAAACCTAACTCCCACATATAATAACTCTGTACAGACAAAAATAATATAAAAGGTACCCTCGACCATTTATCCAAGACAATCAGACGGGAATGAATATCCTCAATAAAGGAGGAGATGTTGAACTGACGGTAATCACACACTAAAGATTAATGAATTAGAGTTGGACAATCGCTGGGTAAATGCCTTACAATCCTGTGCTGTCACGTACTTTCATTCCTCATATTAATGTAAAGTATGCAACTGTGTTTAAGGTATCAAATACACCACGTACTTATGTGAACTAGATCGGGCGGCTTTGTGACTCTCGAAAATGAGAATGATAAGATAAAAAAATATGAATGCGGCCAATACATAAGTAACCTCCAAAGCTGTTTGGAGGATCTTGAAGTTTCCCATTCATGAAGTGTTTCCTCCTGTCATACACCTCACTGTTCAACTTGGAAATGGTCAGTGTGTATACTTTAATACCTCCAATTCGGAGCGTTCGTGGCCCCGCGGCGCCCGCGTACCGCGTGCGGTGTGCGAGGTTAAGCAATGTGGGGGCAGGTCAGTTCTTGGATGGGTGACCGCTTTGAGTGGTTACTAACTGAGCGCTCCCGTGCTTTGGAAGGCACGCTAAGCCGTTGATCCCGGCTGCTGTTTACGACAGCAGTCGTTAAGACAAGTTAGAGGCCTTCGGGCGGCTTGAAAACTTCTAACAGTCAAGTTGCCCACTTACCTTGACAAAGGGGGGTCGAAGTTGCACCACGTCCGTAGGGAGTACCCACCGTTACCCTACACGTGACCCCTGGGTGGTGCTAAAATTGCAACAAAAACTGGCAAACCGTACTTGTCTTCTCGAAGATCTCAAGGCTCGTAAATACATGCCATACGATTAAAAAAATACCTCCAATAAAAATCTCAGAAAAGATAAACATTAAACAGTCCACCTTGGACTACGTTACTGGCTTTCTTTGAAATGCACCCGAAAGCATAATCGCTACTAAATTGTATAAGGAAGCGCTACATAAAAAATAATTCTACCTATAGTTGTAAATTTCTACATAATAACTACGATTTCTTTCGCATTACCAGAATGGATGTGTGTGCGTATGTAAGTTGTGTTTAGTTATTGTTTACTTGGTATGTTCTTTTAAGAGGGGGCATAACGCCAGAAAAAAAGTAGAAATCACCCGCGCGTCCCGCGCCTGGCCCGCTGTGCGTAAAGGCGATGCGTCTGTTGCTGCCTCGCTCACTCCGCATAGTATATGCCCATCCAGACAGATGAAACATGATTATTTAATAACCGATAGTAATGTTTATCTGTTAATTACAATTGGAAATTAAGAACGTCCATAGACTACGGTGTTAATTAGAAATTAAGAACGTCCATGGCCTACGGTGTCAATTGGGCATTAAGAGAAGTCTCCCTGTCAGCCGCGCGGCCGCTTTAGGTATTCGATTGGGATATTGGAAATTTTATCTCTCGTGACGTAAGCGCTCGCAGCCTTTTGCATTTCCTTCCGCAACCCGGACATCCATATTCTGATGTGTAGCAGCCATATTCTAGGTGAAACGATTACAACCTCTTTTAAATATGTTATACTTTTGAAGTCATCATAAAAGTTATTACTTACGAGTAGGTAAGTAAATTTATAAATGCTTTTAGGAAATAGTACGTACAGACTAACAATCGTTTTTAACTAGTAACCCACCCCGGAATCTAGCGAATTATTCTTATACATATACAAAGGTAAATGAAGTATAAGTTAATTGACAAAAGCTAGCGCAAAATGTCTGTGAAAAATATGACAGTTTCATACAAAATCCGCGCCAGCTTTAATGAATATGGCTACAATAAAATCGGCCAAGAGCATGTCGGGCCATACTCAGTGTAGGGTTTCGTTCGGTATATTCCCAATGAACTTGCTTTAAAAAAATCAATAGCAAACAAAAGAGAATACTTTCACAGCGTTTCATACGTCTTTTACTAAGAAGGGAAAACTTTTTACGATAGCTGAAAAACAGCTCAACTGATCATGTCCGCTATAGTTTTCATTCAGTCTTTATTAAATTTTACTTTCATGATTTTTTTCATATTTTTTGTCCCATAGTTCAAAAGTTAGAGGAGGAAACATTTGTCTTTCTCTTGGAAAATATATTTCCAAAAATATTCACTTATCAAAAAGTGTTTGATGAAGACCTCTATTTATTTTGAAAGACCTATCCATATAGGGTTGAAGCAAAAAAAAACGCCCACTTACTTAGTAAAGGCATGAACAGTAGGGTAGACCGGGGACAATAGAAACACGTCATGATTGAAACAAGTCAAATTTCTCGAAAACTATAATACCTATAGTACGCGCCAGTTGAAAACGAAAATAATGTAAAAACACCTGTTTACATTATTTTCGTTTTCAACTGGCGCGTACTATACGCGTCTGACGCAACACTGAGAACATGATTGAATCCTTGGCCGGAGCGCTCGAGCGCCGGTGCGAGACGGGAGTGTTCACGAGCCAAACCAGTTTTTCGCGGGTAAAAAGTAAGTATTTGTGCTCTCGTATATTCTCTTATAACTTCGTTTACTCTTGTATTTTGAATAATCGAATTATTTTGGTGTTACAGTTAGGAATAAACGAATGTTTTTAATGGCCGTTGATCAGCGTTCGGGTTTTTTTATATATAATATTTGTCATTGAAGTGAAAAACGTAGTGTGGGGACGATAGAAACAACTTGCTTGTGGACGATTGAAACGTTTCAATCGTCCTCGTATTTTAATCGTCCCCAAAAGTAACCGACTTCAAAATATAAGGTTCTGTATTAGATGCACATGTTTGTTATATTAATCTTCACATTTATTTGTGTAGTTTTTGACCTACTTGATAAATAATGGATATAAGTTTTTTTCAAATACGAGTACTGTAGTTTTTTTTTTTCAAATAATGCAGTTTTTTAATTCGACATTATGTGAACATTTGTTTCTAACCGACTTTCATAAAAAAGGAGGTTATTAGTTTGACCCGTATGTTTGTATTTACGTTTGTTTGTCCACAATTATCTCGCGTTCGGCTACATCGATCTTGATGCGGTTTTTAGAAAAGTATTTGTCATATTCTTGAGAAAGTTTTTGTGCATGATATTAAAAAATGGTTATTAAGAGAAATGCCTAGCTGAGCAACTTTTCAAATCTCGAATTTTCGAAGCAATATTTCTGTCGCGCTGCTGTGGGCGGGAGCGGGAGCTGTCTATGTGTGAGCGCACGCACACAGGCGCGACCCGCGAGCGGTCGTTGCGCGCTGTTCCGTTGACATCGCCCGCGAGCCGAACAATAGTTATTTGTTCAACAAGAGAGCAAAGTAAATTTTTGCTGTGAGTGTTGATGTTGAGTCCCGAGCAAGCGAAAGATTCTACAATTGAATCAAGAGCGTAGCGAGTGATTCAAAATTAGAATCTTGAGCGTAGCGAGGGACTCAAAAACAAGAGATGCAAATATCTTTGCTCTCGTGTGATACATACAACTTTTCACCACAGCGGCGAGAAAATATAACGCAAAGGCATAGTAATAGAGAGAATGAAGTTACTTATACTAACCTACGATATGAAAAGTTGGTGTCGACCGAAATATGTTCAAATACTTTATCAGGTACAAAGAGCGTTAAAGTATCTTGAACATTTTTTGCCATCGTTGCATTTTTATGCTTCAGGGCGCATTTTTCCACTGATTCTCGTGAAATATCCTTTTCTCAAACATGCGCCTAAATGTATGCATTAATGTCACGAAAAGAGCACATGAAGTTACCTGTTTATGGCTCCCAGGCTTTTATGGAGAATGTATGAAACTAACATTATTGTCCGCTGCTCTAACTTTTTAAATTTGCTTACTAAAAACAACCGACAAAGGAAGTTTTTTGTTTTTTGATATATTTGGACTTTTTAAAAGGTTTTTCATTTTTATTGTACTTTTCGACAGTATTTTTGCTTTCTCATGTTTTATGATATATTTTTTTTAGTTTTTACGTGGTTTTTGGAATTTTTATAGTTCTTGCGTGTTTTTTTAATCGTGCTTGTATTTTGTAGCATTTTTAGTTGTTTTTTTGGATTTTTTTGTGAATTTTGGTATGTTTTTTTGTTTTTACTCGTTATTTTGAAGCGTTTTTTTTGTGTTTTTTGATGTTTTTGGACTATTTTTTTGTAATTTTTGTCAGGTTTCTTTGTTTTTTCATGGTTTTTGGTTTATTTTTATTTTTATGTATTTTTGGGTTTTATTCGATTTTTTTTTGTTAAACTTAGTATTTTTTTTAGTTTTTTCGTGGTTTTTGTTTTTTTTACTCCTTTCGTGTTTTTTTAAGTCGTGCTTGTATTTTTGTAGTATTTTTCGTGTTTTTTATGGTTTCTCTCGAGTTTTTCGTGTATTTAAGGTATTTTTTTAGTTTTTTCGTGTTATTTTGTAGCGTTTTTTGAGGTTTCTGGATTTTTAAAAGTTTTTCGTGTTTTTTTGTACTTTTATCAGTTTTTAATTTTTTTTAATTTTCACGTTTTTTGGTATTTTTGTAGTATTATTCGTGTTCTTTTGCTTTTTATGTTTAATGTTATTGATATTTTTGGTTTTTCGTGTTTTATGGATTTTTTTGTTTAATTTCCGTTATTATTTGTATTTGTTATTTTTCGTGAATGCTTTGGTATTTTTTGGACGTTTTGTATTTTTTAGTTTTTAGATTTTTTTACATTGTAGTTTTTAAATGTTTTTTTTTCTAACATGTTTGAAAAAAGTACTATACAATCCTCGGCCGGAACAGGGATTGCAATCCGTTACTTCACGGCCTCTGCAGTAATGTACTATTCTTTGTTTGTCATGTAAAATTTTGAAAAGTAAAATAAACACACTCACGAGGTCTACACAGCTCACAGAGCTACTAGATTAGTGGTTTTAAATGTGGACTGGTAGTGTGTGTGGTGTGGTGGTGTGGTATATGGTAGGTGTCGGTAGGGAACCGACACGCACTTGGCCGGTTTTTTTTCTTTTGGAGTGTTTTCGAAAATGTTCACTTTATCAAAAAATGTTTGATGAAGACCTCTATTCATTATAAAAGACCTATCCAACAACAAACCACACCGTAATGTTGAAGCAAAAAAAAATTGTCATCCCCACTTTACGTGCAGCTGAGGTACACTTAAAATTTTTTTTTTAGATTTCGTTTTACCATTTTGTCAGATTAATGCTTTATAAATCCATGCCAAATTGCAGTTTTCTAGCACTAACAATCACAGAGCAAAGCCTCGGACAGACAGACGGACAGACATACAGACAGACGGACATGGCGAAACTACAAGGGTTCCTAGTTGACTACGGAACCCTTAAATTTAGTGTAATAATTTGACTTGGAGTAAGACTCATACGTAAGAGAAATTTATCGTCTATTTTTGCATATACTACACACAATCGTTTAATCGAGGTTGACTGCCGCGCAATGATAACGTTGTAATTTGAACTGTAAAGTTTGTTACATAAGGTAGATATTAGATTTTTTGTTGAGAAGTTTTCATCAAACTTTTACCTGCAATTCATAAACTATAGTGTTGGGTTTTATAAACTCTACGTTTTATTTGGGACACACTCTTGTTGATACTATTATATTTACTTCGCAGTCTTGAGCGCTCCCTACACAGTCCTCTCGTCTCAGTGGAGCGATCGGGACTGGCCAAAGAGTACATTATATATACTGGGACTGGCTCCGCCCGTGAACAGCAACAGCAGATATACTGCGCCGCGCGGAACGTGCGACGGAAGAGACGGTATCGCGCGGAAGAAAACGGGCTTATGCGCCAAATATGTTTTACCTCAATAACTCAGAAAATTTACAACATTTTGATAAATCGCTAATAACAAAAAATTATTATGTCGAAAGGTATTTTATGTAATTTTTTTACTTCAATAGTATGCAAGGTAACGTCACACAATTGAAATTAGGTGAAAATTAGACATGTTTTGACGATTTTTTTCTATCGAGCCAACTTTAGTCTTTAATGGTTTTGTTCAAACTCAAAAATAGCAAATATGATCTAGTTTTCGTGTAATTGGTTTTTTTGGCATTTAGACTTGATTATGATAGGTAAATATTCAATCTGCGAACTGCAATTTGGCGTGGTACCCCCTCTTAAACAACAATAACATAGGCTACAGTTTATTGTTCTGCGCGTGCAAAGCCGCGGGCAATAGCTACTTAGTAAAAAATATAAATGCTCACATGCTGCCTCCACCCTGCCGACGCTCAGTCAAATTCGACTGATGGTGAAAGTGACTTATAAAGCCATCCATTTCCATGGTGGAAGTCCATTTTATGTGAAGTGAGAAAAAACAACTCGTTTTATGGCTGTCTCTGCAAAAAATCAGCTTAATTTCTATTAATGATCCTTTCGATACCATTACAAATATGGAGTGGACTGTATACAAATATGGGGTTAACTGATTCAAAGTTCCTCTCGTAAAATAGCAGTGACTGACTCTACTCTAATATTGGTGCCATTTTGGTTCTACTTTTTCTTATGATTCGTAACAAGTAAAAAGAGTTCGGACGGATTGTAAATGGTTTATATTGTTTATCACAGATTATGTTCTAATTAAACATATTTTGACAAATTAACACTTTTTTATAATTAATCTACTTATTTATAACGATTCTACACCGAATTTAACTAAATCTATGACACACTGTCTAGATTCCTAAACTTTTCTGAGCTGAGTTCCCAACGCGCTTTTCTCTCTTGTTTTTCAGTTCCTTCCTGGAGTGTGTCTTCGGTACTGAGTGAAGTGCGCAGCAGTTGAATTTTCTTATGCCTCTTGCGGGGCATAGGGAGGCCATTTCAGGACCTGGGTCCTATGTGGCGGTCTTTTTTCGCGGCCTATAACTATGGACTAGTCATTCTGTGCCATTTCTTGGTCTTATTTATCTCCTCTTCTGGACTTTTGACCATCCTGGCTTAACTATGTCAAGTTGGCCTGTCTGTGGCTTGGTGGGTCCTGGGGTCAGGACAGGGGCTCGTCAGAGGGCGGCAGGAGCTCCCGTGGTTGGGCTCGCCGCCTCGGGTCGTCCGGTGGCCGCGCGTGGAGCGGCGCGATGTTTTGTAGCAGCAGGTGGCAGGAAGAGTCAGCACGGTGAAACATCCTGCGCGCGAGTTGGACTATAAACTCGTCCAGGCTCTGATGATGAAGGTCCCTCTGGATGAGTCGGTTCCGCACGTATCGGGGAGCTTGGACATTGGTCCTCAGGCTCAGCGAGCTGGATTGTGCCGTCAGGGCGTACCACGCGGGAGCCGCGTAAGTCAGGCGAGACCTGATGTAGGACTTATAAATCCCCAATTTCGTGCGGAACGGGAGGCTGTTGAGTGAAGTGCGCTACAAACTCACCTCTTATATTTGGCAATGACTGACCGTAACGTAAGCAGTCTGAACTAAACGTAACGTAAAGTAAACGTAGTAAACGTAAGTAGTTCTCGCTACGGGACGCTGTCCGAGTATAAATACATTTTCCTACGAATTTCCCGGTTTTCCGCGGATTGCGGAGACTGTGATTGTCTCACTGGCCTCGTACCGTCTTAGACTCATCGAGTCGGCGTTTGGTTCGGTCATACGTGACCCTTTATACTCGGACAGAGTTTACCTAGGATTGGCTCTGAGAGGGAAAAACGTTGTGTAAAAAATGACTATTCTGAACTGATTCAATCTTAAGAAATTCGCTGCGCAATCATTTCTTAGTGCCTGTGATTCAAACAGGGCTTGTAATATGCGCCTCAGCGCCTACTTTATATAATAAAAACCTCTTGGTCTCAGAGCCAACTGTTTGTGACTTAGCTCACAAAACATGCCATTTTCATAGCGTAATTTCGATCTACGATCCATACATTTCACACTATTGCGCATACTTTTAATTTATTGCGTGTGGAAATTTCCAAGCTTTATTCCGCAATCTTTCGGATTGTGTCATAATGCTTGCTGAAATGAATAAACTCGCCCTCAAGAGTTATTCCTTTCGCTTAGTGCGATAAGGTTCTAATATTTACGTAAATCTATATTATTAATTTCGTGCAGGGGTTTATATTGCCCACAGACTATATTGCTATATTAAATTTGTTGGTTGACAGTGTCGGCTACGTTCGAAAATCGTGAACTATTTTTGCGTCCGGTATGTTGGCCAGGTTGCTGGGCTGCGTTCTGGGTGATGGGCCATCATCGCCCATTGTGTGGATTCGGCTAGCCGCGTCTGCAGCGTTTTGTTTTTGTAGTTTTCAAGCGTTCTATACACCTATCAGCCTAGCTAGCACGATAACTTATACCGTCACGTTATATGGGCGAAATGTATTAAAACGTCACATAAAACGTAACGGTATAATCTATCGTGCTAGCTAGACTGATTGTCACAACAACCGCCTTCAAAGCGAATGTATGGGCCCTGTTACATGGATTCATATCACGATAAGTATCACGTGAATATTGAAGCAGAATCCATACAAATTTGAAAACTGCGATAATATTGACACCCCAGTATTGTGATAATATTAATCGTGTAAAGGACACCACTTGAATGTTTGCTGAGTCTGTCCGCCATCTTAAAGCTGCGTCTCTATTTTGTTGTGACAAACTACTAGGTGACTTATGGCTTTTAAACGTCTAGCAAAATTCTATCCCTATCTCGCTCTATCTTATAACTTAGTGGTACTGGAGGTCTACTCCGAAATTTGAAATCCGAACTTCGTATGGTGCCGTCCCTTTCACTCATATAGTCTATGACAGGAGAGTGAAAGGGACGGCACTATACGAAGTTCAGATTTTGAATTTCGGAGTAGACCCCCAGCTCATGCCGTTCGCCGCGTTCGGACGTTAGAGGCGCTACCGCGAACCGAAAACGAAGTATCTGCCTCTTTCTCGCACATGTATATTCGAACGACAGAGAGGAAGATAGTTCGTTTTTGGTTCGAGGTAGGCCGTCAGGCGTCAACTTTAAAACGAATAGGGTATTTTACTATAAGAGAAATAAAATTCAAAATGTAATAAAAACCAGCCAAGTGCGTCGGAGTCGCACACTGAGGGTTCCGTACAACTAAAAAACAAATGTGATTTATCAATGTATTCATATTTTTGGTAAATATAATTCATAATAAACATTATCACCTAATTTCAAGTTCATAGGTCGATGGGAAGTTAAAAAATTATATGTGTGACAGACAACACACGGAATGTTTGACTTTCTTCGACCGTCCGCCGCGCTCGGACTAAACTGCTACCAACCGAAAACTAAATATATATGCCTCTCTGTCGCACTTGCATATTCGATCGCGGAGAGGGAAATACTTCGTTTTGCAGATCACGGTAGGCCCTCTGGTCTGACGGCTCCTATTCCTGGATGGTGCGCGTATCGGAATGTAAAATACCTTTGGCAAAACGGAACAAGTTGTTAAATAGCTTCCATTAATTGGAGAAAGTATTTTTTTATACTACGTCGGTGGTAAACAAGCGTACGGCCCGCCTGATGGTAAGCAGTCACCGCAGCCTATGGACGCCTGCAACTCCTAGGGGTGTCACATGCGCGTATTACCAACTGTTATTATTATCACGCGAAACACTGAATATTGAAGCAACATCCATAGGGGCCTGTTACATGGTTGTTATTATCACGCGATATACTCATATCACGATCCGTATCACGTGCAATGAATATTGAAGAAAAGTCCATACGATTTTGAAAACCGCGATAATATTGACACACCAGTATTGTGATAATATTAAGCGTTTAACAGACCCCATACAATTTTAAAAATCGCGATAATATTGACACATAATATTGAGTGTAAAGGGCCCCACTTAGGAGAATTTGGCGGAGAATAGAAAGCTGCTATCGCGAAACGAAAACGAACGAACATCGTGTATTTCCCTCTGTGTCGCTCGAATTTGCAAGTGCGACAGAGAGGGAGATACACGAACTTCATTTGTTTTTTGCGTTAGCAGCTCTGACTTCGCACCAAAAATACTGACTGGCACATCAATATTTAACAATGCACATCTGAATTGAATTTTAATGAACGATTAGTATTTTAGCTATACAAATCAGTACTGATTACGGTGTAAAATTTTTTATGTGCCTTTAAATACTACCCTTATAAAAATGCTTAGGATTAACTTGCAAAGATACTAGCCTTTGCCCGTGACGTCGTTTGCGTAATCTTTTACTCCCAATTCCATATAATTCCATTCCATACTTTTATTCCCAATCCAGACTACAGACTATATTTCTATACGAAGTTTCATCATAATCCGTTGTTGTAAAGTTTTTATTTTATACATTTTTGTACACTATTTCTTTCGTCGTTTGCATAACTGTCACGAATAAATGTTTACTTTATTTCTTTCTTATTTATTTCACCCGAGCGAAGCCGGGCTTTCATCTAGTATGACAATATTTCTTAAATATTCCATTTTAAATAACAGGGTTACTCTTCAATTTACCTAGCTAACGTCTTATCTTTACTCGTTCTAAATTAGGTGCTAGGTACGTTAGGGGCGGGTAGAATCTGTCGTCTACAATTTCGTTCAATGGAAAGGAAATCTGTTGAGAACCGGGTAGTTTGAACAAAATACCGGTATACTATCCCTGCTTTACAGCTGTATTCGACCAGGGCAGGCGAGCGGAGCAAGCAAAATCTCCATTTCAGGACTGGCTTTTTAATACCACGTCGGTGGCAAACAAGCGTACGGCCCGCCTGATGGTAAGCCGTCACCGCAGCCTATGGACGCCTGCAACTCCAGGGGATTCACATGCGCGTTCCCGACCTTTTAAAAATGTATACACTCCTTTATCTTGCAGAACCCCATACTGTAGTCCCTCGGAAAGACCTCGGCAGGGAGCTCATTCCTCAGACGAAGCATCCGAGGGAGGGAATTCGTCTGAATCCGTACAGTACGCGACCATATAGGTTCTAAGGTGTGAGGATGACTGCCGCCGACGGCTAGGGGTGCGATGGTAGAAAGTGGCCGTGGGCATCATGCCGAACAGTTCTTGTTACGGTTCGTGTCCCACCCCGTGTGGTGCCGGGTTAGAATAGCACCACCCCCTTTCTTCCCTTGGGTGTCGTAAGAGTCGACTATGGGAACTAGGTTGAAGTGTGTTGTGAGCGATGGGCTAGCAACATGTCACTGCAATATTACATTTTCTCTATCTATAAACCTACAATTGCTAAACTGGCACTGAAAATAATTTTCGTGCGATCTGCCTACCTCTTTTGGGAATATAGGCGTGAGTTTATGTGTGTATGTGTATGCCGTGACCTCGTTTGTGTCTTCATTAAAAAACGCTCGTAGGCCCAGTTGCCTACGTGATCCCGGAACCGTAACCTGTATCTATTTAGCAGTAGTGACGGCATTTTCCCGCCCCTTACGGAGTACGTAGCGCGAGCGCACGCACGCACGTACGAAAACTATTGTGACCACTCCAGCGTCGTCTAGTCTTAAAAGGTAAGGACTATGATGCATTCAATATTAAATATCTGGCGTGTTTTTGTGCATTCAATATTATTTGGCGCGTTTCACTGGGACGCGAACAATACGAGGATTAAACCATACATAATTTTAAAGGAACCATTTCCGCTGACTATTTGGTGCGAACCATCAAATCTTGATAAAATAATAATTAAAATAAAATACCCTTTCATTTCTTGCAAAAGAGCAAGAACGAATCGATAGATAGATTTTTTTGAATAATAGGTCTAAAATTCAGTTTCGTCCCACACATATGTATCTCAGGAAATACTTATTATCGGTTTTGAGATTTTCTACGAAGATTTGACTGATCACCAAAAGCTTGAAGCTTAATTTCTGTCCCAAGCACAAAATAGAGCAGCATTGCACTAGGAACTAGGCAGTAAATATATTTAATAAGCTTCCCACTGAATTAAAAATGATTACCTACATTAATGATCTGCCAGATGTAACTCAACACAAAATTACTGTTTTTGCAGATGATTGCTCTATAGTTGTGTGCGGCAACAATTCTATATCATATGAAAATGAAGTCAATGACGTTTTTGAGAAAGTAAATTTCTGGTTAGAAAACAACAAACTAAAAGTGAATCTTGCAAAAACAACTTTTAGGGAATTTTACTCAACACAAGGACAACAGTATAATAGGCAAATTTCTTATAAAAATTGTCAAATAGAGAGCGTCACCCCCGTGCGATTCTTAGGTATCATGCTCGACTGTCACAATAGTTGGAAAGCCACACGGATCACCTTATTCAAAAGTTAAGCAGATTTGTCCTTGCCCTACGACGATTGACGCAAATAGCTTCGGCAAATGCAGCCCTCCTAGCATTCCACGGGCACGTCATGTCTAACTTGCGATACGGTATTATATTATGGGGCCGCTCAAGTGGTATCCAAAAAGTATTCGTATTACAAAAAAAAAATGCCTAAGAGCGGTGTGTTGTGCAAACTGGAACGACTCCTGCAAACCGCTATTTCGTAAGCACGGGATCCACACCCTGCACTCTCTTTATGTATATGAGTCATGTTTGTTTGTAAAACGGAATATGGCAAAGTTTGTCATAGCACCAAGAAATCCTAGGCAAGCCTCTGGACGAAGTGGACTAAACCTCAAGTATCCGACATGCAAATCTAAACACTTCCGCAAGAGCATAATGTTTATGGCGATCAAAATGTTCAACCATCTGCCAGAGACTTAATAATAATTGATTTTCCAGAATTTAAGTCCAAACTACTGAAGTGGTGTATGAACAAACAGTACTACAGAATTTGCGAACATTTTGAACCAAAATAAACATTATTTCACATCATTTATTGATATAATTATTCTATTTTTAACCGACTTCAAGATTTCAAAGGAGGAGGTTATCAATTCGGTTGTTTTTTTTTTAATGTTTGTTACTCCATAACTCCGTCATTTATAAACCGATTTGGAAAATTCTTTTTTTGATTGTAAGTATATATATCCAAGTTGGTCTCGTTTTTGTCAAAACGCAGTTCTGATGATGGGATTCATGAGGAATTGAGGGAACTCTTCAAATCTTAAAGGCAAACATACAGTGATTTTTATGTTTTTATCAACAAGTCGAGCATTTTCATCCAAAAATGTGACATTTGATGAAGTGGAACAGCTGATGATGATCAGAACAGAACTCTTCAACGACGAAAAGTTCACGTATGGCGATTTGTCCTTCTAGCTGTGTTTGTTAAGCAAGTTTTATTTTCACGATTATTTTTTGTCATGGTCGAGTTCTGATGATGGGATCCATTAGGAATCGAGGGAACTCCTCAAATGTGAAAGGCACACAAATAGTGATTTTAGTATTTTCATGAACTAATCAAGCATTTTCATTCAAAAAAGTGACATTTGATGAAGTGGAACTGCTGATGATGATCAGAACGGAACTCTTCAACAACGCTTAATTCATGTTTGCCGATTTGTTCTCTTCGTTTTGTTTGTCAAGCAAGCTAGGTTTTAAGGACACATTTTCGTCAAGCTTGAGTTCTGATGGAGGATTCCATGAGGAATTGAGGGTACTTAGTATTCTACCATTATAAACATACTTATAGCAGTAACCTATTGAAAGCATATTTGTTGGGGGGGGGGGGCTTCTACAGTATTGCAGAAATATTTGCACAAAATCGTCACAAAATCAAACGTGATGGTTTTTTCAGGACGGAATACTACTGAGCCCCACCGTGTATCCAGCTGCCCGATGCCACTTTGTAACGAAACTAGGTTCCTAGGCTTTACATTGGACACAAGTCTAAACTGGAAGTGCCATGTCGATAAGTTGTGAGCTAAATTGAGTAGTGCAGCTTTTGCATTGAGAAAATTAAATCCTCTAATTTCCAATGTCTCATTAAAATCGGTTTAATATGCTCATTTTAATGATGACATATTTATTTATTAAATAAATACCTTTTTGAGGTTCTAATGTTTGTCAGACGTAACTTAGCCATGTTTAGGCGTGTTGAGGTCGCCGGTAAGACAATTGTTCTACAGGGCCAAATTAAGAAAAGTCCCTCGTCGCATAGCACTTGCAGTTAAAAACCCGCGTGTCATAGGTCCAACGTATTATGAACGTCTACCCGCTGAAATACGCACGCAAACATCGGAAACAACATTCACGTGTCGGCTAAGAAACTTTCTACTGGAAAATCTTTTGTATTCTATTAGTGAATTTTTTGGCATAGCTGGATAAATTTTCTCCTTCCGGAATCCTTATTTTTATTATGATTATTTCTTTTATTAATTGTACTAGCTTTTGCTCGCGACTTCGTCTGCGTAGAACTCGTTCTCGCCTTAGATTTTTTCCCATACATTCTTTCTCAAGCTCAGATAGTTGGACGGCGCCGATAAGGGTACCTTAGGGGTGACATGTTATAAAAGGAAAGCCACGAATAGATTGGACTGGAGAGCTTTGCTTGACCTGGCTAGGCCCCAACCGCGGCTGTAATGCCTCAGATGATGATGATGATACAATCTTTCACCCTTCTTTACACTCCCTTATGAATTGATTACAGTCAATATGACATTCTCTAGAAACCCTATTGTCAACATACTAAACATACTAATGATAAAACTTGCTACAGGTTGAACAGGATGGTGATTGCGTCAAGTGTACGCGAGGATGTGGTGATGACGGGGCTGTCGGGCCGGCTGCCCGAGAGCGGCAGCATCGAGGAGTTCGCGGGGCACCTGTTCGCTGGGGTGGACCTCGTCACTGCCGATGACCGCCGCTGGCCTCCCGGTAAGCTCACCCGTCATCATCACCAGCCTGCAATTATGTCTCAATCGCACTGATGGACATTCTCATCTCATGCTTGAGAAAGCATGGGCGGTAGCGATAGTCCCCACGCCTGGATCAGAGCGGACGCGCAATTACTAATTATTTTAACTTAATTTGTCCCTGTTTGGGGGGGACAAATGGACCGGTCATTGTGGAAGTATTTGGGGGAGGCCTATGTCCAGCAATGGACGTCTTTCGGCTGATATGATGATGATGAATTTGTCCCTACAATTGATTGAAACAGATGCCTATTCCTATGTGCAAAGTGCGTGGTGGGGTGAGTAAAACGATCGAAGCGCAAGCCTTGGCAGAAACGCATACAAGTCCTCACTCCTCGGTGCTTCTCAGACGACTCTATCAAAAGACTATGCATCGCCTACAATTTGTTTTTTTATGACATAGGAGGCAAACGAGCAGACGAATCGCCTGATCGTAAGCGATAAGCGCCACCAGAGGGGTTGTAAGTGCGTTACCGGCCTTTAAGATGGAAGTACGCTCTTTGTATTTTAGAATGGAAATTATTTGTTTTTGTGGTTTAAACGGACAAAATATCGTTAAACATTATATATATATATATCCTACAATGGTTTACAAATTAGATGAAAGAAGTAATTTAAGTGTGTTTTTCCACGTGCAAAGTTTTGATAGTTAGACCAAATTTTGTATGAAAAACATTATTTCACATAGTCTGCCCTCTTATTCACAAACCGACTCCTCACCTCTCTCACACCTCACATCTCACTCGTTTTTATATGGAAACTGTAAATTGACATTTTTAAAATTTTGACAGTTTCCATATAAAAACGGGTGAGGTGTGAGGTGAGGATGTGTCGGTTTGGAGAAGTTCATTTGGAGAACCCGTGAGAAGTTACCAACGCTGGCGCTTCTGACGTCCACATAGCCATTAGGTTAATAACGACAAATTTATTCAGGCTAATGTATAATTAATTATTTAAGAGTGAAATGTAAATTTAAGAACGCATGGCGATCGAATGTATCGAGTTAATAACAACTAATTTATTTAGGTAATTTAAAGTTACTACAGAGGCCGGGACGAAAGGGGTTGCCGGCCGAAGACTTATAGACGGCTGAGCGAAGCAAGGCCGGATAGGTCTGAGGCGGGCAACCCCATACTACCCGCCGAGGTATGTATATAGTGCTTCTCTCAAACATGCAATGAAATAAACGACAAAAAAAAAACAATTTTTTATTTTTAATACGTATAGTGGCCGAATGTCATTATGTCACTAATTTATGTGGAATGGAAATTAAAAAAAAAGAGGACTTCGCCAGCCTAGGCCTGCATGATTTGTATGAAATTCCATTAACGACCTCTTGTCCTAGCCGCACCTGAAACGTCATACTTCGCAGCCTATTATAAGGAACATAATATTTTATTACATGTTTGAGAAAAATTAACTAAAGTGTTTTGTACTAATTAAAAATATGTAAATTTTATGTAACATTGACGGTGAAACGTTTTGCATTATTCATGTTTCATTAATGAATCATAATGACCTCAGGCCATATAATAACAATGATATCTAAATATATAAAAGAAGAAACTGACTGACTGACTGACTGACTGACATATCAACGCACAGCCCAAATCGCTGGTCCTAGAGATTCCAAATTTGGCACGTAGGTTCCTTATAAGGTCTAGGGGTGCACTAAGAAAGGATTTTTCAAAATTCAACCCCTAAGGGGGTGAAATAGGGGTCCGAAGTTTGTATGGGGAAACAAGATTGGCTGGACTATTTTATTCAAAACTTCACAGAAGTATTTCTAACGATAAATGAGTAAACACGTGTTTAAGGTTTTCTGAAAAATCAACCCCTAAAAGGGGGAAATGTGGTGACAAATTCTGAAAATCGACATGGGTATTGTTTTTATGGTTTATCGGGTCGCTGATAACAAAAACAAGAATGATTTTGAAATCCCACGTGGAGGACGTGAAATACCATCCCCCCTGCTGGGGTGCGAGGGGGATGAAATGTCTAAATATTAATATGGGTGTCGTTTTTATGGTTTTTTGGAACGTTCATTACGAAAATGGTATCGGTTTTGAAATTTAATGTAGTGGACATGAACACTTTTGAAAGTTTGTGCCAAATTGCAAGAAATAACTGACTGACTGAGCGAGTGATATATCATCGCACAGCCCAAACTGCTGGTTCTAGAGATTCTAAATTTAGTATGTAGTTTCCATATAAGGTCTAGAGGTGCATTAAGAAAGTACTTTTCAAAATTCAACCCCTAAGGGGGTTAAATGGGGGTCCGAAATGTGTGTGGGGAATCAAGATTAGTTGGACTATTTTGAATGAATGAATTATTTATTGACAAGAATATAAAATACAAGTTACACAATGCATGCACTTACATGTTACATTCAACCATCAGGTATGTGAATTTTTTGGGTGAGTGTGGATTTAATCTAACAATTCACTAATATTTGGCGTAAGTTCGCTTTCTGCTAGATATAATGTACTATACATGTAATCTTAGGTTTAAAACTTATAACTAAAGAACTCATTTACACTATAAAAACAACGCATACATAGTAGCTTGTGAAGTTCAGATTTAAATTTGGTATAGGGTAATGATTTTAGAGTCGCTGGAATCTTATTAAATATTCTCATACACATAATGTAGGCACTCTTTTTCCTGGAAAGAAGATTATGCGGAGGTAAAGTCATTTGATATCGCCGTAACGATCGATTTGTTAAGTTGTTCGGGGGAGGAAAAAGTTCTGGGTTCTGCTTCACAAACAAGGACACTTCGAATATATAAATACACGGTAATGTTAATAAGTTTAACTCAGGAAATAAAGTCTTACACGATTCTCTGTATCCTACCCCACACATAGCACGCACACATTTCTTTTGCGCCACGAATGCTTGATCAGCGTTTACAGAGTTTCCCCACATAATAACCCCATATCTTAGGATGGATGCTATATAGCCGTGATAGGTCATGAGCGCTGTTTGGGTGGATATGGTCTGCCTTAATCGCCACAGCACGAAACGGAACCTGTCTACTTTTTTACAAACATCTGTTACATGATTTTTCCAATTACAATTAGTGTCTAAGGTCATACCTAGAAATCTCGTAGTATTAATTTCCTCTATGTCAACACTACCATGCCTTACTTTTACGTTATGAACTTTGGCTTTGTATGATCTAAATTGCATAAATTTGGTTTTGTTAAGATTTATTTTTAAATTATTTTCTGTTAACCACGTAGTAACTTCCTGTAAAGCTGTATTTATGTCTGATTCGAATGTATTCACGTTAGTCCCTTTGATGACTACTGTAGTATCATCAGCAAATAGTATGCACTCATGCTTTGTGCTTTCGGTCAGATCGTTAATATATATGAGGAATAGTAGCGGTCCCAAAATGCTACCTTGCGGTACCCCGAAATAATTTAGTTTATAATCAGACTTGAAAGATTGAAGTTCATTTTTTACGATTTTGTCTATTTGTGTACACTGAATTCTTCCTGATAAATAACTATCAAACCACAACTGTGGAACACCACGGATACCCAGCTTCTCTAGTTTAGCCAATAGTTGCTTGTGACATACAGTATCGAAGGCTTTACTCATATCGATAAATATATTTTATTCGAAACTTCACAGGAGTATTTCTAACGATAAATGAGTAAACACATGTTGCAGGTTTTTTGAGAAATCAACCCCTAAAAGGGGGAAAGGTGGTGACAAATTCTGAAAATCGACATGGGTATTGTTTTTATGATATACCGGGTTGCTGATAACGAAAACAACAATGATTTTAAAATCCCACGTGGAGGACTTGAAATACTATCCCCCCTGTTGGGGTGCGAGGGGGATGAAATGTCTAAATATTAATATGGGTGTCGTTTTTATGGTTTTTTGGGACGTTCATTACGAAAATGGCATCGATTTTGAAATTTTATGTTGTGGACATATAAACTTTTGAAAGTTTGTGCCAAATTGCAAGAAATAACTGACTGAGTAAGTGAAATATCATCGCACAGCCCAAACTGCTGGTTCTAGAGATTCTAAATTTAGTATATAGGTTCCATATAAGATCTAGAGGTGCAATAAGAAAGGATTTTTCAAAATTCAACCCCAAGGGAGTAAAATGGGGGTTCAAAGTGTGTGTGGGGAATCAAGATTAGTTGGACTATTTTATTCGAAACTTCACAGGAGTATTTCTAACGTTAAATGAGTAAACATGTGTTTCAGGTTTTATGAGAAATCAACCCCTAAAAGGGGGAAATGTGGTGACAAATTCTGAAAATCGATATGGGTAGGTATTGTTTCTATGGTTTATCTGGTCGCTGATAACGAAAACAACAATGATTTTAAATTCCCACGTGGAGGACGTGAAATACCATTCCCTCTGTTGGGTTCCAAGGGGGTTGGAATGTCTAAATATTAATATGGGCGTCGTTTTTATGTTTTTTTTGGGTCGTTAATTTTATATTGCGGACATGAAAACTTTTAAAAGTTTTTGCCAAATTGCAAGAAGAAACTGACTGACTGAGTAAGTGACATATCAACGCACAGCCCACACTACTGGTTCGAGAGATACCAAATTTGGCATGTAGGTTCCATATAAGATCTTAAGGTGCATGAAATGCCGTGAATTCCCTATGAAGAGACGACCTTTTTTGATTCAATGCATTGTAAGTAAGTGATTTTATTAATCAAGTGCCATCCGATACGATTTCGATAAAAATCGATATTTGAGCGTCCGAGAGGACTCTTAATAGGAATCCGAGGTAAACTTTGAATAAAGTAACGGCCATATTAATTTTCTTCATTTCCGTTGCGATTTCGTTCAAAATTGATATCTGAGCGTCCGAGAGGTTTCTTAATACGACTCCGGGGTAAAATTTGGAAATAAGTGGCAGCCATATTGATTTTCTTTATTTCCAACCCAATTTCGTTGAAAATCAATATCCGAGCGTCCGAGAGGTCCCCTAATACGAATTCGAGGTAAAATTTAGAATAAGTGGCGGCCATATTGATTTTCTTCATTTCCGTCCTGATTTCGTTCAAAATCGATATCTGATTGTCCGAGAGGTCTCTTAATACGAATCTGAGGTCAAATTTGGCAATCTATGCTTGCCAGGGATTGTAAAAAAAAGTTTAATGTTACTATATAGGCATGTGGGGTATCTATGGATTGGCTTTTAAAAACGACATAGAGGTTTCGATATTTTATCCATTTAAATCAACCTTTAATTTTTTTTATCGTATGGCATTTATTTACGAACCGTGAAATCTTCGAGAAGACAAGTACGGTTTCCAGTTTTTATTGCACTTTTAGCACCACCCAGGGGTCACGTGTAGGGGAACGGTGGGTACTCCCTACGGACGTAGTGCAACTTCGACCCCCCTTTGTCAAGTGAGTGGGCAACTTGACTGTTAGAAGTTCTCAAGCCGCCTGAAGGCCTCTAACTTGGCTTAACGACTGCTGTCGTAAACAGCAGCCAGGATCAACGGCTTAACGTGCCTTTCGAAGCACGAGAGCGCTCAGTTAGTAATTACTCAAAGCGGTCACCCATCCAAGACCTGACTTGCACCCACATTGCTTAACCTCGCATACCGCACGCGGTAGGCGGGTGCCGCTGGGCCACGAACACTCTGAATTCTTGATAGTTTGTGCCAAATTTCAATTCAATCGGTCCAGTAAAAGTAACTCGGTTGTAACAGACGGACTAACAGTAAGGAGTGCGAATGAAAGTGAAGCCAAATTTTCTTTTTGGATGCCCCTTTTAATAAATCACAATCACCAAACTTCGTATACCGTAACCCCCAGAATGTAACAACTACTATTCTGGAAACCGCATCTAAATCGGTTCAGCCAAACGCGAGATAATCGTGGATAAACAAACATATATACCTACATACATATATACGGGTCAAACAGTGAACCTCTTTTTTGTAGACGGTTAAAATTACGCTTAGTACGCGGGCGAAGCCGCGGGCAAATGCTAGTATCAAAATAAAACTTGCACAAGTCTAAACATAAATTACGGTATAATTAACCGAATAACAAAGCTAGAGGTCCCGGGTTCGATTCCCGGTAAGGGATTTTGTTTCTGAGGTGAGCAGATACATTTGTGCCTGAGACTTCGATCTTTTCAATGTATTTAAGTAGCTACGGACGCTTGGGCTAACGGGAATTATAGCGCGATGAGGCAGTCTTGATCATTGGGTAAGTACTCGTAATGCTTTTTGTTACTTTTGACTTTTTATATGAAATTGCATTATGCATTTGTGCTAATGGAAATATTTTCATTGTACTATTAACATTTTTGACCTATGTTCCATAGAAGGCGGTTCTTAATTAGTCTTCATGTATCGATACAGCGTGTACATTTTATACGGGCGTATACTTTTTTCATATATAGTATCAATTAATACGACTCGTATAGAATAATACTTTTGTTAAATACATAGTGTTATTAATTAGGCGTAATGATTTTTAAATCCGACCGAGCAGCAATATACGCAGTCCAACTTATTTTGACATAACAAGTTTGTTTACTTTATCTGTTATAACTTTTAGAAACTGTCTTTTTCCCATGATGTTTAATAGGAACAATCAGGACTTAGCAACTGGACTTAATTAATAAAGCAAACTAATTTAAATACTGACAAGACGCATCAGTACTGTTTACTCACTACGTCACTGCACTTATCACCTTTTGTAATGAAACACTTCCTTGACAACTTATAACTCATTTAATTCGGATGTCGACTGGAGCTTTATACAATCCACGACAACACTTCGTTAGCGTGTTTGCGTATGTAACACCGCCATCTACCATGGAATTAGTGTACAAATAAATATAAGGAACTAAACATTGTAGTTTAAACATTATCGGCCCCCAAGGACGAATAGTCCTTTACAAAGGTCCATTGTAAACAAAAAAACACGAGTAAGTACTAGTCAAGACCTCCAATGAATCGGTGAATTCAAATAACATACGCAACAAAACTTAGTAAGCTGGCTCAACAAATAAACCATAAAATAACTTAAGAGTCTGTACCTACGTAAGAATCCAGGGGTAGTGGACAAATTTTAGCAATAGGTCTGCGAAAGGTACCATTTTTGAATTTTAAAGTAACAACTCTGGTTAAACCATCTCTACCAGGATGCTTATCTATTATTCGACCTAACAACCACTTTCCGGGAGGGAGTCTTTCGTCCTTTACCAAAACTACTGTTCCAATTTCAGGATCTGCATTTCGAACATTCCATTTGTATCGATTCTGGAGTGTCGTTAAATACTCTGAGCTCCAACGAGTCCAAAGCGATTGCATCATCCTTTGGAGCAATTGCCAGCGATCTAAACGCGATACTGGTACAGTTGCGAGACTTTCTTCCGGAATAGTGATGGGAGCTTCACCTATAAGAAAATGTCCGGGTGTAATTGGAGAAGCATCATCAATGGAACTACTAACTGGAGTTAACGGTCGCGAATTTACACAAGACTCTACTTTAGTCAACAGCGTGGTATACTCTTCAAACGTGAGTAAAGTCTGTCCAATAACACGCTTTAATTGACTTGACGCCGGCTTCCCAGAGTCCACCAAAGTGTGGAGAGCCAGGAGGAATAAAATGCCATGTAGTTTGGTCATTTGCGAGAATCTCGGATATTTCTCCAACTACTTCCGACTTCCTGTTCTTAAACATTGTGTCAAGCTCTTTTGAGGCTCCTACAAAATTAGTGCCACAGTCACTCCACAGATCGCTACAATGACCGCGTCTGGAAGTAAATCGACGAAATGCTGCGATGAAAGCAGCTGTAGATAGGTCACTCACGAGTTCTAAGTGAATGGCCTTAGTTACAGTGCAAACAAATAAAGCAATATAGGCTTTGCATGTTCGTTTACATCTACCAGGATACATTTTTAACTGGATAGGACCCGCAAAATCCACTCCGCTTTTACGGAAGGGTCTATAGGGTGTGACTCGACAGGCAGGCAATTGACCCATTAATTGATTCATTGGTGCTGCAGATTGTTTGAAACAAGGAATGCATTTATGAATAATCTTCCGAACTAAATTCTTGGCACCAATAATCCAATATTTACAACGGATACCATTCAAAGTCAGTTGAGGACCTCCATGCAAACAATGAATATGCGCATCACTTACAATTAGGACAGCTAAGTGACATTTCGAGACTAGTACGACAGGTGACTTGATGTCGAAGTGCACTTTAGCGTTGCGTATACGTCCAGTAACTCTTATGATACCATTTTCATCTATGTATGGGGTAAGAGAAGATAATTCACTAGATTTTAGTAACCTTTGGCCTCTTCTCAGCATTTGTAATTCTTCTTGAAACCAAAATCCTTGAGAGAGTCGAATACAAATGTTTGTAGCATATCTCAATTCAGCTACTGTAAGATGCTGAGGAAAAGTCTCAGGTGCCATCTGATTACGAGTAGCATCAGCACGTGTCTTACACAATGTCACAAATCGCATTAGATATGCTGTAACACGGATCAATTTCGTTAAAGTGGAATATCTAGCTAAATATGAAAAACGATCGTCACTCTTGTTCGATGCACCAGTTTGTAGTGCATTGATTTTACTACCATTTCCTTTCGACTTTTCTTTGACTTCTAATTGTGTTGTTGGTATGTCGAGTGAGAGCGAGCGATAGTGATCAAAACCGTTGTCTTGGTGAAGCATAGTTGGTCCATGCCACCACAAATCGCAGTCTTTAAACAAGTCAGGACGAATGCCTCGTGACGCAACGTCCGCAGGATTTTCAGCCGATTTGATGTGGTGCCATCGTCCACTACTTACATTATTCACAATCTCAGTGACGCGATTAGCTACATAAGTCTTCCAAGTGTTTGGAGTTCATCGAAGCCAAGCTAAGACAATCATTGAATCTGTCCACGCAAAGACAGACTCTTCAGGAAGTTGAAGACTATGTTGCACATCTTTGAGTAATTTCGAGAGTAGTACCGCGCCGCACAGTTCCAAACGGGGCACAGTAACCTGCTTCACTGGTGCCACATTAGTTTTGGCAATAATCAGAGATACATGGATCCCGTGGGGCGTGATAACTCGTAAATAGACTACAGCAGCGTAAGCTAAACAAGAGGCATCGCTAAAGCCATGAATTTCCACTCGTTCCTTGCTCTTGAATTGCGTGTGAACCCAACGCTCTAAATTCAAGGTCGGCATGTGACAGAGCTGGTCTCTATAACTTGACCATTCTGTGGCAAGTTCGAGGGGAAGTTCATCAGTCCAACTTATACCACTTAACCATAGTTTTTGCAAAAACATCTTAGCAGTAATGATGACCGGCCCTAAAAAACCTAGAGGGTCAAATGCTTTTGCAATGTCCGACAGTACTGACGTTTTGCTGAAGCGTTCTGTAGGTTCCGAAATGTCTAGCTTAAGCCCAAAGACATCATGATGTGAGTTCCATCTAATACCTAAAGCTTTGATTGTGTCATCAAGCTTAATATCGACACTTTGTTCATTTATCTTTTCCAATACTTACTACAACCTTTTTCAATACGTCAGAGCTGTTGGATGCCCATTTGTGCATTTCAAATTTACCTTTAGCCATAGCTTGTGTAATACGACTCTGTAGATTAGCTGCCTCTTCCACGTCATTCGCACCTGTGAGCAAGTCATCCATATAAAAATCGTTACTGATGACATCTACCAATTCAGAAAATTCGTGTTTCTCATCTTGTGCGAGCTGTTTTAGTGTGCGAATGGCGAGAAATGGCGCACACGACGTGCCATACGTTACGGTTAGTAGACGCTTCTCGACAATGTCATCGTAAGAAGAAGAGCGCCACAGTATGCGCTGATAGTCGACGTCTTCCTTGGCGACGAGTATTTGGCGATACATTTGTTTCACATCAGCGCGTAGACAAATCTTGTGAGTACGCCATCGAAAAATCAGATCGCGCAGGTCTTGCAAGAGTGATGGGCCAACAAGTAGCTCGTCGTTAAGTGATGAGCCATCTGACGGCTGTGCAGTACCATCAAAGACCACTCGAAGCTTAGTTGTGGTGCTTGATTCTCGAATCACTGCGTGATGAGGGAGATAGTAGACTTTGTGAGTGGGCACATGTTGTGGGTCTACATCTTCTAGGTGGTTAAACTTTTGGTACTGTTCGATGAAGTCTGAATAATCCCTTTGGAATTTAGGCTTGTGTGCAAATCTCTTTTCCATGTGCTTCAGTCTTTGTAGTGCGATTTGTCTCGAGTCGCCCAAATTTTTTTCGTGGTAGTCTTTAAAAGGTAAGCGAACGACATAACGACCATCTTCTTGTCGAGTGTGTGTCTTCTTATAGTGCTCTTCACATTGTGCCTCAAGATGCGTTATTGGTTTTTCATGTGGCTTATATTCTTCAGTCGCCCAGAATTTGCGCAAGAGTTGATCAACCTCAATGAGTGCGTTATGTACCGTTATAGTGTGAGGTGGCAGATCACTTGATGATTTCGTGGCTCCAGAGACTAACCATCCCAGTCTGGAGTTTTGTGCTAGGAGAGTGTCGTATTTGTGAAGTCCTTTCAGTAAAATACAAGCGTAGACATCGGCGCCCAGTAAAACATCTATTGGTCCCGGTTGTTGCATGTGAGGATCCGCTAATTGCAATTGGGACAGGGCAGGCCATTGTGAGATGTCAAACTCTTTAGTGGGTAACAATGGTGTCAACTTCGAAAGTACGTGAGCGTTAACTTGCAGTATGTGGTGGATATCTATTGGTGAGTAAATATCCAAATTAACGACGTGTCGTGCATGTACAGAGTGATTCCCGATGCCTATGACATTAGCCGACTGTGAGGTCTTCTTCAGTCGCAATAGTTGCACTGCTGACTCCGTAATGAAGGTCGCTTGTGAACCTGGGTCAACTAAGGCTCTGAGGTGCACGAGAGAACCACTGCTATCCATCACACCAATCTGTGCTGTAGCCAGAATAACTTGGTTGTCACTTAGTGAAACCTTCAGACTTGTGAGTTGCGAAGATTGTGGGTCATCAGGTTCTGTGGGTGTCTCAGTTGTAAGCGGCTTTGCTGTTATGGTCTGGTAGTGCAAGAGCGTGTGGTGTTTGCGATTACACGTTCTACATGTTGTGACTTGTCTACAATTCCGAATGGAATGTCCCTTGACAAGGCAATTGAAGCATAAGTTGTTGTTTCGTACGAATTCTTTACGTTGATCTACGTCGAGTTGTGCAAATTCGGTGCAGTGACAGATGTAGTGACTTTTCTTACAGTATGAGCATTCCGTATCAACTTCAGTAGTGAAAGATCTCAAATTCTTTATCTTTGGTGCAGTAGCTGGTTGTTGAAACGTGAACTCCTTCTTTTCTTTCTTTTGTGTAGCTTGAACCATTTCCATAGCCCTGAATCGTCCTTCCAGGTATGAGGTGAGATTCTTATAAGTGGGTAACTCCGTCGAAGAACCAAGTGACTGCTCCCAAGCTTTGTGAGTTTCGTTATCCAACTTGGATACTACAATGTGCACGATAATTGAATCCCAAGTAGTCGTATCTATTTTTAAATTTGCGAGACTACTGAGACACTGGTTTGTAGTATCAAGCAGATCCTTGATGCCTTTAGAGCATTCGTATGTGAGTTTCTTTTGGTTCAGCAAACGATTCAGTATGGTATTAGCTATCACTCTATCATTACTATAGCGTCTGACTATGGCGTTCCATGCCTTGCTATAGTTGGCAGCTGTGATCTCGAAATGACGGACGACTTGTTCAGCTTCACCTTTCAAGCTCGATCTCAAATAATGATGCTTGTGTATATCACTCAGTCCCTGCTCATTGTGGATCATTGAAAGAAACAAGTCCTTGAAATGCATTCTTGATAGTCACCAGAGAACGAGGGGATATTTATGGGAGGTAACTTGCTATGCGAGACAGTTTGAGATGCTTGAGGTGTATGAGGTGAGCCAACTTCTTGCTTTGTGACAGATTCCGTCAGTTCCAATAAACTCGTCTTGAACTCCAGATTTTTAATTCCTTCTTTTCGTCTAACTTCTCAGCAGTTTTTAGGAATTCGCGATAGAAACAAATTGTGACCAATACTCTTCAAGCGATTCTATTCTTATCTTTAAGTAACTTGCGGAGTATCGCGATGATGTTTTCTTGTGATTAGTTTGAAGTCTTTTAATCTGACTAAAAAGCTCTTCTTGTGATGCTATGTTCGCCATTGTTCAAATTTCTAAGTGATTATCAAATTTCAAAGTATTTGTGGTTTAGCCAAAATTATTCTAAGTCCATGATAACACAAATTTTCAAAGTCAATTTATGAACGGAAATTACGCTAAGTCCCAGAATTCACAAATTGTACTAAGTCCAAACTTGACGCGAATTTTCTAAGTTAATGTTCACCGATTTTTTTCTAAGTCCTAGATGCACGAAATTGCACCAAGTTAATATTTACGCGAATTATTCTAAGTGTCTGTTACCGCGAAATTTACTAAGTCTTTGACACTTCACTTTTTTTCCACTGTCACTGTACTCACGATTATCCGGTTCGAAGGACCAATGTTTACTCACTACGTCACTGCACTTATCACCTTTTCTAATGAAACACTTCCTTGACAACTTATAACTCATTTAATTCGGATGTCGACTGGAGCTTTATACAATCCACGACAACACTTCGTTAGCGTGTTTGCGTATGTAACTAGTGTTGGGTTACTCACTCGTGAGGCACCTTTTTTGTCATACTCATTTCATTAAATTGTCGCATCACTTCGCGTATCAAAAATGTCACACTTCATAACTCACGAGGCACCAACTCACTCGCTCGTCCATCAACTCGCGCTTCATTTATCCTTCAAACCTCAATATGCCTCGCGCCTCGTGCCTAACTTCACATGTCCCACTACAACACTCCTACTCACGCCTAACTTCATTTGTCCCACTGCCTATCACACCGAAAATGAGCGCGTGAATGAGGATGTTTACTCTAACATGACAACGAGTGCGATCCCCAAAATGTACGGTGTGATGTGAGGTGGGACATGAAACACCTCAACCAATGCTCAATGCGTTGACAAAAACGTCGTAAGCGCCGCAGGATTTCATACATTTTACGCGTTTACGTCAAACGGTCAAATTTTTGAAACTGACGGAACGTTTAGAAATCTTTTTACTTACTGTATTTGTGGATATGGATTGTGATTCTTATACTTAATAAAATAGAATAGGATTAAAATCTCAACCATTATAAGAGTGAAATTCTAGATAGTTGGATTGTTAAAAATAGAGTTTATTTTAATGTTGGTGTTGGTGCAGAGTTAATGGTGAAATGGCGGGACAAATTCTATCTTCAAAAATCGAATCATTTCTTATTAGGTACTTAATGAATATCTTTAAGATGTTATTTGAAAATTGTTTTTATTTATTTATGATAGGTAATTACTAAGGAATGAAACAGTTTTCAAAATTGTAACGAAAGGGCGAGAAATTAAACGCAACTCAATTTTGACAGAAGTCAAACAAGATACCTATGACATTGACAATTAACCGACAAAGTTGATCACGTTGAGAATGGTGATGAGATGTTTGTTTGTTTATTTACTTTGTATCCAGATTAGGTTAAAAACGTCTTGCCGACACATGAATGTGCCTGGCTGCCTTGTGGTTGTGGTGTGGTTATTGTTTGCGTGTTAAACTGAAAAGCCAATACGCGGGAATTACTTTAAATGTTGCTTTTATTCAATACATATCTCATTGTTGATAATATCATTGGTAAGTTAATTATGTTTGTGCCAGTCCAAATCTTTTTTAAGGAATCTTATTATGAGTTTAATTTACATACGTGAACCCAAACAAACTATCAAGTTGGAATAATAAATAACTAAACTACACTGGTGTGCTTTTGAAGTACATGCTTACGAGTATTATGTTTATACACGTGACATTATACTCTGGTTCAGTTGTAAGCGTCAATATTAGATTGTCATACTATATGAAGTTTCTGGATGACAAAATTCTGCTATGCTGTGGTCTAATTTATTGTCATCTGACTGTAACTGAGCATGCAAAATTGAAAACTGCCCGGTAATTCATTTTTTATTTGAAGTGGAGGAAGGTGAATATAAATAAGTAAGAATATAGAACATGAAAGTACTCAGTGCTCGGTTATAACACTACACTTAATTACAACCATGTTTTTGCTGCCGCAAGATACTAAGTATATACTGTTACCTCACCTCATTTGAAGTAGGACATTGTACCACCTCTTTTTTTGAAATGAGGTACTCCCTCAAACTCATTTTAATTTCATGTCCTACCCAACACTATATGTAACACCGCCATCTACCATGGAATTAGTGTACAAATAAATATAAGGAACTAAACATTGTAGTTTAAACAAGTACGTTAATTAATTATGGATGCAATAGGTACATTGCGTGCTTAATTATTATGTATGAAAAAAAAAGAACTTAATTTCCTAAAGAAATTAATGTAAATAAGTTCCCTAGGTCCAATCTTAATCTTCATTACAAGATACGCCCGTTTAAAATTTACACACTGTATATACATACATTAAGCAATAATTCTAAAAGTACGTTGTACTTCGCCCGTACAATCCGAAAAAGCGCCCTCTATACTAGTGTTCAATAATGAAACGAACTAATATCGGTTGCTGACTAATGTATATTGAACAAAAAATCTTAGAATAACTTAAGTTAACTACAGGAAACAAACGATAGCGGCATCTATCTTACGCTCAGCGCCATCTATGGGCGACTTGGGGTACTAAACCCGAACATAGCCATTTTGAACGTAAACATGCCGCCCACCAAGAACCGCTGTTCTTAAAAATGATTGTATATAATAACAAAGTGTTAGAAACAATATATATATATATATATAGCATGTAAACAACGGATCCCGTAGGAATGTGTGAAAATACAAGTTTATCACTTAAACTAACTATTGAATAAATGTATCTCACGATACATTACATAAAATATTAAAGTGTTAACACGATAATTAAAACATGAACCAAAAAGGTAGCTATTTTTTGTACAATTACTCTTCTAAAGGCAAAATACAAAGTTTAGATACAGGACGTCGAATCAAGGAGTTTTTGTAACGTAAAGTTACGACTCGCGTAATATTGTCCACTCCGGGATATTTTTCGACAACTCGGCCGAGCAGCCATCGTGCTGGAGGTAAGTTAAGTTATTTGACCAATACCACGTCACCCACCTCTGGCTCAGGAGTAATCTTTGTCCACTTGTATCTCTGTAGATAGCGCGAGAGATATTCTTGCGACCAGCATCGCCAGAAATCTTGTAACATCCTTTGGCAAAGTTGCCACCTTCTCAAAGAAGTCACGTTGGAAGTTTCGTAATTACGGTCTTGTGGCACTACCAAAGGCTCGCCTATAAGAAAGTGGCCCGGTGTCAGTGGCATAGGATCATCTTCATTCTGTATGTAAGTAATTGGTCTGGAGTTCAGACATCCTTCTATCTGGGACAGCACCGTCGTTATTTCTTCAAAGGTGAGTGTTGAAGTGCCGATAACCCTCTTGAGGTGATACTTGCAGGATTTTATCCCGGCTTCCCAGAGACCTCCGAAATCGGGAGCATGCGGAGGGATGTAATGCCACTGTGTTCCATTTGTTGCTAAGTCATCTGCAATCTCGGACAAATATCCAGATTTTTCTGCATTAAATAAGTTCCTTAGTTCTCTGGAAGCGCCGATGAAATTAGTGCCGTTGTCGCTATACAGATCGGTACAGTGCCAGCCTCGTGCGAAGAACCGCTTGAAAGCTGCTAAAAAACTCTTTGAGGTTAAGTCACTCACTGCTTCTAAATGTATGGCCCGCGTGGCCATGCAAATGAATAAGCAGATATATCCTTTATAGGATCGGTTGCCGCGACCCTTTGACACTCTTAAATTTATCAGACCGGAGTAATCTACGCTAGATCGTATAAACGCTCTACTAATGGTCACCCTTGGTGAAGGCAGTTGTCCCATTGGTTGCGAGTTATTGGCTGCGGAGTACCTTATAATAATAATAATAATAATAATAAATCATTTATTTCAGGCAATACCCATAAAATGTTAGTGTGTACATGTTTCAATCTCTTACACAATTAATGTTAGTAAAATACAATAATAAGAATAAGCCAAATGAGTTAAAACATCAATAAAAAATATCATCAAATCAAATTAAATTAAATCAAATCAAATAAATCAAATAATTAAATGAAATTAAAATACAATATAAATTATTTGTTTCGGAGTATAACAGGAGTAGAAAATTAAATACAGTTTGTAGTGTTAACTAACGTGTAATGTCGTACTTTGACACATACAAAGAGAGAAGTATTAAAAACGCCTTGTAAAAATGCAATAGCAATATGCGCTGTGCCGGAAGATGTGTAGTAATTTTAACATGCCCCCGGGGTTGAAAGTACGCCTTTCAAGCAGAGTCGGTAACCACAGGAAGCGGACAAATCTTGCTAAAGGCTCGTCGGACAACTCCAGTTGCGGTCTTCACATCAGCCACCCGAGATATGCCATCTGATCCAGGGTGAATGGTGACTATGCGGCCAAGTTTCCACTTCAACGGAGGGAGATTGTCCTCCTTCAGGACAACGAGAGTATTGACTTTCAGGGAGTCATAGTTGACCCTCCATTTGACCCGCTGTTGGAGTTCCGGAACATACTCCTTGCACCACCGAGCCCAAAAGTGCTGTCGAAGCTGCTCGATGCGGTGGAACCGAGAAAGGTGGTGGTACGTGTGGTCCTGCAGATCCTGTACTGGCAGTGACGTGAAGGAACGCCCGATAAGGAAGTGCCCAGGAGTAAGCGGAGCATAATCGTCAGGAAGCGATGATAGAGGCGTGAGCGGGCGTGAGTTCAGCAAGGCTTCAATTTCGACGAGTGTTGTGTTAAGCTCTTCGTAAGTTAAGTGACAATTTCCCAACACTCGTTGCAAATGATATTTGCTCGACTTTACACCCGCCTCCCAAAGACCGCCGAAGTGCGGTGCATACGCAGGAATGAAATGGAACTGTGTTTTTTCACAAGCCAATTTTTCAGCCAAAGAGTTGCAGTTTGCCTTTAAAAAATTACCTATTTCATTGTAAGCTCCAACAAATGTGGTGCCGTTGTCGGAATATACGTTGTCTGGCTGTCCCCTGCGAGATATAAAGCGAGACAGAGCTAGTAAGTACGTTTTGCTTGATAAATCTCCCACCAATTCTAAATGCATAGCCTTAGTTGTGAAGCATATAAAAATGGCAACATACACTTTAACCAAAGTGCAACCACGACCCTGGCGACTGGCTGCCATAAGTGGACCTGCGTAGTCCACGCCCACATTCCTGAACCCGTAACCTCCAGGAGACAACCGGGAATTAGGCAAGTTACCCATCAATGGGGCGAGCGTTTCGCCTTTCATGATTTTACAGCGCACGCATTGATGGTAACACGCCTTTGCCAAATTACGACCTCCTATCGGCCAGTATGTTTCCTTAATGGTTGCCAACAAGAGTTGGGGCGGCGCATGCAATAGCCTTTTGTGTTCAAAACTAAATAACAAAATCGTAAAACGATGAGTGGACTGTAAAATAATAGGGTGTTTTTTCTCATATGAGAATTCAAAATTGGACAGACGGCCCCCAACACGCATTAAATTGTCTTTATCCAAGAATGGGTTGAATTTTAAAAGCTTACTCTTTTTTGGCAAAGTTTGCTTTTTTAATAAAATATCATATTCAGGAAATGAATCGCATTGACTAATTCTAGTAATAAGCTTTAATGAATTTTGTAATTCGTCATGACTGAGATAAGTCGATGTTATTTGTTTGCGGCATTTCTGAACAAAACGCAGAACATATGCAACAGTTCGATTAAGCCTTGAAAAATTCGAAAAGCTATCGAAATCAATAAAGAACTCCTTATTTATATTTACGTGTAATGAAACGTCAGCACGAGTTTCAGGTAGCTCATTACATGATTGAGAACTTGGAGTCAACGGCCACTGAGATATATCGCGTTGTAGAAAATTGGGACCTGACCACCACAAATTCAGTGATTGCATGGTACTTGCGTGTACTCCACGCGAAATCAAGTCCGCTGGGTTTTGATCCGTTGGAACATGCCTCCAAATACTACTGCCGGTAAGTTCCAGAATATCACCAACTCTATTTCTCACAAAAGGTTGTAACTTATTCGGCATCATCTTTAGTCAACCTAGCACAATCGTGGAATCGGTCCAGAAAGTCGCACTCCTAACCTGGGCTCGAAGTGAGGCCATGACTTTTTCATAAAGATGAGCACCAACAAGTGCGCCACAAAGCTCGAGCCGAGGAATAGTTGTAGGTTTTATCGGGGCTACACGACTTTTGGCGATTAGTAATCGAACTGAAATGTGATTCCTTTCATCTACACTACGAACGTACACACACGATCCGTAGGCTCGTTCGGATGCGTCCGAAAAGATGTGTAGATCAATCACGACCTGTGAGATGCATATGACATGCCGAGGGACGCGAACGTCATTAAGTGCTGGCAAGCCAGCTAATATTTCCAGCCACTGTTTGGAAATTTCTGGTGACAACTGTTCGTCCCACGATAACTTGTGCAGCCATAACCGCTGCAACAGCATTTTCATGGTGATCACGCATGGAGAGAGAAGTCCTAATGGATCAAAGATCTGTGCGATCACAGACAGCATATCACGCTTAGTATTTCCTTTGGAAACTATGGATCCGATTGGAAAATACAGCTCATCACACTCGGAATGCCAACCCAATCCTAACGTTTTGCTACCTTCGTTAGCACCTATATTTAAATCCACTGTGGGCTGAGAGGACCCACATAGAAGGCGAGGCTCATTCGATCGCCACTTACGCAGGTTCATACCTGCGGAAGCAAGTGCGGCAGTTACTTTATGACGCATCTCCTCCACCTCAGAAAATTCATCCCCTCCAGTCAACAGGTCGTCAACATAAAAGTCATGGATGATGATCTCCTTAATTTTTTCATCATCGCAATCCAGACCTACTTGTTGAAGACATCTCGTAGCGAGGAAAGCGGCACTTCCCATACCATATGAGACAGTATGCAGTTCGTGCACCAGTAGTGGTTCCGACTCAGACTTTCGCCAAATAATTTGCTGCAAGTGGCGATCGTCAGGGTGCACCCATATCTGTCGGTACATTTTCTCCACGTCTGCAGAAATTATGTACTGGTGCTGCCTGAATCTCAGTAGGATGGCAAGAAGATCATCCTGAACGGTTCCTCCAACCATCTGAATGTCATTCACACTGACACCTGAGGTAGACGGGCTGCTAGCATTAAAAACAGCACGCAATCTTGTTGTGGAGCTGCTCTCACGGAGAATGCCAAAATGAGGGATATAGTAACCCTTCTTCTCATCAGGAACCGGCCTGCCCTCTGACATGTGGCCTAAGGCTTCGTATTCTGCCATAAAGTCAATATACAAGCCTTTGAGCGAAGGTTTGGTTCTAATTCTACGCTCTAATGACAGCATATAATGTTTCGCGCGTTGAAATGAGTCACCTAATACGTTTTCACTCTGTTTTAAAGGAAGCCTTACGCAAAACTTACCGTCGGCTAGACGCGTAGTATTTTTAATAAAATGTTCCTCGCACATTTTTTCTTCAGGTGAATAATGAGACGACTTATGGCTCACCTCTTCGAGTTGCCAAAACCGCGCTAATTGGGTTTGGATATCGTCCTTAAACACTAAATCATTAGCACCTGTATGCGAGAACACAGAACCAAAGCAACATTTGATGGCGGTGGATGGTGCATGGCCGTTATTTATCGGACCTGAAGCTAACCAGCCGAACCGCGTTTCACAAAGCACCGGTTGTCCACTACCTAATTTGATGACCTGTGACCCTAACACGTCCCAAAATACATCAGCGCCCAATATTAAATCTATTGGTGCAGGTTTGTAAAAGTTAGGATCGGCCAAACTGATATCGCACGGGATATTTAAGTTTGTCAAATTAATTTGACGGCACGGAACGTTATCAGTAATGGACGGTAAAACAAAACAAGTTATATTCATAGAAACATTATCATCCAGAGATTTGATAGGTACTCGACACATTTTTCCTACTTTAGATGTCGAGTTATTGATACCTTGAATTGACTTGTTTACGTAATTTGTAGGTAAATTTAATTTCTCACATAAACTTTGAGTCATTAGGCAAGAGGTACTTCCATTATCAAATATGGCTCGCGCGACATGTTCGCGATTATTGCCATCGTAAACCTTTATCAATGCAGTCGAGAGCAAAACATCTTGCCCTTGACCTTGACCCGAGGCTGATCCTAACTGCGCTGATAACGTTGACAAGGTAGCGGGAGTAAATTCATGTGAACTATGCGCCATATTAGAAAATGCATTTACGGGCGGCACGGATGCTAATTGATTTCCGCGAGAAATCGATTTATTGATATTACTCGTAGTCGCATTATCCTCATCGCTGCGGCCGGACGTGCTGTCCGCGCTTGATCTTGTTTTCGAGTCGGTTACGTGAACTAACGTATTATGCTTACGCTTGCACAACTTGCATCCCGGCTTCTTACAATGATTAGCGTAATGCCCGCTTCGCAAGCAATTATAACAAACCTTTAAAGTAGGTAATAATTCTAAACGCGCAGTGTTACTAAGCGAGAGAAATTGTAAACAACTACCTAAATAGTGTTCACCGCTGCATTTAGGGCAATTAATGACTTTGTTTTGCTTTGCATCTTGCATAGATACCATCGTTTTCAACTTAGGAGTGTTTTTGTTTGACGAATTAGCTCGACCGGCAGTGTTATTTGTGGACAATTCCAGTGTTTCTAACAAATCTGAACGGTTTCGCATGAACGTTAAAAACGCCTCTAGAGTAATTGGTTTATCTTTGTCCAATCGACCTTTGTATTCTTCCCATTCGCGGTATGACTTAGCGTCTAACTTATGTGATACGATGTAAATAAGTAATGTATCCCAATGTTTAGTGGGTTCGCCAAGTGATTCTAAAGCGAGCAAGTTTTTATTTAATTGGTCGATCATACGTTTCAAAGCGAAAGAGGATTCTTTGGTGATAGTTTCGATGTTAAAGATAGCTGAAACGTGATTTTGTAGCAATAAACGTTTATTATCGAAACGATCACACAATAGTTTCCATGCAGTTTCGTAATTTTTAGAGGAAAACTCGACCGATTTAATAAAAACTGCAGCTGAACCCTCTAATGACGCCCGTAAATAGTGAAATTTGTTAATTTCGTCAATATCGTCATTAGAGTGTATGAGGCTCAGGAATGTGTTGTGGAACTCGAGCCAATTTTCATATGCTCCTGCAAATTTTGGCAATTGAATAACGGGCAGTTTGACCAGTTTGTGGTCATCCCGCCGTTTGTTAAATGTAGTCAAAATATCTTGTGCCTTAGCTAGAACAGCGTAATACAGATTCTCGAACTCAGCTCGCTCAGATATTTGAAAGTTAATGTTTTCAGTCGAACACTCCAACTGTAACTGCACCTCATCGTACTCACTAAACAATGTCTCCATCCTATTTATTCTTAACTGCAACTCATTGGCCGAAACACTGGTAAGTGATTCAGCTTTCAAAGTGATTACGTAGTTCGAAAAGGTAGTTAGACGGCCTTTGTAGCTGCCTCGTTTTTTGATTAATTCCTTTTCTTCGGCCATTTTGAGAGGCGTGTGTAGTCAACTGAAACGTTATACAATGCAAAATTAACTTAAATGTTTAAGCAATGGTACAACAACCTACACTGAAAGATGCCTAATTGTCCTTTTTTATGTGATTTATTTGGGTATATCTTGTTAACTTTAGGTAATTTTAAGTTTATACACTAATAATTGTGCTAGATATAACCCGTAACTAAACTTATTGATTAAATTACTAATGAAAGTTTAACCTACTGTTTCCTTTAACACCTATGTTTTCCGTCGAGTAATTATGATTATCTAACTTTACAGTTCGTAAATATACTAGTTAATTACAAGAACTAAACTTCCAGTACTGAATTACTAGTAAAAATTAACTAAATACGAAATTAACTGAGAGTAAAGTAGCAATCTGACGTAACAGTGGTTAACTTAAAGGTTAGGTACAGTAGTTAATTTAAACAAATGTAGAAAAAATACTAACCGTAATTGATTGTAACCTTATAATTACTACCTGATTAATGAGTGATGGGTGAAATTAAGAATAAATGAAGGCTTAACACTGTCTTCAATTCCAACAATCCAACTCGAGCACGATGTCCGTTATTTCTTTGCCCTTTACGTAACCTCTTGCACTTATCGGACGAATTTCTTAATTTCTCCACTCAATGACTCCTTCTATTAAATATAACAGGGCTGTGGGCTGCAATTCTTCAATCCGGTTCGTTCTAGGACCATGTTTCGGAGTATAACAGGAGTAGAAAATTAAATACGGTTTGTAGTGTTAACTAACGTGTAATGTCGTACTTTGACACATACAAAGAGAGAAGTATTAAAAACGCCTTGTAAAAATGCAATAGCAATATGCGCTGTGCCGGAAGATGTGTAGTAATTTTAACATTATTAGACTGACTAAATACAGTTAAAAATTAAACACACAGAGAGAGTTATTATACAGATCACACATTTTTTGCAATGAAGCTTAACTAGTGATTTGAGTCCAATTATAAAATACTTTGCTCGAATAAAATTCATCATCAACTGAGCAGCGCCATGTAGAGTGACTTTATGCGCCTCTCTAATAATATGAGTCGTTAACAGAGATCGTTTTGGCAAGATAATAGGGTGCCTTTGATCTTCCTCAATGTCAGCGTAATGGAGCCGCCCACCAACGCGTATTAGTGAGAGCTCGTCTATCCATGGATTAAGCGAGGTAAGCATACTTTTCTTACGAACTGCTTTTTTTTGCTTAAGGTCATTTATCTCTTCTTGAAACGTTTGATTCTGACATTTTCTGATCATTACTACTAATGCTTCATCAATTTATTTTTTCAGGAGGTAAGTATGTTTCGGTTTTTGTTTTTTCAGAGCTCGTCGACAGTATGCTACTACTCTCAGCAGCTTCGTCAACGTGGAGAATTTTGCCCATACGTCATCATCGTCGACGTGGTCGTCTTTGGAAGTAACCAGGTGAGTTTGAATCTTTTTTTCTTCTAAAATTGTGTTTAGTGATTTAGGGTTTGGATATTGGATGATATTTTTATGCAACCACGGTGGCCCTTGTAACCAAAGTGTGAACTCGATCAATTCAGAGGGTGGAATACCGCGAGAAGCGCAGTCTGCCGGGTTATGTTCAGACCGTACATGTGACCATTGGGCCCTGTCAGTCGCTGATAGTATTTCGGAACATCTATTACCAAGAACGTTTTCCATCGGCTAGGATGACTGCTTAACCACGCAAGAACCACTTCCGAGTCATTCCAAGCGTGTACATTGGGTTTTGGTACGTTCAGCACTTCCGAAACTTCTACTAACAATTTCGCTAGTAAAACAGACCCGCATAGTTCCAACCTAGGAACGGAGAGCTGCTTGATGGGAGCAACCTTTGTTTTTGCTGTTACCAGATTGACGTGCACGTCCCCTTTTGCATCAATTACTTGCAGGTATACCACAGCTCCGAATGCGGCTGTGGACGCATCACTGAAACCATGTAGCTCGATTAACCTCGCATCGCTTCTGCAGTGCATCCAACGCTTTAGACGGAACTGAGTGAGATCTGACAGATTTTCGCGATACTTCATCCATTCGTCCAGCAGTGATGGTGGTAGTTCCTCATCCCAGTCAATGCCCGTAAGCCATAGCGTCTGTATAAACATCTTTGCTTGTATTATACTCGGTGCTATCCAACCTTGAGGATCGTATAACCTTGATATATCCGAGATAACCTTTCTCTTTGTTAAGGGCACTGACATAGGAGGCAATTTGACAGCATAGACAAACTCATCCGAACTTCGATTCCAGGTAAGCCCTAGTATTTTATTGATTGTATCAAATTTGACTTCTATAGGTTTTTCTTCTTGTTCTCCTGAATTTTGTTTTTGTATTTTCTCTAGCATAGAATCGCTATTACTGGACCACTTCTGCAATTCGAACCCCCCTCTTCGTAATATTTCGTTAATTTGACTATATAGTTCGACTGCTTCTTGGACGTCCTCGCAACCTGACATTAGATCGTCCATATAAAATTCTTTCTTTATTCTTTCAGCTGCTAATGGGAAATCTCTACCTTCGTCTGTCGCTACTTGCATCAAGGTTTTGACCGCAAGATATGGAGCGGTAGAAGTCCCAAATGTGACTCTGAACAGCTTGTGTTCTTTGATCCTTTGTTCTGATGTTTCACGCCATAGAATACGCTGATACTCTGTATCCTCGTCGCAAACCTTGACCTGTCGGTACATTTTAACTATGTCCGCAATGAAACATATAGGATATGTGCGCCAGCGCATTATTAAATGACGGAACTCCGGTTGCAGGGTAGGTCCAACCATCAAATTAATCAAATTATCGTTCAAGGATGCGCCGTTCATACCTTTACACGACGCATCGAAGACAATACGAACTTTCGTAGTGTCTTTGTCTTCACGAATCACTGCGTGATATGGTAAGTACAAGCCCTTTACATTTTCATTGGGGGTTTGCTTCCATGTGATTTAATTGTAGGTATTCATTAAGCACCTTTTTGTATTCCTGTTTCAGATTCTCATTCTGCTGCAACCTCCCCTCTAAATGGTGAAATCTCTTTAGTGCGATATCCCGTGATTGCCCATCTGCACAGGCTGGTTCAGAATCTCTAAACGGGAGCTTGACTACGTACCGACCCTCCGCGTCGCGGGTAGTAGTAGAATGATAAATGTCTTCACATTTCTGCTCTTCAAGTGACATTATTTTTTCTTTGTTGGGTGGCTCGGCTTCGACCTCCCAGAAAGACTTGAGCAGTTGTTCTACAGGTTCTATTTGAGTATGCATACTGACAAGGTTGTTGAGTCGATTGTTTTGTATTAAATTTACCTGTCCACTTAATATCCACCCCAGGCTGGTGTTCTGCGCTACAAGAGACCCAGAGGGACATTTGATTACCCCTTGCTCTAATATGTTGCCGTAAATCTCCGCTCCTAACAAAATATCTATCTTGTTAGGAGTGTGATATTCCGGATCTGCCAGGCTGATACACTCTAACTCCGGCCAAGAGGGAATTGGTACCATCGTCGCTGGTAAGTACGCCGTTAGCTTGTCAAGAATATAAGCCGAGACCTTGAACACACAACCTGGATTGAGACGTGAACTGATTGCTACTTCCACCATTGACCTTGCTATAAGGCTCTGTTCACCTCCCAACCCTGATACTACTCCCTTGGTTGATGTGGTTTTTAGTCCAAGCAGTTGGACAGCTGCTGCTGCTGTTTTTTTTTCGTGCAGGGGTTACTGATCGATAAGAGCTCTTACGAGCTGGTAACTTCCACCTATATTTGATTCAGCCTTCACTATAACTGTGGCTAGCAGCACTTGATGTGCCACCCCTTTCACAAAATGGGTCGTGATATTTGTGGACGTCGATGAACGCCCCCCCTGTGATGAAAGACTGACTCCATTGAGTTGTTTTGCGAGTGGTGCAACCTGATTGTCAGCTGACTCATTTGAGACGGCTGACTGGATTTCGCCTTTTGGATGTAATAGTGAGTGGTGTCTCCTGTGACAAATTTGGCAAGACGTGGTATTCCTACAGTGTTTAACCGAGTGATTACTGCCTAGACAATTAAAACACAACCCGTGAGATTGGACGAAATTACGCTTGTCATTCAGATTAATACTGATAAATTCCTTGCAACTTCTAAGGTTATGACCCTGTTTACAATACACACAAGTAGGTTGAGTTACATGTAACATGTGGATTGGGTTAGTTTTACTGCCTTTATAATTACTGTGAGTGATACGCTGCTTTTGACTAGACATTGGACCTGGCTTGGAATCTAAAAATTCTAATGAATGAAACTTGGTTTCCAAAAAATCTTGAAGCTATTTTATGGTAGGCAACTGTTCCTCTCGCGATACTAATTCGCTAACCTTAGATTCCCATTGTTTTCTACTCTCTAGGTCTAACTTCTGGCTAACTATATAAATTACAATAACATCCCATGTGCTAGTGTCAATGCCTAAACCCTTTAATGCATTTAAAGTTTCGCTAGTCACATCTGACAATTCCTTGATTGAACTGGAGGACTCTCCTGAAATATTCTTTTGACGAAAAATCTATTAAGTATACAATTTACCAAATATTAGGTAGTATATGTTTATTATTATATCGATTTTCCAAAAGAGTCCAACATTGCTGGTAATTATCATGGGTTATGGGAATATGGCGCAACAGTTGCTCTGCTTCTCCTTTAAGATGACCTTTGAGATAATGTAGTTTCTGTACATTGTCGATTTCCTTGTTTGTATGAATGAGTGACACAAACAAATCTCTAAAACTCATCCATTCCGAGTAAACGCCTGAAAATGTTGGGATTGTTATTTTTGGCAATTTCACTTGCATAGATTTTGAATGCGTTGCCGTAGAGTTAGAACCGGAACAAGTAGGAGTCGCTTTCAAATTTTTCAATGCAGTCTTCAGTGCGCACTTGTAATCCAGATATACTTCATCAGTGGCATCGTATACCGCCGTTGTGCTATATATGGATGTCGCTAAATCTTCGGCGGAGTATTTTTCAACTAGTCGCTGATGCTTCGAAATTAATTTCTCCCAAAGTATTTCCAAACTCTCTAGCCTTGTTTCAATATATGACTCGGTCACTCTTTCCTTAGGTGATTTCTTGAAATTAGACAATGCTTTCGTGATACGTACCGCCGCGTCTAATTGCACCTTTATATCCGCATCCATATTCATTTATTTCAAAAGGTCTTCTAGCCGTTCACAAGTAGTGTTGATAAATTCAAAGTTCAACTCCAAGAAAATTACAAGTTTAATATTTTTTCTATGTCCAAGTTCAAATCCAAGAAAAATCACACTCCCAATTTTTTCCTAAGTCCAATATTAATCTTGAAAATTTTACAAGTGTTTGAAGTGTCTTTATCTGGGACGGAAATCGGGCATGGATTCCCCGTCGTTCCACTTTTGGTTAAACTATTTTAAGTGTTATTTGGACTCGTAATATTTTAACTTCCAATCTCACTAAATTTTCTAAGTCCAGATTTGACAGCTGTCACTTGTCAGTTTGTTAAGTTCCGATTTTGATGACTGACACCTGTCACTCGATGATCACTAATTAATAGATTTAAAGTACTCACAGTTTTCTCTTCATAAAAATGTAAACACTGCACTGCGTCACTTATCCTTGATCCGCCGGTTGTGACGTCACTCTCGATGACAGGAACCTCCGCCGCTGCCGATGACTTCCGCTGCTGCAGTGACGTTTCCTTGACGGCAACCGCCGCCCTTTGAAACCGCGTCAAAAACCCGGCGAACAAGACGTCTTCCACAATCCGATTCAAAGGACCATGTACTTCGCCCGTACAATCCGAAAAAGCGCCCTCTATACTAGTGTTTAATAATGAAACGAACTAATATCGGTTGCTGAATAATGTATATTGAACAAAAAATGTTAGAATAACTTAAGTAAACTACGGGAAACAAACGATAGCGGCATCTATCTTACGCTCAGCGCCATCTATGGGCGACTTGGGGTACTAAACCCGAACATAGCCATTTTGAACGTAAACAACGTCATCAAATTTTCATCATCATCAGCCTATACATATATACGTCCCACTGCTGGGCACATACGTCCTCTCATGAATTAGTTGGACTGTTCAGGTTGTTATTATGCAGTTTCTTAATTTTGGTAGACGTTTGTAATATTTTCGAATCTTATTCCCAGTGCCTTTATTTGTGTGATATAAATTGCTTCCTGCTGTCTTGATGCTACTTTTCTGGCCTTTTTAGTCATTTCTGGTTTTAACCATATTTATGCAATTTTAGAATAGAATAGAATAGAAATATATTTATTATCACAACACATACAAAAAAAGGCAGTTACATGCATTTGGTTTCATCAGTAATGTGACAAAAGGAACGAACTCAGCATGTGCTGTGCAAGCCATAGTGGTTGCAGAGCGCTGGTTTTCAGTTCGTCCCTCTTTTTTATCTTTTACATTCTAAAAACATACACAACACATTTAACAAAGTAAAAGAAACAACACTAATAACTAACACTAAACTAAATTCTATGAGACACAAGAATATAATACAAAAAAAAAAACACTATTTAATTACATTTTATGCCTTCGGCTTCCAATTGTTTGCTTATTAAAAATGTGCTCAATTTCCGCTTAAACACTGGAAGTGACACGACTGTTCGTAATGGCGGTGGTAAGTCGTTCCAGATCTTGGAAGCCGAATATTTAAAGCAACCCCGGAAACCCGCTGTTTTGTGACATGGAACCTTCATTTTGTTTAGATGCTTACTGCGAGTATTCCGGCCATGAACATCTTTCATCCACGTAATTTTACTAAAAAGATATTCCGGTTTCTGTTTATATACTACGTTCCTGACCAAAGTAGCCATATGTAGCGTCCTACGTGCTGCCATTTTTAAAATTTTCTTTTCATTGAGAAAAGGTGTAATACGAGCTCGCTTAGGCACTGAGAAACAAAATCTAGTACAGGCATTCTGAACTCTTTGGATTGCCTGCGCAGTTTTAGCGAACAGTCGTGGTCCATACACTGTGTCACAGTAATTAAACTGAGACAGTACAAGTGACTCAACCAAAAGGAGCCTAACTTTTTCTGTTAAGTAATCCCGAATGCCATAGAGAACCTTTAATCTATAGAAAGCGTTTCTAATTTTTAAGTTTATATGTTCAATGTAGCGCATATCACTATCGATCAATAATCCAAGATTTTTTGCTGTTTCCACTCTCTCAATACTCATTCCGTTAATTACCAACATCGGATCATGGTTAATTACGCGACTACGCTGATGTTTTGTACCTAAGAGCAGATATTTAGACTTAGTAGGATTCAAAACGAGGTTATTTTTGTATGCCCATTTGTGTATAATGTCAAGATCCTCGTTGATAAACTCTACCGCACGTTTTGTGTCTTGTGGGTCGAAGGAGAAATATACCTGCGTGTCATCTGCATAAAGATGAATACTACAGTGCTTAAGAAGTTTACTAAGGTCTGCAGTAAATAAAATAAAAAGTAACGGACTAAGAATTGAACCCTGTGGTGTACCTCTTTTCACTGGTTTAATAGTTGATCGCAATTCTAGTCCATGCGCGTCTTCCGTAAGGACATACTGTTTACGATCTGTTAGATATGACATGAACCATTTCCGAGTCGCCACCGACAGACCATAGAACGCCATCTTTGCCAAAAGTAAATCCTTATTAATGCAGTCAAACGCACGTGAAAAGTCGAGCAATACTAGTATACTCGTACTGCATTTACGCTCATCTGTAGCCGTTATTATGTCGTCCGTCACATGAGCCAACGCGGTAGATGTACTGTGCCCGCTGCGAAATCCAGACTGTACGTTCGGCAGCATATTATATTGCTCTAGGTATTTTGTCAGCTGAATGGTAACTACTCTTTCAAGAAGCTTGGACATGACCGGGAGGATACTTATCGGACGCAAGTCTTTATGGGTTTCCACAGTCGAGTTCTTGGGAAGAGGTTTCACTCTGGCAAGTTTCCATGCCTCAGGGAACACCTTTGAGGAAATTGACTTATTTAATATAGCTGTGATTATAGGTAGCGTTAGCGGCAGCGTCATTCGAATCATCTCTACAGTAACCAAATCATCTCCACAGGCATTCGTTTTAACACTTTTAATTATCTTTGAAATTTGTTTTTCATCACACTCTGATATATCAAATGTACTGTTTCCAAATTTATTCTTAATAAAAGAGCTATAAGTATTCAAGTCAATGTGATGGTTACCTGGTACGTCTAAAAAGGAATTGTTAATATCATCGGGATTGTTTAAATGGTCAGGAATCAGGATATTATTGTCGTTTCCAAAAACCGAGCAACTCTTTAAATGCCGCCACATTTTTATAGGGGACTTTATGTTATTATTTATATAAAAAGTAAAATAAGCCAATTTCTCTCGTTTGATAGAGCTATTAACAAAGTTACGCAATTTTTTATAGTAATCGACATGCGCGTCGTTTTTAGTTGACTGAGCTCTATTATGTGCTTCATTACGCAAACTCATCATAAGTCTCACATTGTCAGTTAACCAAGGGTGTGGCTTTTCTTTAACACGAAATATTTTAACAGGTGCATGCTTATCGAATAGCGTCGTTATATAATTTTGAAAACGCTTAACCATTTCATTAACATCCCCAGCCAGCAGAACGTCTGACCAAGGTACAGCGCGCAGGTCACATTGAAATTCAGACTCGTTTATTCTATTTAAACATCTGTAAGTAATAACGCGTGGCACATCTTTGGGTTTTTTTACTCGAAATTCAGAAATAACCAGGGCATGATCACTTAAAGATAGATTATGGTAAACTTTTGTGTGTTTGCATAATTCCGGGGCATCTGTTATAATTAAGTCTAAAAGAGTAGCTGAGTGCTCTGTTATACGCGTGGCTGTACAAGTTGGTGAAGATTTTGTTGTGAAAAAAATTTTAATAGCTCGGGGCCATGGTTCTTACCCGGCTGCAGAAGGTCAACATTAAAGTCAGTTAGTACGAACACATGGTTACAAAAGGCGAAAGCACTTACCGACTCACTAAGCGCATCAATAGCTTTACCTACGGTCAGGGTCTCTGGCCTGTAGGCCGTGCCCACGGCTAGTCGCACTCGCCCGGGCAGAACAACTTCGAGCCACATTTGCTCTAGCGGCGAGACGGGGTGCTCGCGCACGTGCACGCGCAGGCCGCGTCGCACGAAGAACCCCACCCCGCCGCCTCTTCCTGTACCTGTGCGAGGTCTATGCTTAAGCATGTAACCCGGTAATAATGGTGCACATTTTTCCTCACCTTTCTTCAACCACGTCTCGTTAAGGGCTAAAATATCCGGTTTATAGGTTTCAACCATATGTACTAATTCATCCTTGCCTGTATTAAGCGACCTTACATTTAAAAGTCCCAATAATAAATTAAGGCTTCGTTTATGCATTGTGAGAAATTAAGATTTATATTCATGCACTGTTATTTATAAAATATTTAAAAACACATCTATAATAGTCTATTTACTGAAACCAAGTCCTTCAAAACTATAGCTTGCGCTGCTTCGTCTTTGCGAACAAATACCCGTCCGTTCCTTATCCACACAAATTTATACTGCTTATCCTTTGCTGCCTTTCTTGCCGCCTTATGCAGTTCTCTATTATGCGGCGAAAGATGTTCAACGACATAAACAGGTACCTTCTGACCACCAATGCCAAGGTGGTGAGAGTTGAGCTTGTCTTCTTGGCGCGACTGCGACTTATTGAACTTGATAACGGAAGCCAGTAGTCTATCGCGTACTAAAGGACTCCTCATCTGCACTACTACTGAGCGCGGCCGCGAGCTGGTAACATCAAGCTTGGCAGTTCTCGTGCACTGATGGATATCCTCTTCTTTAATGGCGCAGGCAACTACTTTTGCAAGTTGCATAATCACAGTCACTAGGTTTTCAGACCTGTGCTCCGGTAGGCATTGGATCTCGATGTTGCTGGCACGGGAGTGCTGTTCTATTTGCGCGATTCGTTGACTTAATTCTATATTTGTAGCTTGAAGGGCTTCCACCTTTTTCGCCAATAGCTTGCACTCCTGTGACGTATTACATGTGTCCTTCTTGATTTCCTCAAATTGATGATTGATAAACTCCATGGATTCTTTAACTGTACTAATATCACCTTTTAGACTTGTTATTTCGGTCCTAATAGCCTGCAGATTCGTCGAAATACTTCTGTCAAGTATCTTTGCTATGTCCGTCGACAGTACACTACGTAGCTCCGCCTGGACGACCTCTCGGATGTCCTCTTTTGTTAGACATTGATGCTGCTCTTTACCGGAATCGAACATTACCATAGATTGATCGAAATTTTGTTTTTTATTTCTGTGAGTTATCCACGACCTTGGTGATTGCATGTCGATGTCGGCGGTTGTTTCTCCGTCTCCAGCTGTTAATGTGTTTCGAACCGGCGTGTTCTGATTAGTTCCTTTTTTTGTGGCACTGTGACATTTTGGGCAAGTCCACCCAGCCTTCTGAAAGGAAGTTAGCCTATTAAACTCCAAAGCATCTATGCGTAAGCATAGGTGATGGAATGCAGTGTGGCAATTTGAACAATCCAGGGATTCATTTTCTTTTATTTTGCCCAAGCATGCTGAGCATTTGACCGCTGCTTCGCTTGCCATTTTTATCAATTAAGCGTGTAAAACAAAATATAAAACGGTTACACGTTAATAAAAATTACATGAATCGCACGCTCATAAATGCTCCGTCACTTCTATGCGGCCGTATCGTAGTTGTGTTAAAAACGTCCTAAACGCCGCTATTTTTCATACAACATACGCGTTTTGTACGGACATTTGAGCACTTGTTGTTATTGACGGTGTTTTTTTTGCTAATATGCAATTTGTACTTCACAAATATTTAATTATTGTCTTCCACATCTTTCACTTTGTTCAGACTGAAGTAACACATAGATTTTACCAAAAATTTACCAGATACAAACACTTTAAACCACTAATATCGAATTCAACTTGAGGAGCTAACGAGTATGCGTACTACGCGTTCGGCGGTCGGCCGATTTTTACCAAACATCTGCTTTGATGACAGGTCCCAACACATATCCGTCAGCAACAATTGGTCATATTTGAAAAATTACTCCAACGGAAGTCTGATTTTATGGGTATCAGCTTTCTTTTTTAAAGGCTAAAGCTAAAATCAACTGCCAGGATAACATCGGTTTTCCTCACAAAAAAATGACGCTATTTCTTCTTCTGCACCTTTGATAATAATTTCTGCTGTGTCATTTCACCACTTGTATAGAACTCATGCTTTTAAAGAGCATATTGTTTTGCGTCTTATGTAAGTCATTTATGACCTTATTGTGATAATATTTGCTGAAGTTGTTTCATTTTTCACTTTAGTTGTGCAACATGTTTTTCTCCATACCTTTTTATCACCGATCTTTTCCTTGCTCAGATTCTTACTATTCATGTCGCTAAATTATATACTATAAAACAATATTTATAAAATGATTGGTTTTATTATTTTAGATTCAAGTATGGCGCCTAGGAAGGCAAACCGTTCATTTGGTAAAGTAAAGAGGAAAAAATATTTTGTGGTCCTAAAAGATTAAAACCAGACTACGTATAAAGAAATCAGCGCAACGCTGGAATCTGGAAAGGTTAACGAATTATTCTTATTTATCTGTTGATGAAGCTTATTATACTTTAGGAAAATAAAATGATTATTTTTCTGGGATGTGCAGTATAACGAAAATGTCGAACCCGATAAAGACCAAGGCGCACCCAATAAACATGCCATATCGGTTATGGTGTTGAAGTTTAGCTGTTCAAAAGATGGGCCTATTGGTGAGAGGTCCGGACACTTGCCATAACAGTGCTTCAACACGTTATCGAGGCAGGAGATGACCAACCAATAGCTATTATAACCTTCATCATGTCAGCCGGAAAACGTCCACTGCTGGACATAGGCCTCCCCCAAAAACTTCCACAATGACCGGTCCTGCGCGACCCGCATCCAGCGGACACCCGCGACCTTCACCAGGTCATCAGTCCACCGTTTAACCTTACTCAAGTAAAAATAAAATGTACCTACATTTCTAAATTTCCTGTTATTTTATTTCAACACCTACATTAAAACCAAGAAACGAATAAGTCAGGTAAAAACTATTCACTTAGAACTTGATAACCTGGAAACTGAAAACTCTAACAGTATTTCATTAGCGACAATATCGACCAAGTGAGCGAAAGCGAATGAGGTCCCCGTTTCAGCTTGGACAAAAATACTTTCGAATGTATCCGGATTTCCGGCTGTTTTCCTCTAGAGATCGCATTTCTCAACCGATTCTCGTGAAATCTAGTGAGCAGGTTTGGTAATTATATATAACATTTTTCTCGAGTCAATTTTTGAAAAAAAAAAACAAAAAGGCGGAGTGGTGCAAAAAGACAGTCTCGCGTGGTCTATAGCTCAGAGCCAAATAGGAAATAATATTAATAATCTAAGTTTTAAGATGAATAAAGATAAATAATAGTAAATATTGGGGAAAATCTTACACAAATCGACCCAGTCCCAAAGTAAGCAAAGGTTTTACTATGGGTACTATATCGACGACCTGTTTAGACTAGTTGGTAGTGACTCTGCCTCCGAAGCTAGAGGTCCCGGTTCGAATCCCGGCCAGGGCATTTATTTGTGCATTTTTCACGGATATTTGTTCTTGAGTCTTGGATGTTTTCTATCTATTTAAGTATGTATTTATGTTAGAAATTGGATAGTGTGTGTTACCACCCTTACAATACCAACCTGCCTGCATTAAATCGTGTGCATGATAGTTATTGTGTTAGATGTATATGTTCTATATTGTCTGTGACTCTCTTCCTCTTGTCGCTGGAACCTCCGCCGATTGACACGATGTGTAAGCGCTGCTTTCTATTTCATAATTTGGTTGAATAAAACGTGAATACTGAACACTGGATTTAACTTCCACTGCCCCTACAACCTTCAGGTTTTATCAATTTATCTTATATAAGTATGTATATCGTCGTCTAGTACCCATAGTACAAGCTTTGCTTAGTTTGGGACTAGGTCGATTTGTGTAAGATTGTCCTCCAATATTATAATATTATTATTATTGTACTCGTATGTCTTTTCCGCTCACGGGACAATGGTGTCCCGGACCTTTGGAAGGCGTGCGCGGAGCCGAAGTACCGAGTAGTACAAGTACCAACCGAGTACCACATAGCCAACACGTAGAGGCCCTTTTGACAATTTAATGAAATGCAAGGGGTACACCGAGCGGATGCCGTCCCTGCCCGTGTCATGGGACGCACGCAGAGACAGCACCCGCCAGGGTGTACAGGAACTATTGCTGGTTGATGGAATCTAAATGAACCGGGCTATTGGGTGAATATGATGGACTAATGGCTGGGCTATTGAGTGAGACAACTGATGTCTGCCTAATAAAACTGTCTCACATTTTTATCTCAGGCAGACGGTGACTCGCCCTCTGCTAGATGGGCCCCTATAATTGGTTATTTAAATTATTTTTATATCAATAATTTTTTTGAACAAAAAAAATATATGAACAAAACATTCCATTACAACATTCACACACATTCTGTGATTGTTATTTTTCTGTGTTAGAAATTAAGATGTTTACCTTCATGAAACCCTTGAGCAAGACTATAGTTATTTCAAAAGTACTGACTTCTGCCATTGGAGCAGTATTAGTAGTTTTACAACTTTTGCTTTGCAAGTCATCGTCATCTATCTCTGACATCTATAAGTGAAGATGAGAGGGTTTTTCTTAGGTTGTAGACGCAAATGACACAAGTTGATATCACGGAATAAGTCTATATTTTTACATAAGTAAACAGTCCCATCTCTTAAAATATTAGAAGGCGCTAGGGCGCTATGCAGGGATAGGTAGGTTAGTTTAGACCGACACGAAAACAACTCAAACAATATAAAATCCTTGTTGGTAACTAAGCAACGGTAACAAGCCGCGAGCACGAATACGAGATACGTTGAAGCAGTGTGGCGATCAAGTAGCGACTGGTTGACTGTGTTGCTCACACGCGGCGTGCGCGATCGGCGCTGCCGTCGCAGCAGCCAAGCGCATGCGCGCGCGGGGTTACGCCGGAAGCCGATGGTGTTGTCGATGAATGTATGAGTGTATGTATAAATAATATAAAACTAAAGTGGTAGGTACTTAGGCCACAGATACCAACTATTATTATTTTTATTATTATATTCATAGTTATAGAGATAAATAAATACTTAAATAAATAAAAAACCAATATCCATGACTCAGGAAGAAATAGATGCCCATACCGGGATTCAAACCCAGAACCTCCGGCTTCGTAGGCAGGGTCACTATCAAATAGGCTAAAGAGATCGTCAAACTAGTAAGTACTTAAATGAATTCTGAATTTGTAGTAATTACATAAATACATTATGATGAACGATACAGATCTAAGTTACCTGACATTTTAATTAAATACATTGACATAAGATATAGAAATAGACACACAATGCCGAACATAAATAACTAAAAATATGGCGCAAGATGACACTGACAGTTACATTCCAATAGCTGATAATAACGCTTGTTTATAGTCCGATTCAAGATAAAACTTCATACAAAAAAGAACTTACAGACATTAGCGTCAAGTGTCAAATTTGCAAACACAAGAACCAACATGGTAAAAACTTTTTAGTAAAATGCCACTGTCGTATACTGGCTACCAATGTTAACTTTATAAATGTCAAAAGTGAACAGCAGTACAATTAGTAATCTGTGGTGAACAGTGAAAGTAACTAATGGAGTTGCTTTGGTTATTTAAATTATTTTTATATCAATAATTTTTTTGAACAAAAAAAATATATGAACAAAACATTCCATTACAACATTCACACACATTCTGTGATTGTTCTTTTTCTGTGTTAGAAATTAAGATGTTTACCTTCATGAAACCCTTGAGCAAGACTATAGTTATTTCAAAAGTACTGACTTCTGCCATTGGAGCAGTATTAGTAGTTTTACAACTTTTGCTTTGCAAGTCATCGTCATCTATCTCTGACATCTATAAAACAAAGATACCGACTATGAACTTGAAAGATAAATTACTTAAATATATTAACGTTAAATTGATTTTTATTACATCAATTCATATAACTATATGAAAATATATTCCTCTGCATGATTTTTCACGCTAAAATTATATGTTAAAACAGAATTTGAATAATGTAGTTTGACTCGGGAACGAACGGACTTACGTTCAAGACAGGTTTAGCAGTTGCAGTTAGTCGATTTAAGCCTTTATTGGTCCTGTATATGTCGGAAGTAGGGAAATAGGCCGAACACACAGCACTCGTGTGGCTGGGTTTATAGAGTGCGTCACGTTTATTTTGCGCTAAAATAGCGGTCCATTCTGAACGTCGCTGAGGATGTTGTGGAAATCTTGAATTAAAACATAAAAAACACAAATTTATTCCTCATAAATTTAGTTTAAAAAAATATTGACCTAATAGCGACCCCTTACATTTTGTTTCTTGATAACCTTTCATTTGAACTAAAAAAAATATTTACTCAAAACCATGAAATTACCAGGACTTCGTACCCTTGGTGCAATAAGGCCACATCTGCAAAATGTTGACTTTTCAGGAGAGCGGTTTAAAGATTCTGTCGACGAAAATTTGTGGATAACTTTTGTATGCTTAATGTTAGGTTTATAAAATTTGACAACTGTTGTTATCAAAATGTACTCTATTTAATACGAAGGAGTTTATTGTAATTATGTTATTATTTTCGGAAATCGTGGGTTGCATGTGTACTTATGGCTATATTGTACCAAACTACAGCAAATGTAAGTAGACATGCGTCCTTATTGCACGTACATCCGCAAGAAGTATGTGTACATGCGTCTTTATTTACGGAAATATTTTTCTAGAGGGAGGACGCAAGTGCAATAATAGCAACTGATTCATTAGCATTTTTTTTATTTAAGTAATAATATTGTTGAGTTACCAAACGTAATTTATGAAAAGAAATTAAGTCAGACCATTGTCTTTAGGTAACCAACCAAAAAGTAAAAAGAAATAGCTTCTAAACAGTATTTTTGTAACAGTTACATAATGAGGGATCTTAAAATTCCATAGTCACTGTAATAGAACGAGCAGAACGAGTTTTGTTATTAAAGACTCTAGAATTTAAATATCTAATTATGTAACGTTGCATACAACAATTTCTCTATGATAGCAAAATAACTTGATTTTAATGAAAAATCGATACGGTGCCAGAATACGGGCATTCAGGTGTACCTCTTTAAAAAAATAGTTGTCATAATAATATTAATACTGTATGGAAGTCCATTTTGATTCTCCCACCGGTCATAATTTATAGTCTGTCTATGGTATAGACTTGCATTTGTATAAAAGGTTTATTGTTTAAACTATAATTTTAACTACTGAACTACATTCAAGAGGGGCTTTGCTAAATTATTTTTAAATGTGTTTAAAAAAGTAAGACCATTGTTTTAGTTAAAAAACCAAATAGTAAAAATACAAAACTTCTACAACATAATTCAAGTTCTGTCCAACATTATTAAATAATTGCTTTGATTAAATCTAATCAAACCTTGCTATCTTGACAAAAAAAAACTTAGAAAAGCCCCTCTTGCTTGCAGTAGTGAAGTACATATACTGTGTATAGGGAAATATTAAATTATTTGAAATAAATATGTAATATGATCCAATTAAGGTTTAACGTCCAATTTGCAAACTATAGTAATGAATTAGAAAAGAAATTTTATTCATCCAGACACCTGTAATTTGACGTCATAGTCATGCGTTTCTTTATGAGATTCATCAGCATAATCTGGTTCTGTTATTGGTCATTGCTGGTATTTTGAATCGTCAGTTGTTCATAAAAAGATACACATTCAGAAAGTAAAATACCCTCTTTGCATAAGCCCATAAGATCTATATTTGGTACCTGTAATGGGTAACAGTCCGCTGTAAGCTTCTTTACGTCCACGTGGGCTGTTTGTCGTCTTGTCATGCTCTGAACAATTACATACTGGTACTCGTCGTTTAAATAATATCTAAACTCCACCTTGAACGGGTCTTCGTTAGTAATAGATACCTCTCTCGCACTCTTCGAACTTAGCTTTTTACCCTGGCTGTTGATGTTCAAAACACGGCCGTGTAATTCTCTCTTAAAATCATGAAATCTATCGTAAATAATATTTTTGATCGAATAAAGCTCATGGACTGGCAACGAAGGGTCACCTTCTGACTAGAAGTCTCCACTCTTCAGGCATAGACATTCTCTTCAGTGACGGCGCTTTCTCAATAGTTGAATGAACACTATCGCCTTTAGTTTTATGTATGTCATTACTCAGAAAAAAAAATTAGCGACGTAAACATAGAGGGAAAAAACAATTTGATTTCTGTTTTTGCCAGTATAGTTATCGGCAAGGAATCTAAATGCATCGTCACCTCTTTGGACATAGGAATCTATATAGGTAAAATTCAACAAGCAGCTGCTTTACGCCATTGGAAGTTCTAATTTAGAACTCATTTTGCAACAGTTTCATCTCATCACACATAGCACACATCTTTTTTGTGCCCATGTCAGACAGTGAAGTTAAAACAAGTAAAATTTCTTTTGTATTAAAAATTATTTCAAAGTCGACAGCTGGCACAATTTTTCCGTCGGATGCTTTCGTATCATTTGCTTTCTTTTCACGAGACAGCGCTTTATTTTCTTGGTGTTTGTTCTGATTGGCAATAGCATCTTCAGTAGGGTTTTTAGTAGTATGAAAGGCATGGCATACATTGAATTGGTCTTTTTTCAGAAAAAACGTACCTAAATTACTTAAAATTTATTTATTTACGTTAGGCACTCACCCATGTTTAAGTTCGAGACATACATGTCATGTGTGTGCTGAATTTCAGTTCAATATGTGCAGTAGATTTTGAGTAAATTGGTTGTGACAGACGGATAGACAGACATACCCACAAGTGATCCTATAAGGGTTCCATTTTTCCATTCATAGATACGAAACTCTAAAATAAACTACGATTTCTTTCACCCACTACTGTGAAGTGGAAATAACAGTTAAAATAAACAAAATAAACAAAGTTTATAGCATTCACGAGTAATCCATAATGACATATAAATTAAAATTGACCACATTTGATTTGTAATTGTATCATTTTCATGTACTAAAACTGTTCAATAACGACGTATGTTTATTTGTTTATCTATCTCGTGTAAAAAGGGCACATGTGTATATATCGTACCAACATTTTGTGGTTAATAAAGCTGCATGTTTATTTGCGGCTCGGAATATTTTGTGGAACAAAGCCATATGTGACCTTATTACTAGCATTTTTAAGGTCTATAAAATTATCATACAGCCAGTAAATAACACCTATAAAACATTATCTGTTCGTTACTTCCAAAAAATATGTTAGTACCACATACACCCGTAAATAACAACGTAAGTACACATACAACTATGCCATTTATAGAGCAAAAGGCTATTACTGAATCAGTGAGCAACATCTTAGGCCTTGTCATCGCTCTCCATCAGGTGAGACTAAGGCCAATTGCTGGTCAGTCTATCATAAAAATAAATAAAAAAAAACCATATAAATACCATAGGGGAAAAAACATAATTAAAAAAGAAATGAGTTAGTCACAGGTAGTTCCGCCATTTCCCGTATCCATTTTGTCAATTTTGGTGCCACTTAGCTTCTCGCCCGGTGACACTGACGCAAGTGACTTTACATCGACGCGTACGCTGCTAAGTTGCTCGCGGTAACATCGGAAAACAAGGAGGCATGTGCTGAAGCGACTTTGTTTCATGTTCATTTAAGCACATGCGTTGGTTTTCACTTGATTTAATTTAAGAAATAATAAAGATACAAAAAAAGTATTTTTGCCTCGTATAGTGAACAACATTTGTGTAACTTTCGTGTGATAAAATCAGTTTTGACGCATAGTCAGATGTGGCCTTATTGCACCAAGGGTACGACTTTACATAAATTTTGTAACGTTATCAAAATAACTAACCTAAAGAAGTATATTCCGTCGTTTTCCTTGTTTTTTTGTAGCTATTTCAGTTTTTCACAGCAGATTTCGTCATTGTTGGACAACTGTCACTGTCTGCGGTCCAAACACGACTAAACAGGAAAGTACCGCCCGAGTCGTGCGGGCGGTACTTTCACGGGGGCCATTTTTGTGGGCTGATTGTGAATCTAGTTCTATAATAGTACATCAATGTATACATACAAATATTAAGAAACGAAAAAGTCTGATAAAACGGTTAAAGTATCAAAACTACTCTACGCCGACGATAAATATATCGTCGTCTAGTACCCATAACACACACAAAAAAATGTCTCCTAATACTTATTTATTTATTTATATTACCTACCTTCAAGCACTAAGTTCAGGTTCCAAACTGTTCCAGGAATATACGGGTTGCCAGAACGGAGCGGAAAGCTGAAGGACCTGACTCATTTCGACGCGGCGTTCTTTGGTGTGCCGGACAAACTAGCTGACGTCATGGATCCGCAGCTGCGGCTGCTGCTCGAGGTGACGCACGAGACCATGGTGGACGCCGGCCTCAGCCCCGCCGAGCTGCGCGGCTCGCGCACCGGCGTCTACGTTGGTGTCAGCCGCTCAGAGAGTATGCAGGCATGGTGCCGTGATAACGACAAGATCAATGGCTACGCCTTAACTGGTTGTATCGGCTCTATGTTCTCCAACCGAGTGTCCTACACGTTCGACCTGAAAGGACCGTCGATTTCTGTCGATGCTGCCTGCTCAAGTTCCATGTGCGCATTAGCGTATGCTCTGAACGATATCCGCGCGGGACGATGCGACGCCGCTGTAGTCGCCGGCATAAACATCTGCCTCGATCCCGCCACGGCCCTCAATTTCCACCGGTTGACCTTGCTGTCGTCGGACGGTCGGTGCGCCGCGTTCGATGAGAGTGGGCGTGGCTACGTGCGCTCAGAGGCGGTCGTGGCTGTGCTGCTGCAACGCAGTTCTGACGCACGCCGCGTGTACTGCACGGTGCGTGGCGCGAGCGTGAACAACGACGGGTACAAGCCCCAGGGTATCACCTACCCCGCCGGCGCCATGCAGTCTCGCATCGCGCGACAGACCTATGAGGATGCGGGTTTACGGCCGCAGGACATTGATTACGTGGAAGCGCACGGCACCGGCACCAAGGTGAGGAAACTTGACTGATTTCACTGAAAACAAAACCTACTTCAATTTATTACCACAAACGAATGATTGTATATTAATTTGGCTGCGTGTTCGCATGCTGTAGCGTGCACTACATCTTGATCCTGTTTATGTGTTACAGGCGGGTGACCCAGAGGAGGTCAATGCGATTGCGGAGTTGTTTTGCAAAGGCCGTGAGACACCGCTACTGCTAGGCTCAGTTAAGTCCAACATGGGCCACGCGGAATCTGCTTCCGGGCTGTGCTCTGTCGTCAAGGTGGTGTTGGCTATGGAGAGCGGCGTGATCCCCGGCAACTTGCATTATAAAGATGCCCATGCTGATATTCCTGCTCTCAGCGATGGCCGCATTAAGGTACTTTTTACACGACTGCCAAAAGAAGGACTGAAATGTTTTCAGCTTTCATGTTTGTTATGAATGTGAGTTTCTTTAGGACACTCGAAACTACTCAATGCCTAAACCGATTTAGATGTGAGAGGTATCGTTAGAATCCTTACGTCGACCAGAGTGTCATAAGCTATATGACATCATAATAAAACAATATGGCGGAGTATATGCACCATAATGTACCAACTGATTATAATAAATAAAAATAAATAAACTTAAGAAAAAAAAAACTTACAAATCCATCGAATGAGAGCTCAAAATAAAGAGTTTTAAAAGGCGATTACAAAAATTTAATCATCATATGTATTTAAAGTAAAGCTGAAATTTACTAAGATTAATAAAAATTTAAATTAGAATTGCGACGAATAAAAACATCCGAGTCTAGACAAAACACGAAAAGTTCTTCATCGCGCTATTGAAATTTTTCGTATAACCTGTGATGTAGGTAATCTGTCACGCGGCGTTTACGTTCTCTTCAACTGCAGCGATAGTGTGAAAAAGTACCTACTGCGTAATAGCTAACAATTTGACACGAACATCTTGCCTTATTATATCTTATATTATTCCGGTTCAGATAAATCGGTCGAATTCCTTTCATGGAAGTAAGATAGTAGTAGTCTTGCGTTAGTGAGTCCGGGTCAAGTGTACTCCCCACCGCCCCATGGAAGTCAGGACATCATCGCTACGCTGACTTCGTTGCCGGTCATCCCGTCGCAGCTATACGGAGAGCCGCATCTTCAAGAGTGCAAGAAGATCTGGTTTCGCCAAAAGAGAAGCCTTCTTGCACCGACATGGAAAAGGAGGGTTTCACATCGATGTCTCGTAAGCGCAGGCCACGAAAGAGCCAGTGTGCTACAGTAGAGCCGGTTAATTCTCGTCTGCGAGTAGCCACATCGAGCAAGGCGCTGTATGTATCACACCTGCATTACACCGCCACGGTTGATGACAGGGTGGAATATGTTCGCCAGAAGACTGGCTATTCGCTGAGGGTGTCCCAGCAGCGTTCATGCCACTATGTGCACTTCAGCTCGTTTACTGTGCGCATGCCGCGGCTGCTGCAGGAGATGATCGCGTGTGCGGACTTCTGTCCAAAGCGTGTCGTATTTCGGCGGTTCCGGAGCAATCTGCCGAATCCTATACTGGAGTTGACGACACTACGGAGCCATGCTGTTGTGGCGCCAAAATAGTGTTTTAGTTTTAAGATTACAATTAGATGTATGTTAACTGTAAGGTCTTTAGTAACGGGTAAGGTATTAAGGGTCAGCACAAAGCCGTGACCAGCTCGAGCCCGGAGAGCTGCCGCACCTAGTATCTGTAATACCAAACAATGCCATGGCATCAAGAAATTAAGATTGAGGCCTGCATCACGGAGTTGGACGCATTAAAAGGTTAAGGCAGAGTGGAGCGGTTTATGCGCCCACAAATATTGTGCTGCGTAGTAACAATGCAGTGCACAAATTACATACAAGGCACAACCTTGAACAGAGCTGTAAGTTGATCTCGACATCAAGATTCTAGCCAAAGGTATTAGCATCTTGGATCAGAGAAAGATTCTCAAAGATCCTCCGATAAAAGATCTCTGGAAAAGCTGAATTGTCTAAGGAATCTTTATAACAGCTAAATAAAATTCAACAGAGTTCATATACCTAAGCATAATTTGGAGGGTAAAGTATGCACCTCGGCTGAGCGTCGTTCGGAAGACTACGTAAGTACAAGTGGAATTTTTTTTAGATCACATATTTGACGCAACACCCATATAATGTAAACGCGCATGATCAATCCAAATCAATTAAAAAACATCAATGATATAGGAACAGTATATGCGTTGTCAGCTTTCCGCGCGCCTCAGGAAGGTCCGACGCGTGGCCCGCTCCTTCAGTTGTCTCCCGGTCGTGTGCATAGTAATACACGTCTTAATTAAGCTACTCCGCCTTCCCACTGATACTCCCAGATAGCAATACCCTATAAATGACATTGGGTCTGTCCAAGTACGTCTAAACTACTCTTACTCTTTTAATTTATATGACTAAGCTTAGATTCATTTTTTCCTTATCATAGTCTTGGAATATTTTACAATAATAAATCACCACACAAACAGTTACGTACTACATCTTTTATGTTTTAAAACTAGTGTTGTGATTGATATCTTTTGTTTCGATTCAGTTGACATTTCGTAAGTTGGAGGAAATGAATTAATTTATATCCTATAAAAAACATAAGTGTGAAAATGGGAGCCAAGTTCAATATTAAGAATATGCGATGAGTGGTTGTCGTCTTCACCGACAAAAGAATTGAGATCTAAATGGGTGCCAAGTTCCGTAGATTATCTGAAAAGGTGCCAAGACTGGCACTAGATTGTTTACAGTAAAACTAATTTATTGCGGCTCAATTCATTTTGGGCCTTTCATCGAAGAGTCTATCTCGCCCGTGAGCTAATAGCTCGCGCGCAATCTTGTGCTAGCCGTGCTGTAATATTTACTTAATTTTTTATTTACATATTTCCTGAGATCTGAAATTTCCTTCCTTTTCCGATACTGATGAGTTGATGACAATGATGACAGATCGGTTGATGATTCCTGTAAGCTACCGATCTACCGATGTGTCATGCGGACTTCTGAGAAAGGGTAGCAATTCTCTGATATTAATATAATATTAAATTTCTTCTATTGACTATCATATCCATTATTTCCTTATTTATTAATTGAAATGTATAGTAGGCTTGCAGGTTCCCCAGTAATGAAGTAAATATGTAAGATTAAAAAATCGGCAGTAAAATCGGTTGATCGAATCGTTTATACAATTCATAATCACTTGATTTGACAATGCAATTATTTCTTAGCCTCATCACTACAAATATCAATAGACAAGTGTCAAATAGGTGTTCTAAAATATTTCACTGTAGTATCTTTTCATCCCCTTCTTTCATCCTTTTCTGTTTATCTGAACCGGAATAATATAAGATATAATAAGGCAAGATGTTCGTGTCAAATTTTAGTTAGCTATTACGCAGTAGGTACTTTTTCACACTATCGCTGCAGTTGAAGAGAACGTAAACGCCGCGTGACAGATTACCTACATCACAGGTTATACGAAAAATTTCAATAGCGCGATGAAGAACTTTTCGTGTTTTGTCTAGACTCGGATGTTTTTATTCGTCGCAATTCTAATTTAAATTTTTATTAATCTTAGTAAATTTCAGCTTTACTTTAAATACATATGATGATTAAATTTTTGTAATCGCCTTTTAAAACTCTTTGGTGAGAAGTGAAAGTGGAGTAACCATCGCCAGCTTACAAGCAACAGGAAAGATTGACGAAGTAATCGATTTATTTATTATTGCAGGGATAGCGCCAAGTGAATGAGGTAGAGTAAGAAGAAGCATATCCAAGAATATACCATCACCACCCAGTGCAGCAAACATGAGTGATTTAATTATTTTAAGAACAGAGTTATTATCTACTGGTTCTAATTTAAATAATGCAGTATGGAAGCGATTTGTTTCAAAATAGGCATGATACGATAGTGGAGCTGTAAGATTACCCGCAACTTCAAGAAAATGTGTGTTTATAATGTTTGGATTACGTAAGTGTGCAGGTATTTCTGAGTTGTGCGGATTTGGAGATATCCTAACGGTACGTTTAAGGTTATTCCAAAGAGCTCGAGGGTTGTTAGCGTTACGGTTAATGTGTTGATTGAAATATGCTCGTGTTTCGTGATACAGTGCTTTGTTGACACAGCTCTTAAGCTCATTATAGTATTTCTTGTGGTCTTCTAAACCAGATGCCTTAAACCTATTATGAGCTTCATCACGCAGACGCATCATTTCTTTAATTGTATATGTAATCCAAGGATAATTCTTTTCTTTGATGGCAACCTGTTTCTGAGGTGCATATATATCAAATAAAGATAAAACTATACGGTTAAATGTATCGACCATGTCATTAACAGTTGGTAGAAAAACTATATTTTCCCATTGGATGATTTCAATAGATTCTTTGAATTGTGTTAAGTCGATATCTTTTAGTGGTCTATACAATATATTTTGCGGCACTGGTTTGCATTTTTTTATGTTTAACTGGCACGTCAGTAATGCATGGTGACCAAGAGTTGGAATATAATCTACTACAGTATTTAAAATAACAATGTTACTACAAATCAAATCTATCAGGGTGCTACTATGATTAGTAAAGTGGGTAGGCTCATTTACATGCTGTATTAAACCAAAATAAGTAAAAAAAGAGTTGAGTTTTATGGAATTGCAGTCAGTTTGTAATAAATTTATATTGAATTCGCCCATTAACAAAATAGTTTCGGTCATACCATCTATAAACGTATCAATATCTAACCATGGCGGCCGATAAGCTGTTCCAATTAGTAAAGTCAAACCAGTATTAGATAGCTTGAGCTACATTTGTTCTACTTTAGAGTTTGGAGGGTGAGCGTAGCGCCGTACGTTTATTCCGTTTCTAACATAGAAGCCGCGACGCCACCACCGCGCGCGCGCACGGCGCGCGGGCGCGGGACGTGGCGCAGACGGTAATTAGGCACTACCGGCGCCTTCCCCTCCTGCCCTCCCTAAGCCAAGTTTCATTGATTGCCACAATGTCTATATTACGTTGCTGTACTGCAATAATAAACTCATTGTGATTAGTCCCTAGAGAACCTGCATTCAGTAGTCCTAATTTCAAGTTAATTCTCTTAGCCATTTATGCATAAGGGTATGAGTTTAGGAAGTAAGTAGAAGCCAGAAGGTATACTGAGAAATATGTTTTTGGATAAATTGTAGTCTACTGAAATGTATTTATAAACGGAGCATAGGTACATAATACATATACATATATATACATAAGTGTCAATTGAATGCAGTGAGTAATGGTGCGTAATATATTCATAGGATATAGTAAAAAGTATTGCAACCAAAATGTTATGTGGGAAATACAATGTGATCATGGTTACAATGATTGTACAGTTTAATATGTCAGCCAGCTGACAATATTTATATAGAGTGCACTTTATGTTACACGCAGTTTTAGTTTTTAAACAACTGTTATGAATTCCAAATAAATAAAAGAAAGTAATAATTGCCACAAATGTCAATACGATTAGGTCACACTTACTACATAGACCTGAGTACATAGCATTTAAAAAAAAGATTAACAATCGATGATATGGATATTTTAGGTACAGACCAATATTGTGAGTTTACTATTATGTGTAGAATAGTACTTTCTTATATTATATATGCACCTTTTTATAGATTTACGTATTGATTGTATTTACATATTCTTGAACAATTCATTATTTTGGTTTTTCTTTATTGTTTTTGCTTTATAAGTGGCAGTATGTACGAGTTAGCATCGTACATCGTAAGCATTTAGTATAAACATTGCCTTATTTCAAATATATTGACTCGTGTAACCTAGTTTACTTACTTATGACAATTCAGTGCATTAAAGACGTTCATTAACATCAAACGTATGTTACTCATTTTGGCATTATAATTAAACCTGCATCATTTGACACAAGCATATTGACATTGACAAATGTAGCTCAAGCTATCTAATACTGGTTTGACTTTACTAATTGGAACAGCTTATCGGCCGCCATGGTTAGATATTGATACGTTTATAGATGGTATGACCGAAACTATTTTGTTAATGGGCAATTTCAATATAAATTTATTACAAACTGACTGCAATTCCATAAAACTCAACTCTTTTTTTACTTATTTTGGTTTAATACAGCATGTAAATGAGCCTACCCACTTTACTAATCATAGTAGCACCCTGATAGATTTGATTTGTAGTAACATTGTTATTTTAAATACTGTAGTAGATTATATTCCAACTCTTGGTCACCATGCATTACTGACGTGCCAGTTAAACATAAAAAAATGCAAACCAGTGCCGCAAAATATATTGTTTAGACCACTAAAAGATATCGACTTAACACAATTCAAAGAATCTATTGAAATCATCCAATGGGAAAATATAGTTTTTCTACCAACTGTTAATGACATGGTCGATACATTTAACCGTATAGTTTTATCTTTATTTGATATATATGCACCTCAGAAACAGGTTGCCATCAAAGAAAAGAATTATCCTTGGATTACATATACAATTAAAGAAATGATGCGTCTGCGTGATGTAGCTCATAATAGGTTTAAGGCATCTGGTTTAGAAGACCACAAGAAATACTATAATGAGCTTAAGAGCTGTGTCAACAAAGCACTGTATCACGAAACACGAGCATATTTCAATCAACACATTAACCGTAACGCTAACAACCCTCGAGCTCTTTGGAATAACCTTAAACGTACCGTTAGGATATCTCCAAATCCGCACAACTCAGAAATACCTGCACACTTACGTAATCCAAACATTATAAACACACATTTTCTTGAAGTTGCGGGTAATCTTACAGCTCCACTATCGTATCATGCCTATTTTGAAACAAATCGCTTCCATACTGCATTATTTAAATTAGAACCAGTAGATAATAACTCTGTTCTTAAAATAATTAAATCACTCATGTTTGCTGCACTGGGTGGTGATGGTATATTCTTGGATATGCTTCTTCTTACTCTACCTCATTCACTTGGCGCTATCCCTGCAATAATAAATAAATCGATTACTTCGTCAATCTTTCCTGTTGCTTGTAAGCTGGCGATGGTTACTCCACTTCCTAAAAAAGCATTGTCACTAGTTTTAAAGACTTACGCCCAATAAACATTCTTCCTTGCATATCAATAATACTTGAACGCCTAGTACACATACAGTTATCTACCTTCCTCGAAAAAAATAAAGTTCTTCCTGCCCTGCAATCCGGTTTTCGTAAGTCACACAGCACGACAACAGCTCTCCTCGATGTAATTGACAATATCCTGTCTGCTCAAGATATAGGTCAGGGTACCATAATGACACTTCTTGACTTCTCTCGTGCTTTCGATGCTATTAACACCAGATTATTGTTATCAAAAATGCAATACTACGGCTTTGAGTCAGATGCAATTGCTTGGTTTTCCAGCTATATGACTGGTCGCACTCAAGTTGTTTAACTACAGGGTAACAATGGTTTATATATTAAGTCATCACCATCTACCGTTTCCAGAGGAGTGCCACAGGGTTCTATTTTGGGTCCGCTCCTATTTATTATGTACACAGCAGATATCCGCAAAGTAATAAAACACTGTCAATTTCACTTATATGCCGATGACATTCAAGTCTATATATCATGTTATCCCTCTGATACTAGTCAAGCTGTTGCAAAATTAAATGAAGATATAGATAATGTCACCGCTTGGTCGGCGTCGAACTGCCTTGTATTAAATCCGAGCAAAACAAAATATATGGTATTCGGCTCAAAAAATCAAATAAAACAGATAGATAGACATAAGCCAGCTGTTTCCGTAATGAGTGATCAGGTGGAGCGCGTATCAGAGTCGCGCAATCTAGGCATCCTAATGGATGAAGCGCTGCACTTTGAGAGTCATATAGCGGAAGTTGCCAGAACCTCATTTTATAGACTTAAATTACTCTATCGAATCCGAGATTTCCTTAGCGTAGATTTACGTACCAAACTATGCGATTCCTTGGTTCTGTCTAGATTTAATTATGTGGATGTGGTATACGGCCCACGACTATTAGCTCGAACGGATCGCATTGTACAAAGAGTGCAAAATGCTTGCGCGCGCTATTGTTTTTTATTTTTTTTTATTCTTCAAATTAGGCATATTACATGCACCTATGAACGTCAATAAACTACCACCGGTTCGGAAAAATATATCTCTGCCACGAGAAGAACCGGCGTAAGAAACTCGGCGAGGTGTCATTTTTTCAAAACAATATACATTATATAGTTAAATGTAAAATTACATTACTACAAAATAACTTAAATAACAATGCTACAGTAGAAAATATTATTTTCGCGATAGATTACCCGTGCAGGACGCTATCACTGCCAAACATCCCTAACCATGATGTAATCGTTTATCTTATAATATGCTCTTGAAATAAGTGTTTGTTCTACTACAGATTTGAATTTAGAATTGCTAAGTTCAGTAATGTGTTTAGGAATTTTATTGCAGAATTTGATACAATTTCCCAAGAACGACTTTTTCGCCTTTCCTAGTCTATAGAAGGTTATTTTGAGTTTCCCAGTATTTCTCGTGGCTATTGGTTTATCAGTGGAAAAGTTTGGAAAAGTGCCCAAATTCTTCCTAACATACATTATTATTTCAAATATGTATAGGGACGGCAGGGTTAGAATATCTATTTCTTTGAAAAATTCTCTTAATGAGTCACGCGACCCCAAGTTATAAATTGCTCGGGTAGCCCTTTTTTGTAAAATAAAAACAGTTTCAATATCTGCAGCTGATCCCCATAAGATAAGACCATAAGTAATTATACTATTAAAATAAGCAAAGTAAACTAACCGTGCCGTTGCCACATTGGTAAGCTGCCTTATTCTCCTGACTGCAAATGCAGCTGAGCTCAACCTACTTCCTATCGCTGTTATATGGGAACCCCACTGCAATTTTGAGTCCAATGTAATACCTAAGAATACAGTAGAAGTAACAAATTCTAATGTTTGACCATTAAGTTTAATATTTGTATATAAGTTTCTGTTTGATGAGTTCGCTAGAGAGAATTTAATACATTTCGTGTTTTTCGGGTTCAATACTAAGTTATTGGCAGCAAACCAGTCAGATATCATGGAGAGGGTATTATTTGGTTCAATGAGTTCAGTATCTCTCCTATTTACCTTGAACAGTAATGAGGTGTCGTCTGCGAACATTACAATGCCTGATCTTCGGCTTACCATATATGGCAGATCATTTACATAAACAAGGAACAGGAAAGGACCTAGAATAGACCCCTGAGGTACTCCCATCTCTACCACTGTCTCTGACGAAATGGCTTTATTTATCGCTACCTTTTGATTTCTCTGTGTTAAGTATGACTTCATGAGATCTAATGCGTGCCCTCTGATGCCATAAAACTTAAGTTTACAAATTAAAGTACCATGATCTACACAATCAAAAGCCTTGGAAAGGTCAGAGAACACTCCGATGGCGTCGTGCGACTCTTCCCAAGACTGTAAAAAAATTTTTAATAAACTTTCACCTGCATCAGTAGTTGACCTACCCTTCGTGAAGCCGAACTGCTGTGCGTGCAAAATATTGTTAGAATTAAAGTGAGAAACCAATTGCGTTAGCATTATTTTTTCGAATATTTTGCTAAACGCAGGTAGGATAGAAAGAAGATTGTTTTGGGATTCCTCCGCGATCGCATGTAACTCCTTACTTAAATTCGGCAGGCATCCTCAAAATGTCATTTCGACGAGAACTCCACTTGTATTTCTTGATGTTTGGAGTCTTAAAAACGGCGGTACCCGAGTATTTATTTAAATAATTTTTAAGAAAAAAAAACCGACTTCAATGGGGGAGTCCGGTGAAAGATTACTAATCTTAGATGGTGCACTCTTAGATTCCATACAATAAAATACAAAAATGGCTATAAGTATGTTTATAATGGTTATAGAAGACTAAGTACCCTCAATTCCTCATGAAATCATGGAAAAACCTTGCTAGCTTGACAAACAAAACGAAGAGAACAAATCGCCAAACGTGAACTACGCGTCGTTGAAGAGTACCGTTCTGATCATTATCAGCAGTTCCACTTCATCAAATGTCACTTTTATGAATGAAAATGCTTGATTAGTTCATGAAAATACTAAAATCACTATTTGTGTGCCTTTCACATTTGAGGAGTTTCCTCGATTCCTAATGGATCCCGTCATCAGAACTCGAGCATGACAAAAATCAATCGTGAAAATAGAACTTGCTTAACAAACACAGCTAGAAGGACAAATCGCCAAACGTGAACTTTTCGTCGTTGAAGAGTTCTGTTCTGATCATCATCAGCAGTTCCACTTCATCAAATGTCACATTTTTGTATGATAATGCTCGATTTGTTGATAAAAACACAAAAATCACTATATGTTTGCCTTTAAGATTTGAGGAGTTCCCTCAATTCCTCATGGATCCCATCATCAGAACTCGAGCATGACAAAAATTAATCGTGAAAATAGAACTTGCTTAACAAACACAGCTAGGAGGACAAATCGCCAAACGTGAACTTTTCGTCGTTGAAGAGTTCTGTTCTGATCATCATCAGCAGTTCCACTTCGTCCAATGTCACATTTTTGGATGCAAATGCTTGACTTGTTGATAAAAACACAAAAATCACTATATGTTTGCCTTAAAGATTTGAGGAGTTCCTTCAATTCCTCATGGATCCCATCATCAGAACTGTCTTTTGCAAAAACGGGACCAACTTGGATATATATACATACAATCAAAAAAAGAATTTTTCAAATCGGTTAAGAAATGACGGAGTTATGGAGTAACAAACATTAAAAAAAAAAAAAAACATACAACCGAATTGATAACCTCCTCTTTTGAAATCTTGAAGTCGGTTAAAAACTCACCTGGCGTACAAATAGATCCACAGAGTATGGCCTCAGAACAGTCAGCCATGATTTTATAGTTCCTTATCACCGCACTACCGCTTTTCGGGGTAGTTTTAAATACACAGCAACTAAGTGCTGGAATAATATACCACCACCACTCAAAAATATAAATAGTCTAAACAGTTTCAAATTACAGTTAAAGCGACATCTTATTCAAATGCAAAAAGAACTACCTCCGAGCGGTCGAGTCCTACCTTCATTCTCTATGCCAAATTATAGCCGTGTCCTATTATAATAATTATTTTCTTCTATATTAATATTTATCTTGTAGTCTTATATTTGCTACCGTATTATATATACCGTATAACCTTTTATATATAGCCACAGTCAAAATATGAATGTAAACCATAACAACACTACTTAAACTTTAACTCGAACACTGTTCCGACGTACGAGTATTATATAAGAGTAACTCATAACCAGTAGAAGGGTCTGACTGAAAATCAGCGTTGCGGTGTATTCACTGCAACATTATGCTGAGTCCAGCCCCTTTTTATCATCACTCATTGTTATACCTACTGTACAATCTAATGTAATGTAATGTAATCTAATGTTATTTCTAATCTAATGTCTGTTTTAATTTTTTAGTTTTTTACTTATGTTTATCATGTACTTAGTGTTAAAATGTGGTGATAAATAAAGTACTTCTATGTCTATGTCTATGTCTATGTCTACATATGTCCTTAAAACTATTTTTTCTTCGCGGTTGTGGTATCTGTGGGATGTTTGTAATAGATGTAGATTGCTGCTGCAGTTGTGCACACGTCATCCTCCCAGGGCCGGCCGAAGCTGCCGACGGTATCACTTCTTGCAGTGGAGTCACTTCACTCCCTGGGGTAAACCCATCGAGACCACTGATCCCGGTGATCGCTGACCATTCACGTCGACCCTTTGTATTCTACTACGTTACGATCCTCTAACCCCATAGTTGTGCAGTGCATACATACAAAACAACCAAGTCTCAGGAACAAATCACTTCTGCTCACCAGAGAAACAAAAGCTCTTAGGGGGATTTGAACCCGGGACCTCTGGCTTCGTAGGCAGTGTCACTACCAACTAGGGTTAAACAGGCCACCAAAAAATTTTGACGTACTCATGGATTTTCGTTGCCGAATGTAGTCATAACTGCAAGTAAAGTATAAATTTATTGACTAAAAATAGGATGAAACGCTATTATTGTGTAAAAATAACAACTGAGTGGAGTAAAGAACGTCGTGAAAGGTGAAGTTGCATTGAACCACTGAACCCACATATTAGAATCACGAATAGGAAGAATACCGATTGTGTTAAAATAACGGCTGCGTGGATTCCACGCATCACGACTGCAGTTGTGTGGAATCCATATTTTATGGGAATCCGACTAGAAAGAATCACGTTTGTGTACTAGATCGCATAATGAAATGAGGCACTTCGCATGTTCATTATCAAACAAAATTCGTCAAAATCCGAGATGTTTAAGTGAATATTATTGGCTCAGGTGGTGGACAATAATACGGCGTGGCAAGGCGGGCTGGTAGCAGTCAACTCGTTTGGGTTCGGCGGCGTGAATACTCACGTGATTCTCGAAGGCGGGCGCGGCACGCGGCCTCCGCCAGCCGAGTACCCGGCGCCGCGCCTCGTGCTCGCCTCTGGCCGCACCGACGAGGCTGTCGAACGACTGCTTTTGTTGGCAGCAGACCATCCGCGAGACGCCGAACTGCACGCTCTGATAGACGCCGTGCACGCGCGCGGCATCCACGGCCACCCGCGCCGCGGGTACGCCGTGTTGGACCCGGCGCGCGGCTCGGCGCCCGTGATGGAAGTGCTCGAGAGTGACGGCCCGCGCCCGGTCTGGTTCGTGTTCAGCGGCATGGGCTCACAGTGGTCGGGCATGGCGCGCGAGCTACTCCGCTTGCCTGTGTTCGCGGCGAGCGTCGCGCGCTCGGCGGCAGCGCTCAAACCATATGGGGTGGACCTGCTTTACGTGATCGCTGAAGCGTCGGACTCCGAATTAGATGACGTCATTAACTGCTTCGTGTCTATCGCTGCTGTGCAAGTGGCGATGGTGGACATGCTGTTCGAGCTGGGCGTGCGCCCCGATGTCATCGTCGGACATTCTCTGGGTGAAATCGGTCAGTGCTCATAACATTCACTTACAGTCGCAACTGCCTTTTCTATATTCTATTCTGGGCAAGAGCCCAGGGCCAGATGAGACCTCCATAGTTTTTGCCAGCTCAAGGACAATATTAGTCACGGTCCCATTATACCTAAATACCCCTTTAGACTAAACATGACAATTTCTGAATAACAATAAGCGGGAATCCCGTGGTCTTGAAAAAGTCAAGGGAAGGTGAAGTAATCTACTATCTCTTGTTTACACGTACCAATAAAATAAACACAAAAACACAACTTGCATCTTACGCGTCATCTACTATTAATGATTGTGTGCCGGATGGTAGGTTGCGCGTACGCGGACGGTACGCTGACAGCGGAGCAGACGGTGCTGTGCGCGTACTGGCGCGGGCGCTGCACGCTGGACGCGGCGCCGGCACCGGGCGCCATGGCCGCCGTCGGGCTTGGCTGGGAGGAGGCCACCCGCCGGTGCCCCCCGGACATACAGCTCGCCTGCCACAACTCACTCGACAGTGTCACGGTCAGTCATCGCTTTTTTCCTAAACCTTGCGGTCTATTACAGGATTTACAGGACTTCATTATAGCCATATTTTAGGGTAAAATAAGCTAAGAGATTACGAGTTGTTTTATAATTTACACTTTATTATGGTAAATTGGTGGTTTACATATCCATACACAATGATGACTAAGCCGTGAACCCAAATTGTGGTTTCTAACGTAGTATTTCAAGGCGACTCCAAAAGCTAACAATTAAACTTTGTTGAAGTTATAGCTGCCGAGTCCCGTCAACTACAAATTGGTTGACCGTTCTGAAAAGAACGGTTTTCGATTGACACCAAATATCATCGATTGACGTAGTGCTCCAGAAAGATTGACGTAGACGTTATCATCGATTGACGTAGTGAAACAGAAGTTTTGTTTGGCTGTGACAACAGCCGACAGACGTGCGCTCCCGCCGAAGATTCCTGGATACTCACTGCACTGCGCGCGCGACAGGATGTATTCATTTCTTCGGTCCGCGCATGCGCGTACGAGCCGCAGTCGCGCCCGCCTGCCTTCGCGAGTTCTACGCATGTGCACTACGATTCTACAGCGCGCGTTAGTTTCCCGCCATAACTTGTATGGCTTTCCTTTTCTTGTTTATATGTAAATAGTGAAAGAGCAATAGTTAAGTTTTAGTATATAAGAAGCCATACTGTAAATACAATTCATTCCATTACATTCCATTATATGATCTTCAAGTCGAGACATCTTTTACTAGGGGAATCTCTGCCAAACCATCCTACCCTAAAAAGTAAAACTTAATTTTTAATACAGTGGCTCAAAAAGTGCTACTTTACGTAGCTGTTTAGCGTGCGGAAAATTGGTTTTCGCGCACAAGTGCTTTTCACTTTTCCAATTTTTTTAAATTTATGCTTGTTCCAATGCATGACTCCTTATTGCTGGGTGTTAAATATTAGTTTCCTTTAAACGTCGTAATCAACATAAAAACCTACGGTTAATATCAGAATACGAAAAATATACACATTTCATATTTTATTACTTACCTCTTCATCATTATAACACGTTTATTTTTTAATATTGAATATTGAAAAACCGTTCTTAATAAGTTGTTTGAGTGGAACGGAATAGCTGCCGAAACGCCTGTCAAAGAAGAGGCGTTTTTACTTACTGCAAGCATGTTTTAAGTTTCTAAAGGCAACATTCGATATTGTTTTTATAAATATTACTTGTTGTTTTTCTTATTTTTTCGCAACTGTATTAAAAAACGTCGTTCAATACACGTGCGGAAATGTCATTCTTTACTCGTCCCGAGTGTTGCCACTCGCCTGCGGCTCGTGGCATCCCTCGGTACTCGTGAAGAAATGACATACTTTCCGCACTAGCATCGAAATGTACTATTCTTTACACAGTAAGCATTAACTTCCAATCGTATGGTCACCCTATTCTACTATACCTTGTAATCTGTTACTTCAACCATTTGACACATCACAACACCCATAGAACGTAAACACGCAAGACTTATATAAATTATAAATAAATTCACGTAATTGTATTTGTTGTTTTTCAAGTAAATAAAAATAATATTTTGCCTTTCTTAAACATTATTTAAGCTTATGTTATTTTTTTTTAGTTCATTGTTGTTGAGTATTTGACGATAATAGTTTATGTAAAGCTTCCTTAATCTTATCGATCGAGTGCTTAGGTACTGAACTATAAACATCGTCATATAAAAAAAAATTCCTCGAGAGATCCTCACTACTTGTATCGTACAGTTTTGTGTGTTGTCCATATCATAATTAGGTGTTGAGCACTTATTTGTGGATTGGGATTACTCAAACTGCGTAATTATTTGGTAAGACCATGTATATGAATAATTTTTCACGTACCCGAAGGCGCAGTGAGAGTTGCCTCCCACAAGATGGACTGATGACGTGGTAAAGGTTGCGGGAATCCGCTGGATGCGGGTGGCGCAGGACCGGTCATTGTGGAACTCTTTGGGGGAAGCCTATGTCCAGCAGTGGGCTTCGGCTGGTATGATGATGTTTATTAAGAGAAATAATAAACCAGGTGACAGAAATAATGAAAGTGCGACTAAAATCTAACTCTCCGAATTGTTCACTCATGAGTATTCGCACAGTTAGTACGTTTTAGTTTTTTGTAGGTTAGGTTAGGTAGTTTTATTAATCGGAGCGATTAGCGACTCACAAACCCATGGCACTACCTAGAAGTCAGGTTGTATTCAAAATCGCCTGACTGACCGGGTCCCGCGCCGACTAACGCTTAGCTTGTGCACGGCCCAATGCATTTAGTATACCTACATAATCACTAAAAACATTTGTTACTGTACTATTGTGGGATATAGTTAGATGCAGAAAGTATTGTCAACAGATTGCGGGTCCTTTAGCTTCAATGGAGAACTTCGTGGAGAAGCTATCGGAAGAAGGTCTATTTGTGAAGATGGTGAACACCGGGGGCGTGGCGTTCCACAGCAAGTACATAGCGGACGTGGCGCCGCTGTTGCGCACGCGCCTGGAACAGCTGATTCCTGACCCCAAGCCGCGCAGCGACCGCTGGCTATCCTCATCTGTGCCGCGGGACCAGTGGAGCTCGGACCTGGGTATCTATATAATACCACCTTAAAAACCTTTTGGAATTGACTTATATAAGAATAATTGTTATTCTTTAATGTATCTTTCGTCGATTATCAATGGTACTGCATGCTAATACTGATTAGTTTCATTACCTAGTGACGCTGACACATCTCAATTTTTCTTTGCCACAACTGTACCCATGGTTTGCGACGTGTATGAAATTTAATGGCAAGTAAGAAGTATATAGTGATACAGCTTGACCTCAATGTAGGAGTTTCTGAGAACTGCCTTTTTAATAATATTCAATATTAGGGTTGCCATGCTCGGAATTAACCTACAAAACCGAGTGAGAAACGTCGCACTAAGGTGGTTGAGTCATAACTAAACTCAAGTGGAGTTAGGTAGAACGTATTGCCTGGCAGAGTGATGGCAGGTGGACCAAATTGTTAGATGGATGGCCACCAGGGGTCAGAATTCTCGTAGCACTTTTGAGCTGTCATAGGGACTTCTCATTTATCGACTAAACACTTAAACTTCAATGATTGTTGCCTAAATGATTAATTTTGACTCGTTTTCCATTATGGATTCAAGATTCAAAACGTTTATTGCCAGAACATAGTTACAAAACAGATCTTAGTGTACAAATAATGTGCTTATGTTCTACCAATTTCAGACATGCAATATCGTCCACTTACATATTGAAATACCATAAACTATAAGCACACTATAATATTCATCACAAGGTGCTGCACACATGTTCTTCAGCAGCTGAGCTCTTGTTTCAGCAAGGTTTAGCGACGCAGCGTACCACGTGAACAACCTGCTGTCGCCGGTGCGCTTCGCCGACGTGCTGGCGCATGTCCCTGCGCGGGCGCTGCTTGTGGAGGTGGCGCCGCACGCGCTGTTGCAGGCGGTGCTGAAGCGAGCGCTGCCGCACGTGACGCATGCGCCGCTCGTGCGACGCGACGCGCCCGACGCTCTCACGCACCTGCTCGCCGCCGTAGGCAAGGTGTACGCCGCCGGCGCGCAGCCTCAGGTGAATTAGAGCCGGGCCACATGCTGCGTTACGTTAATGAATAGAATCATCCCATGCCATCATTTTGATTTTATTCATTATCGCTGCGCAACGCAACGCAACGCAGTAGTGTGCTCTTAGCTTAGCAGCTCATAAACTTTTTTTCTCAAAAATGGCCGTAAAAATGGATGTTACTTACTATATATTGGAAGGCGAAGTCTACAGTTTACGGTCAGTCATAAATAATGAAAACCGGAAAAGTGCGTGTCAGGCCACTTACCCCTCTATCCGAATACGTATCAATATCTAAATAATAATAATTTTCTATTACAAGGTATCACGTCTGTATCCGGCAGTGCCGTGGCCCGTGTCTCGTGGCACCCCCGGGCTCGCGTCGCACATAAGCTGGGACCACTCCACCGAGTGGAGCGTCGCCGATTTCAAGACGGCCGGCCGCACAGCCGAGAACATTATCGAGTACGACCTCGGCAAGCCCGAAGACGCTTTCATCGCTGGACATAGCATAGAAGGCAGGGTTTTATTTCCCGGCACCGGATATCTGGTGAGTTTTATTTTATACCTCGATTAGCGATTGTTAGGACAAACGAGCTGATAATTTTTTTGGTGAACAGACGCTGGTATGGCGCACGGTGGCGAAAATGAACAATCTAAATATGGAGCAGGCGGCTGTGGTGTTAGACAACGTAAATTTTCGTCGTGCTACCATCGTTTCGCGCGATGTGCCGCTAAGATTCCTCGTCTCGCTGCTGGGGGGCTCGGGCGAGTTTGAAGTGCATGAAGGTGGCGAGGTGGTAGTGACGGGCACGGCGCGGCTCGCCGCCGACGCTGCCGCCGAGCGCCTGCCCGCCGCCACTCTAGCCGAGTACGAAGAGAAACAGGAGGACTTGCCACCCTTGAGCTCCGAAGACGTCTATAAAGAGTTGCGGCTTCGCGGGTACAACTACAAAGGCGTGTTTCGTGGGATCCTATCGTCGGATGCGCGGGGAACTTGTGGCCTGCTCCGATGGGATGGCAACTGGATCGCGTTCATGGACACGGTGCTACAACTGGCCCTCATCGGAATGGATACGCGTGACCTGTATTTGCTGACACGTATACAGCGTGTTGTCATCGACCCGGCTGCGCAGCGCGACGCGATGGCTGCAGCCTCGGCCGCTGACGCCGTTCCTGTCAAACGCTACAGCAGCATCGACGCCATTGTCTCTGGTGGTGTTGAATTGCGAGGTGTAATTACTTCACAGACGGCGCGGCGTGCCAACATTCAAGCTCCTCCTAAGCTTGAAAAATACGTGTTTATACCCTATGATGGTGCATGCCTAGATACCGAGAACAACGAACACTCCAAAATGCACGCTCTTACTTCTGCAACACAGTTAGTAGTTGAAAACTGCGGAGTGTTGCAACTCAAACTAGCAGAGCCAGCACTGGAGCGGCCCGTAGAAGCGTTACTGATGCCATATGTTATGAAAGGTAAGAAGAATAAAACAAATGATATACAGGATGTGACCTGTAACAGGAGCAAATATTTAAAATGATCCTTCCTTAGAGCATCTGCATCCCTTGCACCCAATTATATATATTATTAACTGGGAGTTTGTATCGATAGATTAGGACCTTCAAGTTAGGATTTTGACACCACGAGATCATAGCACGTCAGTCAATGCAGATTCAGAGTAATAACATGTAATGAGTCGCCATGGTTTGAGCATTTTTGTTTTAAAACGGTTACATAGTTAATATTTTTTCGTAATTTCACTTTTTTTTAATACCACGTCGGTGGCAAACAAGCGCCTGATGGTAATCGGTCACCGCAGCCTATGGACGCCTGCAATTTCAGGGGTGTCACATGAGCGTTGCTGACCCTTTACAATACAATAGAATAGAAGAAATTTATTCAGAAAACGCTTAAATTTAGATGTTACAATACAATGCAAATAATTTATTATTAAGCGTCACTGAAAGGGTCTCCACTCAGCTTAATGTCAAGATACCACTTGAGGATCTCGACGCTGGTCTTCCGTGGAAACCCTTCCGAGAGAGCGCAACTACGCGCTAAGTACATAATATTTTATATAAGTGCAAAAAGTTTCAAAAGTGTAATAAGGTATAATTATTACAGTCTGGTGCGCTTGCTCGCCTTCGTCGCACGTGTCCACCTATTAGCCTACGCTGTACGTAACTTGTTTTCCTGGCCAGTGTTTCTCAAAGTATCATTTATATTTGCCTATAAAGGTTTCCTTCATCAATCATTATGCAGTGTGCTTTGTGTAGTGCAGATGTTACTGACGCTATTCGCTGTGGATCTTGTGAAAACAACATAGGTTACTGCTGTGCTAACCAATCTGAGCAAGATTACAGGAAACTCAACGCTAGTCGAAAAGCGGCGTGGAAGTGTCTAAAATGTAAAAATCCTACACCCAAAACTTCCAAGACTACTGACCTTGATTCGATTATGACGAAGCTAACACAAATGGAGGCTCACCTTGTTGGTCTCCCAGGTCTAGTACAAGACGTAAAAGACATAAAATTGGACTTGGCTGAAGTTAAAAATTCATGTGCATTAAACAGTGCTAATGTGTCAAACTGTTTTTCGCGATTAGACGAAGTTGAGAAGAAAATTCCCGATCTCGAAGCATACAATGTCAAAATTAACTCACTTGATCAACAAATAGTTCAGCTTAAGAGGGAGATCACAAATCGGGACCAATGGTCCCGTCTTAACAATGTTGAAGTTAAAGGTGTCCCGCTCAAGATCAATGAGAATCTCTTCACTATTATGGAGCGCATTGGCGAGATAGTTGGATTCCCGTTACAGAGCACCAGTATTAATTACATATCCCGGATCCCCTCACACAATTCTAAAGAGAAATCCATCATCGTTAGTTTCGTGAACCGTTATATCAAAGAGAACTTCATTGCATCGGCGAGACTGAGGAAGACTATATTAGCGGATGAGCTCGGGTTCAGGGATTGTCATAACAAGATCTTTGTGAATGATCACCTAACACCTGATTACAAAATGCTACTAACAAAAACAAAAACAGAATTGAAATCCAAAAATTATAAATATATATGGGTGAAATTTGCGAAGATCCACGTGCGCAAGGACGACAACTCAAAAGTTCACGTAATTGTCAATGAAAGTGATTTAAACAAATTACTTTAATTTGTGTCCTAGCTTACTTTTTTTGTTTATTTGCATTCGCTACAGTTATGTTAATCTATGCTAAAAACAGTCTAGCCCATGTATACAAAACTTTGAGCATCACTGAGCGGCCCGGCCCGGCCGGATCAGCTAGCTGTTGTTATCGGGTGCACGGCTTATCGCTACCCACATTTCAGATGCGCCGCACGGGGCACGCTCACTTAATAATATTCGTCTTCTTCCAATATCAACATTTTAAGTTATTATTAATTACTCGCTCTTTCGTATTTACTATAAATTGCCTATGCCTCCTAACGATTACTACTATGTGTTGCAATTATTTCCAGGTAGAATTAAAATTATCTTACCGTCGTATTATACGTTTATTTAATATAACTCACTGTTTAGGCAGCTCGATTAATTTGTTGGCATATTATTATTGCATATACCGTAATTTGAAATGGCTGTAGATAATAACAGGGGAGGGATTTATCCTACAATTTATTATCAAAACGTGAGGGGACTTCGTTCCAAAACTTCTTTATTCTATCGCAATCTGAGAATTTCATCCTATGACATAATTTTACTAACTGAGACGTGGCTACTAGACGGAGTATTGGACACGGAGTTATTTGATGATCGATATGTCGTTTGGAGGCGTGACCGTGATTATCTTTTAACTGGCCAAAATCGTGGAGGTGGCGTTATAATAGCTACTCGCAGGGAGCTGACAGTTATTCCACAGCCTACCTACCAATCATCAGCTGAAGATCTGTGGGTGACTCTGACTATTAAGAGCCGCCATACTACATCAATTAAACTGCACCTTTGTGTTTTATACTTATGTAAACAAGGCAATGGTAATACATTCTCACAACAATTATCTAACTTTCTTAGTAGCCTGGGTGAAGCTGTTTTACGTGGTTGTGATGACAAATATTTAATAATAGGCGACTTTAATATGAGCAATATTATATGGACACATCAGTGTTCTATTTTGGTTCCCTCAAACTATAAAACTGACGATGAGTGCAGTTTAATTGATGAGTTAAACACGTTAAACTTAACCCAATACAATGATGTTCTAAACCAGTACGGTAAGTTGTTGGACCTTGTCCTGTCAAATGATGTAGTGCATGTTAGTGAGTGTTTGGACCCTCTAGTACCGATTGACCCCTACCACAAAGCTATACTAATCTCGATTCAATTCGCACAACTAAATAGTTTGAAACCAGCTTCTCGTATAAAATATTTTTATAATAAAGGTGATTATAATTCGATTAACAATGAGTTGACCTTGATTAATTGGGAGAATGAATTTTCGCGAAGATCATTAGAGGAGTCAGTTAGCTTTTTCTATTCCATATTTAAAAAATTGCGTTTTAAATATGTCCCTAGTAAAATATGTCACACTGATAGTTTTCCTAAGTGGTACTCGCCTGCTCTAAAAAAAGCTATCAAAGAGAAATTTAAATATTTAAAGAAATTTCGCATATATGGCAATATATCTGATTTAAACTCTTTTAATATTCAAAGGGACAGGGTCAAAAAACTTGAACAGTCATGCTTTAAAACATATATTCGTAGCCTTGAAAACAATATCGTTAAAGACCCGAAGCAGTTTTGGTCCTACATCAAGTCACGTTCGAAATCACATGGTGTACCGAGTTGTCTGAAGTATGACGAAAGATTGGTCAATACAGCCGCTGATATATGTGAGGCTTTCTCTAGCTATTTCCATACAACTTTTTCTGCGCCTAGTAATGACCAAGTGATGCCGGTCAACCCTGCGGCTAGTTCAATTTCGCATATATGTAATATCGAAGTTAACTCGAATGCTCTCATAAAGTTACTGTTAAAACTAGATCCGTCTAAGTCAGCTGGACCTGATGATATGCCGGCTCAATTTCTGATTAATTGCGCGAAAACTATTGTGGTACCAATATCCCTACTGTTTAAGCGCTCTTTTGCTGAATGTCACGTCCCTTCGATTTGGAAATCAGCCTACATTACACCCGTCCATAAGAAAGGCCCAAAAACTGAAGTAACTAATTACAGGCCAATTTCTAAACTTTGCATTCTTGCTAAAGTACTTGAAAAAGTAGTTTATGCTCAAGTATATGCGGCAATTCAGAATTATTTTAGTCCTTTCCAGCATGGTTTCCTACGTTGTAAGTCTAGCGTTTCCAATTTGATACTCCTTAACGATTATGTAACTAAAGCCATGTCTGATGGTAGCCAAGTGGATGTAGTGTACACTGACTACAGTAAGGCGTTCGATAGAATTGACCATAAATTATTAATTATTAAATTAAATAACATAGGTATTCATGGCGATTTATTGCGATGGTTCACATCTTATATTGATAACAGGTCGCAAGCTGTTGTCATTAACAACTATATGTCTGGCTGGGTAACGGTACCCAGTGGCATCCCGCAGGGATCGTTGCTGGGGCCATTGCTGTTTAATGTATTTGTTAATGACATCAGTGATTGTTTCCACTCTTCCAAACTGCTATGTTTCGCCGACGACATGAAGATTTTTATGAGGGTGAATTCATTAGATGACTCTGCTCTTCTACAAGATGACCTTACGCGTCTTGTCGCATATTGTCAGACCAACAAATTAGACCTTAATGTATCTAAATGCTTTACTTTAACCTTCACAAGGCAACGTAGTATAATTCCGACCTCCTACAAGCTTAATGATAATGTGCTTAAAACTGTGTCATGTATGAGGGACCTGGGAGTCACTCATGATTCTAAGCTTTTATTCGATACTCATGTTGATAATATAGTAACTAGTGCCACTAAGGCATTAGGATTTATTATGCGTAGTTCCTTACATTTCACCCAACTTAAAACTATAAAAGTTCTTTATTGTACATATGTCAGAAGCAAACTTGAATATGCGTCTCAAATCTGGAACCCCTCTTACAATATCTATATTAACAGATTAGAACGTATACAGAAAAATTTTATAAAATACCTCTGCTTTAAGCTGAAAACCCCTTACAATTCATCTAATTATGAAAATAATTGTAGAAAACATCACCTTATTCCATTACATAAGCGCCGTAAGATTGCAGATATTATTTATATACTTAGTATCTTAAATGGTAACATTGATTGTCCTGAATTACTCGCTAAGCTCTCCTTCAATACTCCATCTAGGTCTAAAAGATACTTCCCTCCCCTCTCAATTCCGTTTACATCACGTAATTATAGAAAAAATAGCTTTTTATTACGAGCTGGTAAAAGCCTAAATGATTTAACGAGGGAGCGGGATATTGATGTTTTCAATTGCAACATCACAACTATAAGACGGATTTTAACAGACGAGTTTTTTAAGTGAGCGAGTCGCAAGCGACTGCATGTTGCTTAATGGTTGTATAATTGTATATCACTTATTAATATGTTTTACTTCTTAAATAGGTATTCATTGTATGCTAGTGGGTAACACGTTGTAAGATTTAGTGCTTACCACCATTTGTTTGTTAACCTGTTGCTACCGGTGGGAACCTATAATTGGCTCTCTGCTACCTAAGTTATATAACTAGCTTATATTATTATTCTGAATTGTTAGCTGTTGGTTCTCCAAATAATAAATAAATAAATAAATAAATTATTATTCAATTAAAATTACAATAACTAATTAAAAACTACAATACGAGTAACAATTTACGATACCCAAACAGTCATTAAACCTTGATACACGGTGAAATTAATGATATAGGAGGCGTTCGTTTTAGTAGGAATGGCACAGGAGTATACCCAATATTTATTTTTTTTATAAGTTTAAGATGTATTTTTTAAATTTACATTTGAACGAACCAATTGATGGTTAGTTCCTTATAGGTGGAGATATATTGTTCCAGCACTTCGTGGCAGAGTATTTAAAACTGCCACGAAATGCTGCGGTGCTGTGCCTAGGGCAAAGAAGACGAATGGCTCCCCTAATACGGCGTTGTGAAAAAGGTGTGTGTTAGGTTCTTAGGAGTGAGGATTGAATGCCCTGCCGACGGCGAGCAGTGCGATAATAGAAATTAATGTAGCGGTTCATACAATACACCTTCCAACCAAAATTCATAATTGTAGTACTTATGGTGTCCTCAAAGCGGACGAACAGACATGATGGTTCCGTTTTCGCCATTCGGCTACGTAAGCCTAAAAGATTTTTTTTCGATTGTAACCATCTGGAAATTATTACTGTTTGATTAAAAACAAGCATTCATGATTGATTTGACATGATTTATGAAGACCTTAACCGGGATAATAAAATGACTAATTAATGAAGTTAATATTTTCGGAAATAATCGCTCGAAAAAAATGTGTCCCCCCCCCTCTAACTTTTGAACCATAAGTTTTAAAAATATGAAAAAAATCTCAAAAGTAGAACTTTATAAAAACTTTGTAGGAAAATTATTTTGAACTTGATAGGTTGAATAGTTTTTGAAAAAATTACAGAAATAATTTCTGAACTAAGTTTGTAATTTAACCGTATAAACAGGTGTTTATTGTACCTGTCATTTCTACAAAATCACAATGAAATGACGTGCTTTCAAAGGTTTTGTGTTTCTGTACTTAATATGTCAACTTAATGTGACGGACGGAAAACTACGGAACCCTACACTGAGCGTGGCCCGACACGCTCTTGGCCGGTTTTAATAAAATAAAAATAATTCGTGTTGGTTGGTGGTGGTTGGTGTTGGTGAAAATAGATCAGATGTATAGAAATGTCACACACTGGAGCGGCCTGCGGTGGCGGTCAGTTGTACACTAAGACAATCCTAACAATCATTCAGACACACGCGGCCTTGATTGTCATAGTTTATAACAGGCCGCTACCAGCACGGCCGCCACCGCAGGCCGTTTCAGTGTATGGCACACTTAAGCACACGCAGTCGATTACAAGACTTAAATTTAAAATGTGGCTAGTATGCTACAGTAAAACCATATTTCAACACAAAGGGGCGTCATTTTAGTCGTGTATAAACATCATGCTTCTGCGCAGCGTTGCAGGGCGAGCTGCAGATACGCGCGAGCGCGACGCTAGCGGCCGGCGCCGACGCGTCTCAGTACTCCACCGCGATGGACCCACTAGGTATAAAGGTGAGCTTCGCACGAGTTGTAAACCCTTGTTAAATAAGCCTCATAGAGACATGAATGAGTTTTACTTAAGACTTAGCTTCTCATACTAACCGCCTTACTACAATGATACAAACAACTGCCTGCTCGTAAACGTTATAGCAATGAATGAGGTTCGCTAGCATGATCGCGTTCATATCGCACGATGTGTTAGAGCGCTCGTGGCCCAGCGGCACCCGCCTGCCGCGTGCGGTATGCGAGGTTAAGCAATGTGGGCGCACGTCAGTTCTTGGATGGGTGACCACTTTGAGTGGTTACTAACTGAGCGCTCTCGTGCTTTGGAAGGCACGTTAAGTCATTGATCCCGGCTGCTGTCTACGACAGCAGTCGTTAGGCCAAGTTAGAGGCCTTCGGGTGGCTTGAGAACTTCTAACAGTCAAGTTGCCCACTCACTTGACAAAGGGGGGTCGAAGTTGCACCACGTCCGTAGGGAGTACCCACCGTTACCCTACACGTGACCCCTGGGTGGTGCTAAAAGTGCAACAAAAACTGGCAACCGTACTTGTCTTCTCGAAGATCTCACGGTTCGTAAATAAATGCCATACGATCAAATAAAATAAGATGTGTGAGAGGTTACGAATGTTTTACATCGATTATAAAAGATCGTGTTATAGAAACTGTATTCTACAAAAGTTAGAGTATGAAGACAGGTAATGTTAATGTTAGATTATTTAGTACAGTGCCTGCAACCTTAGAGTGCGATAATTAGACAATGCCCGAAATAATAGGCTTTATTCAGCAAAATGCATAGTTGCGTATTAACAATGTTTAAAGTATGATTGACGGTTATGTCAGTTATCGTCTTCGTATCTTTATGGCATTCACCACATTCTCCCGGGCGTCATTTTGCAGACGAAGTCGTCCAGGTGAGGCGGGGGACGGCGCTGCCTGGCAGATCGATGTAGTTGAGGGCTCTCCGGTCTGGCGTCGGCTTGGCTCTCGTTCATGGTAGGTTGCTCTCGAGCCTCCTCCCATTGTTCTTCATCCTCATCATCTATTTCAGGAAGACTGTCTCCACCGGGTGCCACAACGGATTCCCTCCCATTTGAGAAACGAACTGGAGAATGTTGGGGGTTCGCTTCAAGCAGCTCTACTTCTTCTACTATGGGGTCGTATTTGCTTGTTCGATCCACGATCTTCAGCAAAACTCGCCCAGGAATGCTCAGCCATGAGAGCAAGGATTGACCAGTTGCCGAACGCCTCGGGTGTAGAAACATTCGTTCGTGGGGAGTACAGTCCGTCGCTGTGCATAGCAGAGAGCGGATAGCATGAAGTGCACTTGTAACCACGTATTCCCACTTTGTTATAGGTAAGTCTTGAGTCTTCTGGGCCAATTCAATAGTTTTCCAGATAACCCTATTATTACGTTCTGTTTGGCCATTTCCACGAGGATTGTAAGGTGTCGTATAACTCGTAGCTATAGACTTCTTATGTAAGAATTGGTTTAAATCGTCAGATAAGAAGGTTGCCCCACGATCACTGTGTTTATAGGTCGGCATTCCAAATGTTGTAAACAGGCCAGTTAACTTCGATTTGACCGTTTCTGAAGTGAGATCTGGGCAGGGGTATGCAAATGGAAAGCGTGAATATTCGTCGATTATGGTCAAAATGTTACGGTTTCTAGAACCTTCTGCCGGTAAGGGTCCCTTAAAAGCGACGGAAAGTCGTTCAAAGGGCGATGTGGCCTTTATGAGAGTCCCACAATTTTTGTACAATCGAGGTTTCAATTCAGCACATACGCGACATGAAGATGTCACTCGTTTAATTTCTTCAATTGAGTATGGTAGGTTTTTATTTCGTACCCAATGCGTCATCCTTGTGAATCCTGGATGACAGAGGTTATCATGAAGTGTCCGCAAGTTAGTGTTGGTCGTAGGTGATGTGATGATATTAGCACGAGACAGAGCGTCGGCGGCTTGATTCTCTTTACCTGGGCGGTACACGGTATCAAATTTAAATATAGCCAAGGCCAATCTCCAACGTTGTATTTTGTCATTCTTGATTCTTGACGAGTGAGTCTTGTCGAACATATACGCTACCGACTTCTGATCCGTTATGAGTCTGAAGACTCTTCCACAAAGAAACTGACGCCATTTCTTGATCGATTCGACTATGGCCATGGCTTCTTTTTCACCCGCAGGATATTTCCGTTCACAAACTGAAAGCGTTCGTGAGAAAAAAGCGATTGGCCTTCCTTCCTGGGATAAGGTTGCAGCGACAGCATGGTTTGATGCATCCGTTTCGACCGTAAATGGAATATTCTCACCAATAGCGTGCGGAGTAGATTTTGCTATTTCTTGTTTTAGTTGTGGTAAGGCGTCTGTAGCGTCTCGCGATAAGGGAAATGTTTCATGCGCAACTAGTGGACGGATTTCCTTCGAATAATTAGGGACCCATTTTGAATAATGTGCAAAAAGCCCTAGAGTTCGTCCTTGTGATGCTATATTTTCTGGAATGGGGAGCTCTAAAAGTGGGCGTAGACGATCGGGGCCAGGTTTTATAACGCCATCGTGAATATTATAACCCAAAATGTTAATTTCTTGTTTCGAGAATTCACTTTTCTCTAGATTCAAAGTCGTTGTGAGGTAAGCGTAAATCCCTTGGGTGTTTTCTTTAGCCAGGATCGTGTTGATAGCTCGCTGGAAAGCAGCTACCCCGTTTGTAACTCCAAATGGAATAGAACAGAACTGGTATAAGCTGCCATCCGCTTCAAATGCCGTATAGGGTTTTTCGTGATCTACTATTGGTATCTGATGATATGCACTCCCTAAATCGATCTTGCTAAACACTCTAAACTTGGATACCTTTGCCACGATATCCTCAATATTGGGTAAGGGATATGCATCCAGTTGAGTGTACTTGTGGATTGTGAGTGAGTAATCAATACACATCCTTTTCTTGTGGTTCTCAGTGACGTCACTAGAACCTGAGGTCAACATGGTGATTGTCTCGGTTCAATAATTCCGTCGTTCAAGAGTTTCTTTACCTCTGCGCTGATAAAAGCAGCATCGTCAGCTGAGTGCTTCCTTGATTTGATGGCTACTGGCTTGCAGTCTGGCAAAAGGTTTGGGAAGAGACTAACGGGCTCAACATAGGCTCATTATGAGTTTCGCCGGGGCCGTTCCACTGGGGATCTTCTTGTGTATGTTACGCACTACTGGGGCGAGGCCATCGAGAAACACGGTGAGGCTCTTGCCGTGTCTCTTGACATTTCGAAGGCTTTTGACAGGGTTTGGCATGCTAGTTTGCTTTGCAAGCTTCCTGCATACGGTATCCCTTCGGGCCTCTGTAGCTGGATATCTGATTTCCTGAGTGGGCGGTCGATCCGAGTAGTCATTGATGGCTGCTCGTCGGACCTCATGGCCATTGATGCCGGTGTTTCTCAGGGATCTGTTCTCTCCGCGACCCTTTTCCTGCTTCATATTACCGACCTTCTTCTACCAGGAGTGGTCGCATACACAGATGACAGTACGGTCATGGAGAGATATTTGTTCAGCGCGGGGGCTGGTCGTGATGAAATTCAATCTGAGAGAAAGACAATGGTAGAGCGAATTAGCTCAAACTTAAGTTTTGTCTCCCAATGGGGTGATAACAATCTGGTTAGTTTCAACGCCACCAAAACGCGAGCGTGTCTGTTTACCGCAAAAAGGAGCTCATTCAATCTGGCTCCTACTTTCCGAGGTACAACAGTGTCTGTAGCCAACGATCTCGAGCGTTGCCTCGCCCCCCGCGCAGAAAGTGGTAGACTTTATTGCCTTAAAAATAGTTCTCGCGTCGTCTCCGCCTGCAACGGAAGTTAAATTAAAGCTTGTAAAAACAGGTGTCGAATAAAGACATGGCAGATGGCGGACTGGGGACAGGCTGCCACATGGTGCTGGGAGCGGACTTGCTGGCACGGCCTGGCATCCTAGCTGCGCTGGCGGCCAGCGCCAGCTTCGTGCTGCTGGAGGAGCCAGCGCGCAAGCCTGAGCACGCACAGCATATGGCGCTCGCCGCTGGTCTTACTCTGGTATTGCTTGTTCTTTTATGTCATAGGTATGCTACTAGGGACCCAGGTATGTCCTAAAATTACGACCAAGACGACCACCGGGGGGCCCATCCCCCGGTGGTCGTCTTGGGGGATGGGCAGCAGCATCCTTAGAGCGCGGTAGAGATACTACGATCGCCAATCCGCATGCAAAGCGTGGCGATTATAGAATTTACCCCCCATAAAATTAGGGGAGGCCCTAATGTGCTAATGTAATGTGGGGGGGGGGGGGTGTCCTAATGTGGACGTCCTTCGGCTGATATGATGGTATACTAATAGTGTTTAAGATCGTTCCAATAATAGCATATCGATATGAGAAATAAAATGTTTATGCTATAATTTTATGTTTATACATATAATAAAGCTGAAGAGGGTCGAAAGTCTGTACATGGAAGATATTCGAAAAAAAGTGGGCTGGGGATACTTAGAATCGATAACAGAACACGTTCCACCAGTTTTTAGAATTTTTGTCTGTTTATCTGTTTGTCTGTTTATATGGCCGCGCATCACGTGAAAACGGCTGAACGGATTTTGATGAAAACTTTACTAATCTGTCGAATAAATACCCGGTCAGGTTTTAGGGTATAAAAGTTGTGCAGATTTGGGTTAAAAGGGGGTAAAAAGAGGGGTTCAATTTTGTATGGGAACTCCTATTATCCATGAGTTACAGGTATGAAAAGTGGTAAGCATATACTTGACGACAAAGGAAAAACATCCTCATTCAAAATTTGTGAAATCTTAAGAGAAACTGAAAAAAAAGTAAACGCAAGCGCTGCACCGCGGCGCTGCCCAGTGTGCGCGCCAGCCACCACGGTCTCTTCAAATTTTGAACATGATTATAATTTATTCCATTAAGTAACTGTGACTGTAAACCCAAATTTCAGTCCCGTTTTCAAGATTCAAAAACTACATTTATAACTTTGTAATCCTATACAAAACATGCAATTACAATTTTACTTTTGCCTTTCACTTCATGTGTCCTCACTTTATACTATAATCCCACTACTTAATATTATAAATGCGAAAGTTTAGATGTGTGGATGTTTGTCACTGAATAACGCAAAAACGGCTGAACAGATTAAGATGATTTGTATGCTAATAGTATGTAATCTGGATTCACTTATATATATTATAAGTGTCTTTTTTGTCCCGATGATCTTCCATCAAAGGGATATTAAATCGGGGATACAAGTAAGATCGGGGATACAAGGAAGAAACGGGGTGGTTTAATCCTCTTATGCCATTCTACGATTTAAGTTTCAGCCAATTGGGAGTATAACAGCGTGTAAAGAAATTTAACTTAAAGCAAAGCAGAATTGTAAACAAGTTGACGATTCATTATGTCAAAACCGAAGTATCATAACTCCTTCTGATTGTTGACGCTATTTTTGAGCACAACCTTTTCGCAATAAGTTCTACTTTGCGTGTATTCATATGCTTAAATACCAAAACAGCTGTTTCAATGCACACTTTGTATCGTCGGTGTACCATTTAATTTTGTCGCATGTTCTTTTTTACGTAATTGTTGACCCTTCACACCATAAAAACTGTTTGATATAAGAGATCACTTGAGCTGGGCAGCCCAATCGTCAGCATAGACAGTTGGAGCATCTTAGATGTACACTTAGAAGAGGGTCGAAAGTCTGTACATGGAAGATATTCGAAAAAAAGTTGGCTGGGGACACTTAGAATCGATAACAGAAATCGTTTCAACAGTTTTAAGAATTTGTGTCTGTTTGTCTGTTTGTTTATATGTCTAGGCATCACGTGAAAATGAACGAATGGAGTATAATTTACCCTCATCTCATTAACAGTGGGCGTACATTTCGTGCCGGTGTCGTAAAATTGACGTCACATTGCATATAGGATGATTCCAATTGCTGTTACGGTAATTATCAATCATTAATCATCAATTATTTAATCATGCATTTAATCAAGCCTCATTTCTGCTCCGCCCAATACAGCACAAATGAAACCAATTTACTCGTAAGTAGTTTATTGTTGTTATTATTAGCTCGCGTAATTGTGTAACACTACTAGCGGCTGAGCGCAACTGCGCCCTTACAGGTGTTCACGGAAGACCAGCGTCGGGTACTCTAGTAGCACCTGGCATTATGCTGAGTTTTCATTTTTTCTTTTTTTTTTCTTTTTTCATTTATAAATTATATAATGGTCGTTTTTTTTAAATACGGCCTAGTGCACCCGAAGATTAGAAAGGATTTCTTTTTTTATTTAGAATTTTAATTTATAAGCAGGTGAGGAACGCATACTTTTTCAAGTTTTATAACAAGTTATAGGAATGTTGAATCTAAATATGAACGTAAACTCTATTATGGCTAGCTTATGACTAGTAGGAAGTTGTTTGCATCACTACACTCTTTGAGGCGATTGCAGAGTTTTCTTCCTCTCCCTACAAAAATTACAATTGCTCGTTCCCTTTTACTTCCTCTCCTTGATTACGGCGATATTGCGTTTGTGGATCTTACAGAGGAGCTGCTTGACAAGCTTGAGCGCTTACAAAATGTTTGCATTCGTTATATTTTTGGCCTGCGAAAGTACGATCACGTGTCCCACTTCCGTTCGCAACTTGGTTGGTTACAAATTCGCCGTCGTAGAGATGTACGTGTTCTGTCGTTGCTTTTCAACGTGTTATTCAATCCTGCATCACCACAGTACCTTTCCGAAAGATTTAGTTTTATGGCCGCCGCCAGCGGTCACCGCCTGCGGTCTAGTGCCAATCTCTCGCTTGCTGTTCTCCATCCAGAAAATCGCGTAGTTATTCTAAATCCTTCACTGCCTATTCTGTTACATTATGGAATGAGTTGCCGGTATCTATCAGGCAATCACAGTCTGTTGCCTCGCTTAAGGACAGACTAAAAAAGTTCTGGCTTTCGGAATCCTGACCATGGACATATTGAATACTAATGTTTATTTATTATTTGCTATTTATCCTGCATTTATGTATAAAACGTATATATGTGTGTATTTTGTATATATATACTAATAAGCTTGTATACACTATAACATAACTATTCATGTAAATATATACTAATATTTACATGAATAGTTATGTTATAGTGTATTAGTTTTACGTGTATTCATAATCTGACATTGCTTACTTAAATATTCGTGTTTGTGCAAAATTAGTTTGTCGCCTTTGTGTACTACATTTACTTTTCTTATTTTCTCGAAGGTTACCTGGAAGAGATCCCTTATAGGGATAAGTTCGCCTTTGTACTTTTACATTTTGTTATTTTGTTTCGATTGTTATTGTTTTTTTTTGTGCAATAAAGTGTTATACATACATACATACATTATGACGAGGTTTCTTAAATTGTTCGTATAACTGGTATTACACATGAACCAGTCACAAAAACTTGCAGTAATACACTCAGTGTTGTACTTTAAAACTTGTGATGTGTCAGGCAAATTGCGGTTGTTACAGGGGTATAATTGTAAAATGTATATGTATGCATAATTATTGAATAATGAATGATGATTAAGTGATTACAATAACACTAATTAAAATCACCTATATGGTGGCGTGACGTCACCCGGCACGAAATGCGTCCCCTGCTCATTAATATGGCAACTGGATCTTCGACGACATAGCTCGGCCTGCGGCCTCGCATGCCTTGCCACTATCCTTCGGCTTTTCAGTCATCAACCTTACATGAAGAATCTACTCTGTTGGGAGGCTCGGTCTTCAGCCTCGCGTGTCTCGCCTCTCCGTTCAAGCCTTCGGCCCTCAGCCTTACATGAGAAGCCCGCTCTGTGTGATTATTCTCGCATGCCTTGCCGCTCTGCTTCCGGCCTTCGGTCATCATACTTACATGAAGAACTCGCTCTGTTGGGATAACGTTTTACGGCAGACCTGCGTAGTGAGACTTTTATCATTGTACAAAGTACATGTAATGTTTTTGTCGAGATTCATTCGTCTAGAATCGGTATATTAGATATTCCGAAATAAGCACTTAATCATTCGTTTTAACAATAGGATTTCTAGGGATTTTTTTATACCACGTCGGTGGCAAACAAGCGTACGGCCCGCCTCATAGGCTGCGGTGACCACTTACCATCGTAAGCGGTCACCGCAGCCTAGGGACGCCTGCAACTCCAGGGGTGTCACATGCGCGTTGCCGACCCTTTAAAAAATTATCTTTTCTAGAATCCCATACTGTAGTTCCTCGGGAAAACCTCCCGGAATGTCATATTGACTGTAATCATTTCTTAAGGGGGTGTAAAGAAGGGTGAAAGATTGTATTTATCATCATCATTATCTGAGGCGTTATAGCCGCGGGTGGGCCCGAGGCTAGCCTGGTCAAGCAAATATCTCCAGTCCGATCCAGTCCGATTCGTGGCTTTCCTTCTCCAACATGTCACCCCTAAGTTCCTGATGTCCACCTGTGCTTGAGAAAGATTGTATGGGAAAACAAATCATTCTAAGGCGAGAACGAATTATACGCGGACGAAGTCGTGGGCAAAAGCTAGTATTTTATATTTATTTTTGTAGCGGTACCGTAGCCATCTGCATAAGAGAGATTAAGCATAGTCGGTCTCGCGGCAGACCGCTCTGGTCTCGGATAGGTGACCGCTTTGAGTAGCGAGCGAGCTCAATTGAGCACTCCCTTTCTTGGACGACACGTTAAGCTTTTGATTCCAGTAGTTGTCTACGATCAAAGATGACGAGAAGGAGGCGTAACCTTGACGTGAGGTTAAAGTTATCATGTTCATGTAGGTGTCGCGCAGATGCTTTGGTGCGCACGACTATGTGTTGTTACGGCGTGACGCAGCCGTGCCCGCGGCGAGGGTGGTGCTGGAGGTGCGCGACGACGACTACGCCTGGGTGGAGCTTCTGAAAGACGCCATGAAGCGTGCCGAGAGCGAGGACATGCGCGTGTACGTGTGGACACGCGCGCCGGACTCCGGCGTGCAGGGCCTGGCCACGTGTCTGCGGCGCGAGCCCGGCGGTGACCGTCTGCGCCTCTACTATCTGCCCGGAGCCAGCGCATTCGACCCTGATGCTCCCGCATACAGGGCGCAGGTGCGACGCGATCTTGCCTTCAACGTGCTGCGTGACGGGATCTGGGGCACTTTCCGCCATCTACTGCTCGACGACACGGATGCTTCGGTACAGGTGCGACCTTCTCTATTCAATCGACAACACGTAGTTTCTGCGGAGGAGTAAACTTCAATCGAAATCCTCAGGTGGAGCACGTGTACGCGAACACGCTGACGCGAGGCGATCTGTCATCGTTGCGCTGGATTGAAAGCGGCCCACCGCAGCGGCCAGAGACCAACTTGTGTCACGTCTACTACTCGTCGCTTAATTTCCACGACATCATGGTCGCCACAGGCAAACTGGCGCCTATCGCGTACAAGGGTGCCCTTGCTAAAAAGGTACATTAGCAGCTAATTTCACTATTATATTTTACTCTTCCTAACTAAAATGGACAACAGCATTCATATTTCACTATTATATTTTACTCTTCCTAACTAAAATGGACAACGTCCATAGTAATCAGAACTGGTCGGTAATGAACATGACGGTCTCAATTTTATATAAAATATTTAACCCTACTAGAAGCACATTGACAGCAATGCTTTTCGTTGTTTTTGCAGGAAAGTAATATCCTTGGGATGGAATTCAGCGGCCGCTCTTCCACTGGCAAGCGCGTGATGGGCATAGTTACCCGGAGTCTAGCTACTACGGTAATGGCCGATGTAGGTTTTATGTGGGACGTGCCAGAGCAGTGGTCATTGGAGGAGGCGGCGACCGTGCCCGTGGCGTACGCGACGGCGTACTACGCGCTTGTGGTGCGTGGGCGCATGCAGCGCGGTGAAGCCGTGCTGGTGCACGCGGGCGCGGGCGGCGTGGGGCAGGCGGCCATCGCCGTCGCGCTGCACGCCGGCTGTACCGTGTTCACCACCGTGAGCACGCCCGACAAGCGCGCCTTCCTGCTCGACCGCTTCCCTCAGCTGCCGGACGCAAACATCGGCAATTCGCGCGACTGCTCGTTCGAACAGCTTGTGCTGCACCACACGCGCTGCCGCGGCGTCGACCTCGTGCTCAACTCGCTCGCAGGCTATCATCTGCAGGCTTCGCTCCGATGCCTCGCCGTGGGCGGCCGTTTCCTTGAGATCGGCAAAGCGGACCTCAGCGCTAATATGCCGCTTGGCATGGGGATGCTACTGAACAACACGACGGTGCACGGTGTCTTTCTAGACATGCTGTTCGACGCATGCATCGATCACCCTGAAAAGGCAGAAGTGGTGCGTTGCGTGGCCGAAGGCATCGCTGCTGGCGCTGTTCGCCCTTTACCAGTCACCGTTTACGGCTACAACCAGATCGAACAAGCCTTTAGGTGAGTTAAATTGGGAACTAATTTCGCCTTAACGTTCTCTAACCCTTGCTAACCGCCGTTTGTGGCGCAGGTACATGGCATCGGGAAAGCACATCGGCAAAGTACTGATCCGCGTGCGGGAGGAGTCGAGCGGCGAGGCGGCGCCAGCGCAACTGTCCGCCATTCCGCGCATTTTCATGCACCCTGACAAGAGCTACGTACTCGTTGGTCATTATCCATTAGTTGCATCTTTTATGGCGGTGGGGTTTCTATTTGCGCATTTTCTTATTTGCTATTTTGCACTTGCAGGTGGGCTGGGTGGCTTCGGTCTGGAGCTGGGCGAGTGGCTGGTAGATCGCGGCGCGCGCACGCTCGTTATGAACTCTCGAAGTGGCGTGCGCACCGGCTACCAAGCCCGGTCCATCCGCAGGTGAGCTACATTCCGACTTATATTAAAAAAAATGTTTTTATTCCTCATACTCTAATTATAATTATGGCTCTGAAAGTAGGTCATTGTTCAAGTGTAGAGTTGAAAATTCTCGAAAAAATCAAATCGTTTTTTTCAATACGTTTTGAATTGTTTTTCCATTTTTTTGGGAAAGAAATGAAAGTGTAACTAGAACTATGCTGTCAAAGCACTTTTATTCTTTATTGAATGCTAAAGAAATATTAATATATTAATCATAAGTATTTCATCATCAGTAATAAATAAAAATTATATACCATTGGATAAAATAAAGTAATAAAATCACAATTGGAACGTCACCCACAACACTAAAATATACCTATTTATATTGATACATCAGCTCTTCGAGTATAATGAGTTTCAATAAGAACGTATCTAGTATTTAAAGCAAACAAATTGCGATCGTATATGCAAGACGTAAGGTGTTGTTTCGCTTGAGCGAAGCTTGTTATTTTGTTATTGCACCTGCCCGCGAGTACAATTCATTTCAATAAGAGCGTATGTATTGCATGAAACAAGTGATCTGCGACCATATTTGCTTGACGTAAGGTGTTGTATTGCTTGGATTGTAGGGTAATTAAGCTTGCGGACAATTCACTCAAAGGTTTCAATTTGGAAGGCTAACACATATCAAGGTATAAATAGCGCGTGGGGTTCGATTCGGGATGCTCATTCTTACTTTTATTGTTGTGCGGATTGTCATTTGAAGCTGGCTCGTTTTACCGTAGTGATAATTCAAGGTACTATTTTATTAATTACCGTTATCATAGTTGATTGGTTCATTATGGTGCAAATACTTTGAATTATGGTGAGTTATTCAACTGTGAATTTAGATTTTATTTTATGATTTTTGTGTGTTTTGATTTGATATCGAGCCAGATCAATGTCTGAATAGCATGGTCTATTTAACAAGTTGGATCTCATCCTCGAGGAGAAAAAGAGATACAGCTTGGAATCCTATTAGTTTTGTTACCAAGTTTAAGAGGGCTTGGCATCGTCTCTTTATCAACATAGATGATGATATACTCTTACGTGCTTTGGGGTCTAGCCACAGATTGATGCGAGAAGGTCGCAATTTCCAATAAGTCGACCGCTATGAACGGTGTTCACTCGTAGAGATCTTGTGTGTGCCTGAAGTTCGTTCTTTATTAAATATATTTATGTACTTACCTTATATGCGTTAGGGCGCATCATTCACAGATCCCTTTAGTCTCCGGACGGTTGTGAATGGAGCAAATACACAGGCTTTAGGTTGCCTATCTCGGTCTAGCCTACCGAACGATACAGCTTAGGTTATAGTAGGATTCACATTTCATAAGACTAATAAATAATTATTGGGGTTTTGCTTACACTAGAGTAGGGACTAGTTGAGAGTAGAGTTAGGTTTAAAGTCATTTGTAGTAGGTAATAGGGTGTTAGGGCTAAATAATTATTAGGGTTGGTTTTAGGGAACTTGGTTTCATTTAATAGGTTGTTAGTGATTGTAGGAAGTTTGGTAGACGTGAATAAGTAGGTAAAGGTCAATTGTGAATAATGGTTTCCAAGTGTGGATATGAAGTGTGGGGTTACATGGGCTACATGTGATATATGGTTTAAAGGTGTGACTACATTTAATTTACTTTGCTCATTGAGGTAAAATAATTCCAGTTATGATTAGAATATAGAATCGTTTCAGAAAGATGAAATAATTCTAGACAGTGTAGCAGGCGGAGCAGTCTACGAGTCAATTTTATCTATTATCATGAGTGGAATAATGCTCGCATTTCTATCATGAGTAAATGAGTGCTCACTATTTCAGGTATCGATTAGGTTCAAATATTTCATATGAATTGCCCTGAATAGTCGATATTGAGTGTACCACTTTATGGAAACTAGGTTTTTAGGGAGTTAGTGATGAGGTGGTTTGTTTTCATTAGATACAACTTTGTACCTCAACTCTTGTATATAAAAATGTTAGCGTCAGTACTAATAAATTGCTAGAATTTATTTATCAAGTTTAAATTAATAGATGATTCCTCTAATCATCGATATGACTATCTGGTGAGTTTCTTTGATGCTTCTTCTCATCAGCAAATCTAGGTTACGAAGCATTGGTAGATTCATAGGTCATATAAAAATACCTATTAAAAATACAATAAAATAAAATAGGTATAAATACGTAGCTAGGAGGTCTGTCACCCATCCAGGCGTAAGCAGTAGCATTGTATGGTAGTGAGAGAGTCGCACCATACAATAATAATCAAAATTATTCTTAGCTAGCTAGGAAATTGAGTATCAGTGTTTTATGATGAAATAATTTTGATTTAGGGAAAAATTATGGCTTTTAAGGAAAATTTGCCTTTCTTTAAAAACCAATAATGGCTACTGTGTTACGCTTAGCCCGGCCTCAGGTAGTCTGGTGGGGGATTATTAATAAAAAACAAATAATTATTTGTTTATATAAAGAAGCATACAGTAGGTAAAGCAAAGATCGGTACTTAATCTTCTCTATAATCAAAATAGTGATAGGTTTAGGAAAATAGGTAGTGCAATTCCTTAGGAATAGTGGGCTAGGGCTAGGCTATAGGTTAGGTAGTGAAGAGTTCAGATCTTGTTTGTTTCGCATTAAAGAATTTGAGTTGCGCGGCACACAACGTAGGGATATTACTAGACGATCACTTGGCCAAATTAATTAAACAAAACTTAAATAAATCAAATAAAATTAAATCGGGCGTTAATAAATCAAGCTGTAAAATTTTATTCATTTTCTTAAATTATTGTCAAACATTTATTGTTGAATTATTTATTAGGGAATTTATTATTAATTATTTTATTTTGTAAGGTCTAAGGTACATGTTTGCTGCTGTGACCAAAGTATATGTATAAGCCTGTTGTTATAGCCTTTAAGTGACAAAAGTTTATACGAATTATTATTATTTTTTAATCGCTGTCACTGCCATCATCTAGGTCTATCATACCCGAATCGATGACGTCGTTGATACTGTAAGAATTAGTTTGCAAGTGCAAATTAGATCGAATAAAAATCAGTTTATTCAATCTTACTGGCAAAAGTCGGTTTCTTTTTTTGGTGTGAGTGCGACCAAACAACGACCAGTTCTTCTCTGATGCCGCAGATGACGGAGGAACACTTAGTAACCTTACGGCGATAGTTGATAGAAGTTCTGTTGCACACAATCCTTTCCACTAATTCAGAGGACTTATGCTCCTTACAGGCTGCCATATGAATTCGTTGGCCCAGAAACCGCCCTTTGCTTGGTATTCAGCGAACTGACCCATTATGTCACAGGTATTCATGTGCATATAGTCTGCTAAATTAGTTAAATACTGAGCCATTTTTAAAAAACAAAATGTCAGTTAACATTTCATACTCGGTGAAAACAGCTTTGTGGAATCTGGGGTCCAACATATATGCGGCTAAATGCATTGGTTGTATGCAAAATTCCTTACGGTTTTTCATGTACGTTAAAATATCACCTTTGCTTTCTGCAAATTCAGGACAGTCTTCGGGAAAAATCATTTTTTGAATCTGTTTTTCTATTGTCAAAAATGCAGCGGGAACCTCTGAAAAAAGTGCATTGTCTGACTCTATGTTTCGAATCGCAATCGGTAACAAAATTTCTTCTGTAACTTTTGATTGAGACCACAAAGAATCAGGTAAACGATCGCCAGTATTTGGATAACAAAACACACGACTAAGTAGATGTTGCTAGTGTAGCTACCTAAACTATGGATTAAATATAAATAGAAAAATTCACAACGTTTTTTAAAATTCGTTTTTTTTCGTTGAATTCCGGTTTTTTTCGTTTTTATCGGAAAAATATAAATAATAAGTGACATTGTATTTTTCCGAATAAAACTTAAAAAAACAGGATTTTTTCCGGGTTTTCTCAACTTTATTCAAGTGGGGTGCTGAAAGAGCTTATTTCTGCTGTAAATCAGAAAAGTATTTCTCATACTCAGGAAGTAAGCAAGTGAGTCATCGCGCTGCAATATGAAAAAACTGTCAGCTGTCAGTGTCAACCGATACTAATGCAGTACTGCCCCACTTCTGCGCATGGTATTACTACTGCGCAAACGTATTACTGGCAGTACTTCGTCAAGTACGGAAATCTCACATCGGTAAACTCACGTCAAAGAGCAAAATACCTATGATATATCGGTCCCGCCCCGCCAAGTCAGGAAGTCGCCTAAGTGGCGTGCTAAAAATGGCAAATTACTGCTCAAGAGCAGAAAAGTAGTTTAGTAGATTTTTCCATGTTTGGCATTTTTTAAGTTACCTCGTATTCGAATTCAAACGCAGACTGTTGACTATGAGAGCAACCGTTGACGACTGGAAGCGGCCCAGCCCGGCCGCATTCTAGTGAACACAAACATTTGATGGACGATCTAGCTACGGCCGAGGCTCTGCAGCAGCCCGTTCTTGGCGCTGTTCCAACACGGAACGGTCTAGTGGGTATTATCCTTAACTCGGGTGAAACCACCCATTTCTGCCTCGTACTATTGGCGCTCGAACCAAGTGAGAGATGGGTGACTTTCGGCCCTCGGTTATTAATCTTCGATGTGTATGTTAGATGGCGCACGTTGGGCGTGCGCGTGCTCGTGTTAGCGGTAGACGCGGCGACGGCGGCGGGCGCGCGTGCGCTGCTGCACGAGGCTGCGGCAGCAGCACCCGTCGGCGGCATCTTCAACCTCGCCGCCGTCCTGCGCGACGCCTTCCTTGAAAACCAGACCCCGGACACTTTCCGCACCGTTGCTAAGCCCAAGATTGATGGTGAGATACTCAAAGTTTTAGTCTAAAGCTTACTTAGAGCAAAGCTGCGCTCTTTATGATAAAATTATAATAAATTCCAATGAGGTCAAATATTCTGGGTTCGAAGGTCGGATGGCAAAGCACAAGGTCTAGGAATTGAGTGCCAAACCGGAGCCCGGACTCCTTCAAGATAAAAGCGGGAAAATGATAGGTCCATCTTTGTGTATGATTTGTAATGTGTGATGTGTACTTTCGAGGACTATAGCTAATTCCCTATCATCCATAAAATGAGACTAATGCTCGTCAGTGGGAGTCGTGGAAGTATGGTGATTATGGTGATTATGATTTATGACATTATTCCTACAGTGACGCGCTCGCTGGACCTAGCATCACGCGAGCTGGCTCTGGAGCTGGAATACTTCGTGGCGTTCTCGTCGGTGGCCTGTGGGCGCGGCAACCCGGGGCAGAGCAACTACGGGTTCGCCAACAGCGGCATGGAGCGATTGTGCGAGCGGCGGCAAGCGGACGGGCTGCCGGCGCTGGCGGTGCAGTGGGGCGCCGTTGGAGACGTAGGGGTTGTCGCCGCCATGCGTGACGGCGAGGATAGAGAGGTCGGCGGCACCGTGCCTCAGCGCATCGCCTCGTGCCTGCAGACGCTGGAGATGCTGCTGGCATCGCCGCACGCGGTTGTCTCGTCCATGGTGCTTCCCGATAAGCGCACACAAGACAACTGTGTGCAGGACCTTGTGCAAGCCGTCGCTAATGTTCTTGGTGCGTATTTTAATAAAATAAACAATACAATTTTGGATATCCTTCGTTGTTGAAATTTATGCTTCCCGCTTGCTAATGTCTGTGTGTTTTTTCGGGATATGCGTAGGAATACATTTTATGTTTGCAGAGAAATTGAATGGTGCATATCGTTTGACTTCCTTACCTGTCGAGCACCAGCGAGAGCATTTTCCATTCGAGCCTTTTTTTTTTAAAGCTGATGAGGACGTGTTTTTGGCTACAGGCATTAGAGATATCAAAAAAGTTTCGGAGGCGGCGGCCTTAGTTGAGTTGGGCATGGACTCACTGATGGGCACAGAAATCAAGCAGACGCTGGAGCGAAGCTACGATGTGCTGCTCGGCGTACAGGAGATCCGAGCGCTCACGTTCGGCAAACTGCGCAGTATGGCTGGCGACGCCTCAAGGCTAGCCGCACCAGTAACCTCCAATGGCGTGTCTGCGGCATCAGTTAGCAATGACCTCCTGAAGTTTACTACCCCTAAAGAACTCGTGCCTAAGCAAGTGCTCCTTAAGCTGCCGTCGCAGCCCCCCACGAATCAAAATGAAAAACTATTATTTATGGTATGTTGAATTCTTTTAGCCGTTTATATTTCTCGTATCCATTTTTTTAATTGTTCTATCCACGTTTTTTATAACACGTCGGCGGCAAACAAGCGTACGGCCCGCCTGATGGTAAGCGGTCACAGCAGCCTATGGATGCCTGCAACTCCAGGGGTGTCACATGCGCGTTGCCGACTCTTTAATAATGTATACACTCCTTTCTTGAAGAATCCCATACTGTAGTTCCTCAGGAAAACCTCGGCAGGGAGCTCATTCCACAATCGGAGCTTCGGAGGGAGGAAGTTCCTCTGGAACCGTGCCGTTACGTGACCAAGGATGAATGCCCTGCCGATGGCGAGCAGTGCGATGGTAGAAAGCGGCCGTGGGTATCATGTCGAACAGTTCTTCGGAGTACAACCCATTATACAAGCGATAGAACAAACACAAGGAGGCAAAGTTTCTCCTTAAAATTAACGGTTAAATATCGCTTGTGAGTTTGGAATCGTATTTGCGCTTTCTACTATAACGTTTATATATACTTACATAGTGAGTTTAATAATTCTTTAACTTTACCATAACATCGATGTCATACCTAATGATCGATTAATAAGACAGCGGCGTCGTGACAAGGAAATATCATTTTGAAATTTATTCAAAGGAACAACTAGGCCAAATAGACTAAATTAAAGTTACATCTCGTAAATGTATGGAGATATATTTCGTCGACAACGATTATAAATCATTATATTATGTGAGATTGAAATTTCAAACCTCTAAAACCGCATTCACGTATAGGTTACATGCCGGGACTTGGTTAGTTCCGCAGCATGCAGCTTGTGCGTAAACGTGGTCTAATTGTTTTCGTCGGCAGGTGCATCCAATCGATGGCTCGGTGGAGCTGCTGCGCGATGTGGCGAGTCACGTGCGCGGCGCGGTGTACGGGCTGCAGTGCGCGCGCGCGGCGCCACTCGACGACATGCCGGCGCTCGCGCGCTTCTACGTCCAGCACGTGCGCGCCGCGCAGCCTCAGCCGCCGTACGCGCTGCTCGGCTACTCATTCGGCGCCGGCGTCGCCTTCGAGATGGCGCTACAACTAGAACAGGACGGCTGCGCCACGCGACTCGTACTCGTGGACGGCTCGCCCGAGTTCATCGAAACGCACACCGCGATCGCCATGAAGAACCGAGCGGCTACACTGCGGCCCGATGACGCTAACTTTCTCGCCTGCTTCGCAAATGTGTGTTGTGATCTGGACTCAACTGAGGTGAGGCGGGTGTCTGTACACACTGCATATTTTCGTTTTCATTTTATAGCCCGGGAGCCAGCAACACATTCTTATGACTAAGTTCCTGTTGGGCGATAACTTGTAAGATGTGGACGTCAGTTGGAGCGCCGTTGGTGGATTTGGCAGATTGACCCTCTCAAACACGTAAAAACAATTTGTGTACAGTCACAAGCTGGATAACGCACCCCTGGGCGGGGTGGCAAGTAATTGGTATAAGGTACCCAGGATGGGCCGGTAAATTACCCCAGGATGGAGAGAATGGAAGTAGTTAGAAGTATCCCTAGGTTCGGGATTTAACTTATCCAGCGTGCGACTGCACAGACTGCGTATAATTGAGGGGTGGGTTTCAGCAAGGGAGCCTAACGCCCTAAATCCCTAAGTCCCTAACCTATCCTCAACTTACGACCTTGAAGTATACAGGGATACCTGTTACCACGAGACCTAAGGCAACAGGTGGATGCCTACGGGGAGGAAATTGGGTAGCGGAGGGTGATTTTCTCACAGCCGATCAAAACAGGCTCTTTTGATCGATTGAGGGCTTGAAGGTGTCTTCGCCACTGTGAGAGGATTACATGTGGAAGGAAGACCCTACACTCCCAGAGAGAGCGTAGGGTTTAGGTAATAAAACACCAACGGACAATTGGACCCGGGTATGTCCTAAAACTACGACCAAGACCACCGGGGGATGGGCAGCAGCATCCCTGGAGTGCGGTGGAGATACTGCGATCGCCAACCCGCATACCAAGCGTGGCGATTATAGCATATACCCCCGTGAATTTGGGGGAGGCCCATGTCCAGCAGTGGACGTCCTTTGGCTGACATGGTGGTGGTGGACAATTGGTAACTGAACTTTAATACATATTTCTTATTCTATTTATACAATGTTTACCTACAGCACACTGCTATGCAAATTTCTTTGTATGCTGTAGGTGTAAAGTACAAGATGTGACATTAGGTAAATTGAAGAGTTGACTATATATTGCTCTTTAGACTTGTTTATGCTAATTATGCGGAATCTTAAGATTTACTTAATACTAGGTCGATGTCGCCATCGAGGGCGCCTTGGGAGGCGCGTGTTTCTGTTCACTGAACAATTTGTTTTGAGTGATATCTAAGATAATGTATGTATAAAGGCGGGTGACGTCACGAACGTTAGTATTGACACACGCGTTTTTGTTCCGCTCCGTATTTATTCGTAGAAAACAGATATAAACAGTGTTGGAATGAACAAGTAAAGTTGCAAGTTATATAACTAGTGCGTTCGGTCTGCGGGATTAACAATCCACGTGCGTTAAAACAGTGTAGTTTCTACAAAAATCGCAGTTGTAGCACTGCCACTTAGTATACACTATGGCAGACGTGTGACTCCATCCTTATTCACACGTCTGTACCAACCTTTAGTTTTAGGCCTCAATAGTATACATTCACCTTTCATTGCATTCACCTACTCACTCACTCACACACATACCGCGTGCGCCATCTTAAGACAGTCCGTTTCCGTCTACCGCTCAACTCTGACGACGGGCCCCTTGGATTTTTTACAAAGTGAGTGTTTTTTCCGCTCTTTGCCCGATTTAGTATAAATCACAGGACCCCAACGCCTTCAAAGGTTATACGTGGCGCCCAACGCTAAGGATTGTGTTTCTAAATTGTGTAAATAGTGAAAATCTGTTCTGATGGGACCGAAGAAAGCGCCAGTCGCGGCCGACACCGACGACGGAGAAAATGTATACTCTGACGCGACAACTTTACTGACGATGCCTCAAGAATACTTAACGACATTGCTGCAACAAATGCAACAATCACACAACGAATTGTGCGAAAGATTAGTACTAGCATCTGCGACTCAAGCCGCGGCAGCAGCGAAATTGCAACCGAGCGGCCACTTCGCCGGTTGTAACCTCAGTTTTAGCGGAACTGAAGACTCAGTCGAAGACGCCTTAGAAGCATTTCTCAACGGTATACAGACTTACAAAGATTGCGCTAAAGTGTCGGACGAAAATGCATTACGCGGACTCTCAATTGTTTTAACCGGACTTGCGGCAACATGGTGGAATGGAGTTCGGAAAAATGTCAATACATGGGACGACGCCATCACTAGCCTCCAGCATGCTTTTGGCAAGAAGAAGCCCCCATTCCTCATATTCCGAGAAATATTTCGCGAAGAATAAATCAACGAGAAGACAGAAATTTACATCTGTAAACTTCGAGCATTGATTGCGCAGTTGCCATATTCACTGGAAGAAAACATTCAACTTGATATGGTTTATGGTCTCCTACATCGGCGGATTCGGAAACGTATTCCGCGCGAAGAGCTCCATTCGTTCAATGATCTCTTGCAACGAACCCGGTCGATCGAGAATTCGATGACCGAATTGAACGAACCGAAGCAAGTGAATGAACTGTCAACCGCGAACGTCACTAGTGTCAACGTCAATACTCATGCTGTCCCTCGAAACGTGAAAATTGAAAATAAATCAAACAGTTATGTAAATGTGGACAATAAACAACAAAAACCAAAGAACTTAATGCGACAAAATACAGCAAGTGATACCAAAGTGTTGAACAATAATAATTACTCAGACGCGAAGCCGAAACAAAGCCGTTTTTGCAACTATTGCAAATTCTTCGGCCATAACAAAGACAATTGTAAGTTTTTGCTCGCAAAACAGTCTAATACGTCGGATAAACCAACTGACATATGTGTTGAAGTGAAAAGTGAGAAATTTTCGTGTTACGGATGTGGCGCGCCGGGCGTGGTGCGCGCTAATTGCTCGCGATGCAAAAGCGACTCCGGCGCCGCTGGCAGCGGAGCGGGCGCGGCATTCTGCGCGGTGTCTACGGTCAACCCATCCACGGAAACAGTACCTGCAGCGACTGTGGAAATTGGCGCGCGTGGTACACACACACATACACCTACACATACACTAAACGGCAACCACCAGGCGACATCGGCCATAAATACCGCTCGACCAATACTGCATATCACGATCTGCGGACGCGATGGTCGCGCACTTATCGACACTGCTGCAAAAAGGAGCATCGCAGGTGAAAGCTTGTACAAGCTACTGAAGGACTGTGGTAAGTCATTCACTCCTTCTACCCTGAATATCAAATATGCTAATGGTCACTCTGCATTAGAGAATGTACTTATGATTGATGTTAATGTCACCTTACAAGGAAAGCATATACCTACAACTTTTATAATATTACCTGAGGCTACCAATAATGAGACATTGTTAGGTATGGATTTTCTAATGTCATCGGGATTAATGATAGACTTTTCAAACCAAAGCTGGAGCTTTGGTAATGAACCCCATAAGTGTCATAAATTATATTACGAACCAAAGCTCATGGACATTGCCGCCTGTAAACCGATTGAGGCAGTACCTCTGCGTAGTGATGAGGGCTTGACACTCACTGATAACCAACGCGACAAGCTTGCTATACTCCTCCATAACCACCAGGAAACATTCAATCTAGGGGGAGAGCCAACTACTTATGCTGTCCACCACATAGAACTGATAGATAAGAATATACAACCCATCTCCGTACCACCTTACAGATTACCCGAGCCCAAGAAGGAAGCTCTCCGACTGGAGCTCGAGAAAATGCTGAAAGATGACATCATCGAAGAGTGTGAATCTCCATGGTCAGCTCCTGTGGTACTCGTCCCGAAGCGTGATAAATCCATAAGGGTCTGCGTTGATTACAGAAAACTTAATGCGGTCACAAAGCCTGACCGATACCCACTGCCAAGAGTTGACGACATACTACATGGCACAGGGAAGTTCGAGTATATATCCGCCCTGGACCTCCGCTCTGGATATTGGCAGGTACCAGTTGCAGTGGAAGATCGCGACAAAACCGCATTTGTCACCCCACTAGGCATGTATCGATTTAAGCGCATGGCCATGGGACTCCGGAATTCTGGTGCCACATTTCAGAGACTGGTGGACCGATTCCGTACTAACCTTCCCGGAGTAACCATACTAGCCTACCTCGACGACATCCTGATTCTATCAGATAGCTTTGAAAAGCACCTTCAAGACCTGGACGCCGTATTCCAGAGATGCAAACTATTCAAGCTGCGCGTAAACAGAGAAAAGAGCACCTTTGCCTGCAAGTCAGTAAAGTACTTAGGACACATTTTGTCGGCCGACGGAATACAACCCGACAAAGAGAAGATCGCTGCCATTAATGATATGAAAGAGCCTCACAATGACAAACACCTAAAGAGTTTCATCCAGACTTGTTCCTGGTTTCGCAAATTTATACCAGACTTCGCAAAGTTAGCGAGACCACTGACCATGCTACTCAAGAAGAATCAGACCTGGATATGGGGAGAAGACCAAGCCAACGCATTTAAAGAACTGAAGAAACGACTCACCACCACTCCAATACTGCGGCAGGTTGACTACACTCTTCCGTTCGTCCTAAGAGTAGACGCCAGTGGATATGCCCTAGGTGGGGTCTTGCTACAAGGTGAAGGCTATGAGGAACGACCAGTAGAGTACGCGAGCAGACTACTCACTAGTGCTGAACGGAATTACACGACAACAGAACGTGAAGCCCTCGCTGTCGTATGGGCCCTTGATAAATTTCGAGGGTACGTAGAAGGCTCTGAAATAATCCTCGCTACCGACCATCAGCCATTAAAATGGATCTTGACTTTAAAAACACCAACAGGACGCCTCGCACGTTGGGCTTTGAAAATTCAAGCCTACAATCTGAAAATAGAATATCAACCCGGCAAGAAGAACGTGGTGGCTGATGCCTTGAGTAGACCTGTATGCGACCCAACTATAGAGGCATCCTGCCATGTGTGTACTGTCACCGTAGATATGCCGCGTACCTCACCTACGAATCTACGACTTGCACAAGCAGACGATCCAGAGATCTCTAAGATAACCAAAGACTTTGAGAGCAATAATGTTGCAGCAGCTACACGCTGGACCGAGCGAGGCTATTATATGTCACAGGGAGTGCTCTACCACTTCAACCCTGATGTAGAGAGTGAAGACCCTCAACTTGTGCTACCTCAATCCATGAGAAGAGAGATACTAAAGGAACTACATGATACTCCAACTGCTGGACATACCGGAGTTGAAAGAACATACCAACGGGTGTGTAAGAACTACTACTTCCCAGGTATGAAAAGATACATCACTGAATATATAAGAAACTGCAACGAGTGTCAACGTTACAAGCCAACGAACCTAAAGCCTGCAGGACTACTACAGACCCCCGTGCCGGCTCAGAGATTCGAAGTACTTGCGATGGACCTGTTCGGACCTCTACCTGCTGGAGAGAATGACGAGCGATGGGTATTCCTCGTCGAAGACACTGCAACAAAGTGGGTTGAGCTTTTCCCATTACCTGTAGCAACTGCAGAAGTTTGCGCAAAGACGTTAGTTAATGAAGTTTTCCTCAGATATGGTTTCCCCCGACGAGTAATCTCAGATAACGGCGTCCAATTTGTTTCACAGGTGATGCAGAAAGCAATGCACACCTTAGGAGTAGACCAGAATCTTATACCTTTTTACCACCCAGAAGCAAACCCGGCAGAGAGGAAAAACCGGGACCTTAAAAGCCAACTGGCGATTTTAGTTGAAGGAAACCATAGTAACTGGCCGAGCGCCTTACCTGCTATACGGTTCGCAATGAATAGCACTGTCACACAAAGTACAGGGAAATCGCCAGCTTACCTCGCATTCGGGAGAGAGATGCGATCACCCATTGAGACCAGACATGACCTGCGAGCAGTAATCCAAGCAGAGAATTTTGTACCTCAGATAACACCTTACCTGTTGAAACTTGGCGACGATCTCGCGAAAGCCCAAGAACATAATCTTCGTCAACAGGACCGCAGGAAGATTTATGCAGACCAAAAACGTAGACCCCAAGAAAATTATAATGTCGGAGATCAGGTCCTACTGAAAACACATATACTAAGTAATCAAGCAAAGGGGATCACTAGTAAATTTGCTCCCCGACGGGATGGACCGTACACTATTACGAAGATAGTAAGCCCGACTACCTACATACTGTCAAACAAAGATGAAGCCATTGGCAAATACCATACCTCAGATTTGACAAGATATCATCAGAGGAGTGATGAAGAGCCTGCAGAACCAGTGATGCCACAGAGGAAGAGAGGCAGACCACCTAAGCGCACACCGACTGCCCCTAAACCACCTGCAGCTACCAATGAAAGGAAGAGAGGACGACCACGCAAGAAGCAACCTGTGTGTCGGCCCATGGGCGAGGACGACCCCATGGCCCGAAGGGGGAGCATGTAGCACTGCCACTTAGTATACACTATGGCAGACGTGTGACTCCATCCTTATTCACACGTCTGTACCAACCTTTAGTTTTAGGCCTCAATAGTATACATTCACCTTTCATTGCATTCACCTACTCACTCACTCACACACATACCGCGTGCGCCATCTTAAGACAGTCCGTTTCCGTCTACCGCTCAACTCTGACGACGGGCCCCTTGGATTTTTTACAAAGTGAGTGTTTTTTCCGCTCTTTGCCCGATTTAGTATAAATCACAGGACCCCAACGCCTTCAAAGGTTATACAGTTTTAATACAAATAAAACTCTTTAAAACTGAAAATAACCTTCTATAGACTAGTAAAGGCGAAAAAGTCGTTCTTGGGAAATTGTATCAAGTTCTACATATTAAATTCCTAAACACATTAATGAACGCAGCAGCAAATTAGCAATTCTAAATTCAAATCTGTTGTGAAACAAACACTTATTTCAAGAGCATATTATAATGTGACTAATGACTATAATGTGACTAGCGCAATGGCGACCGACATTGCGCTAGTCAGCTGACCGGCGATCGACAAATCAGCTGCTCGCATCGGCGTAAGCACAGTAGAAAAACAGACATGTTACCTTCTGAATTTTCAGCCTTATTTGGAACGACTCAAAGTGCATATTGCAATGGCGGATACAGGTTTAAAATGCGACGGTTGCCTCAACAAAATAGAAGATATGAGATTTTTAAAATGTTTTGAATGTCAAAAAAGTTATAATATCATCTGTGCCAATGTTTCCGAGAACCAGTTCCGCGGGATGGGACCCGCTCAAAAGAACACTTACAGGTGCGTAAAATGCAAGGGGGCCGAGCCCAGGTACTACAGTGCTGACACCCCGATCAGAGGTAGAAATGAAAATGTTACCATACACCGAGGAGCCAAGATGTCCGGCCGGGCCTCTCCAGGCGAGCATGCCGAGAACAGCTCCATTATGGAAGTGTCATACACGGATCAGCGGGATATGAGTACACCCCCAAATAATTACCATCTTGACAGCACACAGGACGTGTCCCACATGACCGAGATGCACATGCTGGTCACTGAGCTGCGTCTCTTTCGTGAGGAAATGCGGGCCATGACGCTTCAGCTTCACGAGTTGCGTGTGACCATGGTGGCTTTAACCGTCCGTATTGACGGCTGTGACGGCCGCATTGACCAGTTGAATACGCGTGTGCACGCGCTGGAGGCTAGAACTGAAGCATGCCATGGCCATCAAGCCGAGAACACCCTGTCAGAGACCATCGCACAACTGAGGGCTGAGCTCAATGATCGGGACCAGAACGAACTGCTCAATGATATCGAAATCTCCTGTGTCCCCGAACAGCAGGGAGAAAATAGTGTACACGTTGCGCTTACCATAAGCCAAAAATTGGGAGTAAACGTCACTGAGCATGACATCGTCGATGCCACGCGTGTGGGTCGTGCGTTGCAGATTCCGGCTGAGGGCGTCCAGGTGCCACTGAGCCGGCCCCGGCTGCTTGTAGTGCGGCTGGCGCGCCGTGCGGTGCGAGACCAGCTTCTATCGGCAGCGCGGGCGCGGCGTGGGGCGACCACTGAAGGGACCGGCCTGTCTGGGCCCGTCGGCCGTTTTTATGTAAATGAGCGGCTTACTCTCCATAATCGGCGCTGACCTGGTTAGCCAACATCAAATGTTGGCTAACCCTATTGGAATTTGGGATTAAGATATTTCTTGAGGGACATAAAACTTCAGTTAACTATAATAAGTAGCACTTTGTTGTCAGGTGACGTTTTTTTCTGCGAGATATTGCATATTTTTTACTTTTTTTGAGAGGGTCGAACTGCCAAATCGTTCTCTAAATCTAACATGCACATGCTACATGTTAGATACATGTTATCGCCCGGGAATTAATGACTGACGATGTTTGTACCTTTTTTTTTAGGGGGGAAAATGCATTACGCATACCACCCGGGTGCAGGGGGTGACCCGAGTGGTTATATGGGACTCCCGTATAGGCTGATGAGACCCACGGTGTACCCACTAAAACCCCCCATCTGCCGCCTCGCCGCCTTGTGGTGAGGTCACGGGAACGCTTGCGCACACATCCACGACCCCGCCGGCGGCAGCCGCTCCCAAGCGGCTCCTTCGCGGACGCCCGGAGGCCCTCCACGATAGGCACGCCAGATGTTTTGGCGTGCCTTCCTCCTCGACCTTCACTTTGTGCAGTAGCGGACCCCCCTGAGTCCGCTACAAGGAGGTCATGGATGCCGACAAACTTCCGGCACCCGGTGGCGGAGCAGGTCGGTGGTTCCGCCACGAACCACACCTCGGCCGCAGAGGATAGGGAAAAAAAAACTTCCTTTGCGGCCCCACCAAGTTCGCAGGGGGTAGGGAGAGTGGCGCACCGAAATACCAACACACCTCTCCCCCTGCGATCCCGCCTCGGCCACAGAAGATAGGGAGAACGGCTCACCGCAATACCGGCACTCCTCTTCTTCTGCGGCCCCTCCTCAACGCATCCTCGGCGGGCTACCCAAGCCCGCTGGGTGCGCCCTCCTCGGTTAGCCACCTAACCGAGGTTAGGCGGTTAGGCTCGGTTAGGTCGGGTCGGCTCCTCGAGACTGAGTTCGGTCATCATTCAATGAGAGTAACTAAACCTTGCGAAAGCGAATTAATTTTTTAGCTTCGAGCACAGCGCACTAAGTGGCAGAGTACGCTGGAACTGTGCCTGTTTTTAAAATCTAAGATTTTTCGTGCATCGGAATTTCAGTGTAATCATGGCAGAGTCTGACGTTGGTTTTCATTGTGCAGCTGGCAAACGAGCTGGAGCGACTTCCGGATGGCGAGGCGCGCCTGAGCCGTGTAGCAGAGATGGTCGGTGCGGGCGTTGAAAAGGACACAGTGCGTGACGCGGCACACAGCATGTGTCGTAAACTGCTGATCGGCTACCACTACAGGCCCGCGGCGCGGCTACACGCGCCTGTGACGCTGTTCACGGCGCGCGACAACTTCGTGACGCTGAAGGAGGACTATGGGCTGGCGGCGCTGTGTGCGGGTGAGGTGCGCACGCGCCAGCTAGCGGCCACGCATCGCAGTATCCTCGCAGGCGCCGCGGCGCGCACCATCGCTGACCACGTATCCGAGCTGCTCGCGCAACACTGATTATAGCATGATACAAAAATACAAGGTATGACACTCCGGGAAATTTCTTTGTGCGAGTGATACAGGCCTACGTCATCACTGCTACCGAGCCTATCGGTGGTTGGCGGTCGTTGTGTGAGTTCGTGTTTGTACATTCTGTACAGTGACGTAGGCTTGTGTCACGATCCGGAGTAGAAGATCTTGTTACCTTAGGCCATGGGTTATAGGATCACAACATTAACTTATATATGTACTTAGGGTGCATCAAATCGTCTGCAATCGCGGGGGTGTTCATTATTTTTTTTATTGTATAGAATGTTTAACGAGTTATATTTAACGTTAGGTCCGTGATTTCATGATGCTACTCTGGACAAAAAAATATAGGATGCTGGTTACTTTATGTACTTAAATACACGTTGGTTATTGGAAAATGGTCATTTATTCGCGTTTCTTTAGCTTGGGTACATACGGGCGCATTATAGCAGTTTGTAATGTAGAAGGGTTGGTATGTAGAGGAGTTACCTTCACCCCCTCCCCTCACAGGGTGGCTGTTTACGGGCTGCCTGCCCGTGGGATGAATGTTGTTTGTAGTCAAGTAAAAGATGTTGAGTGAGTTTATTAACACTAAAAAATAGTCACAAATATACTTTATATAAACTATGCAACTTATTTTTATTTATTTGTTCGTAGGAGAACAGTAACAAAACTAAGTAACAACATTCTTAGTTACAACAGAGCCAATTACCAACTTATACGTAGGTATGTAAACAATGTTTGGTGGTGGTGATTTTAACATAAATATTCTTAATAATAGTACGGAAACTCGGGATTTTTTGTATATGTTAAGTTCTTTCAATCTCAAATGCTTTGTAAACGAGCCAACCAGAATCGCAAGTAAATGTAATATGTGTATTGACAATATTATAAGTAATGTGGATCTTGAAAATGTAACTGTTATTGACCTTGCCATATCGGATCACACTTTGCAATTTGCTAATGTTCCAGTTCCTGTGCAAAAGCATAGTGATAAAATCTACAGATGGACTAGAGATCTCAGTATACCTAACTTAAATAACCTTGCCTCTAGCTTCGAAAACGTACCCCGGCTTCCTGTGTATGTAAATGATGCTGATACTAGTTAAAATATATTTCATGATATTATTATGTCACAATTTAATAAATGTATTCCGATCACGAAGTTTAAAGTAAATAGGTGAAAAAAAAGGATGGAGGATGGTTGACAAAAGGGATAAAAAAAACTTGCCAAGTTAAGCGTGATCTATTTATCAAGGTCAAGCAAAGGTCTGATTCGAGTCTAAATAATTATTATCAAGCATATTGTAGATTATTAAATAATACGATTTTCTTCTCTCATAAAATACACACAGAAAAGAAAATCCTTCATTCAAGTAACAAAGTTCACGCTACTTGGAAGCTAATAAATAATAACATCAAGGGTTCTAAGTTAAATAATTATTCTGATCTAGTTGGATTATCCGATGGAGTCAATACAGCTAAATTAATACATGAAGTGCCTGAAATATTTAATAACTATTTCAAATCTATCACAAATCAAGTCTCAGCCAGTCCCACACGTCAAAAACTCTGTTACCTCCACATGTAGCTAGCACAATGTTTGTAAAACCAGTCAACAGAGATGAGTTAAGAAAAGTTATATCAAGTCTAAAAAATAAGAAATCATCTGGCTTTGATCAAATATCTTCACTAGTCATTAAGCATATTGCAAGTTTTATTTTGGAGCCGCTGGAGTACTTGATAAATCTTTCGATTTCCGAGGGTTTCCATCTAAGCTAAAAAAAGCTATCATGAAGCCGTTGCACAAACAACGAGACAAACTAGATGTCAATAATTATCGTCCAGTATCCTTGCTGCCAACATTCTCTAAAGTCTATGAGAAAGTCATGGCTAACCGTCTTTGTACCTACTTAACTTTAAATAAAACCTTAGCCAAGGAACAATTTGGATTTTAAAAGGGAGTATCTACAAATGACGCCTTGTTTGAGCTAACAAGTTATATCTCTGAATCATTAAACCAACAAGAAAATGTAATTGCTATTTTTATTGATCTTTCAAAAGCTTTCGACCACGTAGATTATAATGTACTGCTTGACATTTTAAATCGCTACGGTATTATAGGGATTGGTAATAACTGCTTTGAATCTTATCTCATGCTACACAAACATTGTGTCACAGTTCCTTCGTTAAAACATGAAAATCATACTATGGTTGATTTGAAGTCATGTAATACTCAAGCTATTTTTGGTGTACCCCAAGGGAGCATTCTGGGCCCAATTCTATTCTTATTATATGTTAATTTTCTACCAAAGGTGACAACTAATCGTGTAATAATGTTTGCAGACGACGTTTGTGTACTCTTCAAATTTAAAATGAACGAAGTGGAAAATCTTAGTGTGTTAATAGAAGAGTCTCTAGCAAAGATTGTCAATTGGTTAAAATCTATAAATTTATCTACATACATAAATAAAACGAAGATAATACACTTTAGAAATATCAAAACAAACAAGGTAAAATTAGATATTAATATATATATTATTATACTTCCGTTTTGGCTGTTAATGAAACTAAATTTTTAGGCATATGGGTAGATGAAAATTTGAAATGGAGAAAGCATGTAGATTTTCTTTGTAAAAAGCTTAGTAGCTTTACTTTTGCTCTTCGGGGGCTGAGAAAAGTCTCCACTAAAAAGGCGGCCATGCAAGCTTATTACGCATTTTTCCAATCTCATGTTTTGTTTGGTTTGGCTATCTGGGGTAACTGGGTGGATATAGAGCGATTATTTAAATTGCAAAAAAATGTGTACGTATTATAAATGGAATAAAATCTAGTCGGGAGTCTTGCAGGGAATCCTTCAAGCAACTAGGTTTGCCTACTCTGTCAGCTCTTCATATTATGGAGCTCTGCAAGCTCGTGAGGCGATTCCCGGATAAGTTTCCTATGAAGAATGATTTTAAAAGTGTTAGACTAAATAGTTTATTTGCGCATGACGTAAAGGTTTTAGTTGGTACAATTGCAATGTTTTCGAAGTGCCACATGCATGTCGCAGCAAAGGCGTACCATGCTTTGCCGAGTGAAATTAAGGCATCGCCGTCAAATAAATTTTTCTTCGCTGTAAAAAAGCACCTTATTGAACGGTGTCCTTATAGTATGAATGAATATTTTAATGTATAAGATTGGATAAAATTGTATTATTCCTTACCTATGTACCTAATTAAATGTATTATTATAATTTTGTATTGCTACACCAAATTGGTAAAATTGTATTGATACTTTTTATGACCATCTTTGTACCATCTTAATATATAATGTAACATACAATTTATGGCAAATAAATAAATGAAAAAAAAAATGTTAATGATTATGCTGTATAGACATAAAGTTGCAATGTACTACTTGCTTGTACATGCTGCCTACAACAAAAGATAGAAATAAAGGGAAAAATTTATAATGATATTTAATTAAAAGCAAATGATCTCTTAATGTTTCCTAGTCTCTCTAGTCATGGTCGGTGATGTGGCGGCGTCTGTAGTAAGTCGTCGCTGCGCGGCCTCACTCGACGCGGCCGTCTGGAGTACTTGCATCTCGTAGCTCGGGCTTGTCATCTCTGTGCGCTGAGCTTGATCAGAATGAGGCTGCGCACATCTTCTCATGTTCGTCATTAAGGTCATTACTTTGCGTGCACCCTTATTCATGAGTAGGGCGAAAGCTATTGATATTATTACGTATATCAATGCGTACTGGTGAATGTCATGAAATGAAGCGGTGTCATCGGTAACGATATCAGCTTGTTGTTTCTTAACTTCGTCGAGTTTGTCCTTTAAATCTCTTAATAGCTCCGTATGACCATATGTAGGAGCCAAGAGCGTAGATGCATTATTTATAAGATGATTAATTTTCGGAGGCGGTGGAACAATATTTTTTATCTCGTTTTCATTCGTTTCCATCATAGTGCTTTGTCGGCTAAGATGCGCTGGGATCAATTCGTTGAGACTTTGTCCGGATTGTGTTCTGGATGAGCCATTAAATACAACACGAAGCTGGGTTGTTGAAGAATCTAATTGAAATGAAGACAAAACCTACAGTATTTAGGTTTTAATTAACATAAAATTGTACGTAATATTTGGTGATAAAATACGGAGACATAACAATTGTCATAGTTTGTGGCAAGATAGATTTAAGTTGATTACCAAGGGGTATCAACTACGCTAAGACATGTAGGGTGCTTCGTAATTGCGTATGTGTGAGTTGCAGTGAAATTAAATTGTTACCAGTAATACTTTAAGGGCATCCAGACAGTGCAACATAGCAGTCCACCTTGCATCTGCCGTGGGAAGCAACCTATAAGATAGAGCAAAATAGGAAGATTATAGACCTCGGTTGTCTCGTTCTATTTTATAGATCCCACAACTGCAATGCTGGAACGTCTGGGTGGGGCTTAATTTGATTTATCAATGGTGCCATGCATCTGAAAAATCGTTTAAATTTATGTAAAATTTGCTCTTGCATTTTAGTCGCGCAAGATATATTATTTCATGATTAATTCTGTGTATTCTGTGTTAAATTTTGTATTGTTTATTGTTATAGTACTACTGTGAAGTATAGCAAGTGAACTCTATGGTTCGGTTACCATGGAAACTTCATATATTGAAATAACACTTGTGTCAAACTACCATATCATAAATATTGTCAAAACGTATTTCAACAAAACAAACAATTATATTTACAAACGTTGTTTTTGCTTTTCTTGTGGCATGCTGTTGGTAATAGAAATCCACAAGCATAAGTTAACATCGATGGAATATTACAGCTACTTTTCTTCTCGGTAATAAAGTTGAACGATTGAAGACCGAACACGAACAATATTCTATTTGTGGAAATTGTGTATTAAATTCAGTTTTGGCTAATGTATTCTTCTTGTCGCGTTGTCTTGCCCGACAGCGACAACGCATGCAAATGCATTCCATTATATTCAGTGTTCAGTATAAAATCAAAGCAAAGAAGATAATTATAGTTTGTGTGTTATACTGGACTTTAGTTGGGCCTTGGAAGATAGTACCCACTTGCGTTACGTTTGTGGATTATTCCACCTTCAGTTTTTCTCCAGTGGTTGTTAGATGGAAGATGTAATTAAATCCACAAATGAATACACGATGTGTGCTAAATGTGGAGCTGCTGCCCAAGATCAAGAATAAGTTCGATTGCATTATTTCCCTTAGCCTAACAATCGGGATCTATTTGCCGGAAGAGGCGAACAAAATATCTCTTTTTAAAGAGAAAATCAACAATATTACAAAATAAATATTTTTTCACACATACACAGCTGCATTTTATTTAAATCTATATAGATAAGTACAATGCTACGAAACCGAAGTAAAAAAAAATATAAAATATATTTTTTACCGGGATTCGAACCCGGGCCCCAATCTCCGGAGGCAACCTGCCTACCAACAAGCCACCTTTTAGTTTACTGCTCAAAAGCGATGTCGCTAGTAGTATAAACGACTGTTTGACGTTTCGGGAGGGTGTAATATTTTTTGTATGGAGTTATCGTTCTTCTCATTAGTGAGTATTAGTGAGTATTATATTCTTTGTCGATTACATAGAAGATGTAACCCCAAAGGTTGCTACTATATGCATTACTAAATAGTTCGCATATCACGTCATTCTCCCACACTATAATCTTGCAGATATCGTGGCGGGTTTCGAGCTCTGCCTGATCTCCTCAAAGGAGGAGGTGAGGCGACATGAGGAGGAGTAGCGTTCGGAGTAGGGACCTGCGCAACGGGCAAGTCTTCAGCAGATAGTGACGGAGGGTATACTGGCAGAATAGGAGATGGAATGGGTATTGGCGAACTCTGCGTTGGCGAGCTAGGTGGGGTTGTGTACTCTTCTTCCATCTCTGGATCTGGCTCTAACAGTTTTTTACCGACATTATCACCAAAGGGGCAAGGTGCCGATTTGATACTGTCGTCTCTCGTCCATCTTGTAGACGGACAAACGAGTAGTCCGGGTTTGATTGAATTAGCTCGCTTCCTCTACAAGTGGCTGGTATTTGCTCTTTCTGTCGAATCGTTTCATCAGCACCCGGCCCGAGTCTGCAAGCCACGTCGGTATTGTGCTACCGGTAGGTGATCGGCGAGTGTGTACAAACATTCGTTCGTGCGGAGTGCAATTGGTCGCTGTACATGGTAGTGAACGAATTGAGTAAAGCGCCACTGATATTTATTGTTCCCAGTGTTCTATCGGAGCGTTATGAGTGCCACAAGCTAATTGTATAGCTTTCCAGACAGTGGAGTTCAGCTTTTCGACCTGGCCATTGCACTGTGGATTGTAAGCGGTGGTGTTACTTGTAGCTATCCCTTTTGAGTGGAGGTAGTCTCTAACTTCAGCAGATGAGTGCCTTCAGCAACTGAGTGCCTCTGTCTGAATGGATATAAGCAAGCATACCGAATATCATAAATATGCTGTTAAGATGTTTGATGACGGTTTTGGCAGTCATGTCGCTGCACGCGAAGGCAAAGGGGTGAGTATTCGTCAATGACGGTGAGAATGTACTTGTTGTTGGAGATTGACGGGACTGGCCCTTTGAAGTCAATACTTAATCGTTCGAAAGCAGATGTTGCCTTTATAAGCTTTGGAAGAGGAGTGGATTGTTAAAATATCTTGGCTTGATTTCAACACAAGCGACAATTTCGGGTCATCGTTCTGACTTCATGCATGGAATAGGGGAGATTCTTACTTTTGAGCCAATGGTACATTCTTGTTACTCCTGGGTGGCACAGTGAGGCGTGAAGCGATTCAAGTTTAGTTGTTGGATTTGTAGTGCAAGCACGTATGCGAGATAAAGTATCAGCTGCTCTGTTGTCCTTCCCTGGTCTATACACAATATCATATTTATACGGCGCTAATTCAAGGCGCCATCTTTGAATTTTCTCATTTTTCACTTTACTGGCGTGTTTGGCATCAAACATAAATGAGACCGATCTCTGATCCGTGATTAGCTTGAAGGGTTTGCCGATAAGGAAGCGACGCCACTTTTTCAATGATTCTACTATGGCATACGCTTCTTTCTCGATAGCAGAATGATTGAGTTCGCTGTGGGTTAAAGTTCTGGAGTAAAAGGCCACGGGCCGTGAGTCTTGGGTTAGCGTAGCGGCAATCGAATGCTCAGACGCGTCCCTTTCTACTGTGAAGGGCATGTTGTCATCGATAGCATGGACAGAGGACTTGGCGATTGTAATTTTTAGACTTTCGAAACAAGCTTTAGCTTCTTCACTTAGCGGGAATGAGTTGGCGTGAGCGAGGACGTGAACTCTTTCAGAAAAATTGGGGGTCCATCTGGAGTAGTGGGCAAACATACCCAATGTCCTTCTCAAGAACGCTAGATCGTTCGGCAGTGGCATTTTCAACAGGGGCTGTACTCGGTCACCATCAGGTTTGATAACATGGTCCTGTATAGTATAGCCAAGTAAATTGATAGTCCTTTGACTGAAGTTGCTTTTGGTCTTGTTGAGAGTTTTTTTTTTATTGATAAGAAACAAACAGTCTTATATAAATTAAAGTATAAGCATAATGTCTATAAATGTAGACCTAGAGTTTCCTTAAAGATTATATTAACAAAAATAACGTACATCAGTTTAAGTATTTTAACACTAAAGCATGCTATTTCAATTCTATATGATTAAGTTGATGGGGTACTATAATGAAATTATACTAGTATACACTAGTAAAAACTATTTTGGCTTTTTATTTAAATGCACTCTTAAGCAATGTAATTGAACAGTTAAATATGCCAATATCCTTGAGTTTTGTGGCATCATTAAATAATTTGCAAGCGTGCTTAATGAACGCATTTCTAGGATAGCATGTTCTACTCCTAGAAATGTGAAACAAATCTTTTTTACGACACTGACGCTCTCGTCTACGCGGAACTCGAATACTAATATTGTGTAGTAATGTAGGGGCATCTAGTTGTGATTGGATGATTTTTAACAGTAGAACCGAATCAACACAATCACGGCGGTCATTTAATGTCTCTATATTAAAATGGTTTCATGTGTCCTCATAATCTATATATTTTTTACCGGTCCTATAAGCTAGTGCTTTTACAAACTTTTTTTGTAGCCTTTCGATTCTGCTTATGTGACTATTATGGTAAGGTTTCCATGCCGAACAGGCAAATTCTAAGTGACTACGAACAAAACTATTGTATAGAATTTTAAAAGTATAAGGGTTTTTAAATGGCTTACTTACTCGTAAAATAAAGCCAAGCTGTTTATAAGATTTCGCTAGAATTTTGTCGACATGTGGAACAAATGATAGTTTACTGTCCATAATTACTCCTAGATCGCGAATTTCTGTGACTCTATTCAATATTCTGTCTGACAGTCTAATTAATATTGAAAATTTTTGTATCGTCCGCGTAAAGTAGTACATTGGAACTCATGATGTGATTTGTTATATCATTTATATATAAAGTGAAGAGCAAAGGACCTAAATGAGAACCCTGAGGGACTCCAGAACTTATAAAAGTTTGAGTATATTTGTCAGCTGCTTTCATAAATCTTTCCAAATTCAGGTCGTGTTCTTCTTGGGTATTGCCACATACGGTTATATCGTCGAGATAGGCATAAGTGCCAGAAAGATTTTCTTTTCTGATAAGCCAGTCTATGGTTCTTTGGAAACTAGCTACCCCATTGGTAACACCAAACGGGATTCGGCGGAATTGGTACACGTTTCCGCAAAAATCGAAGGCTGTAAAGTAAAAGGTTGAGGGAGTATAGGAACTTGGTGATAGGCACTTTGTAGATCGATGGTACTGAAGATTGCATATTTAGACACTCTTGACACCATTTCTTCCATGTTAGGCAGTGGATATGAATCTAATTGGGTGTACCGGTTGATAGTTTGGGAGTAGTCGACGACTAAACGCTTTTTATGAGTAGCATTTTTAGTTATTAGCACTTGTGCCCTCCATGACGATCGACTTTCTTCAATGATCCCGTCATCTAGAAGTTTCTTTATTTCGTCATCGATAAAACTCTGTTCTTCCGAACTGTGCCTACGTGATCGTATCGCTATGGGCTTGCAGTCCGGAGGAATATTTTCGAATAATGGTAGTGAGCGACGCAATTAGAGTTCCTTTAAAACTACCCGTTATTATGTATTTGTCACAGCTAGTAAGTGCGCGGGGAGAGCGCGGGGCGCGGAAGCGGGGCGACCGTTACTTTACCGCATCGCAGCAAATTCAAACCAGTCGATAAGTTGACATACGCTATTGCACTCGCCGCACGCTCTCTGAACTACTCATTTTGTTTGTATACCGACCTTTTTCAAAAATATAAGTTTTGTCGTGATTTTTGGCTAGTTTTCATCGTGAAACGAACCCGGAACGCTACAAAAGTAGTCTTCGAGCCGTGTTCAATCGCTAATACAAATCCATAGTTGATATCAATGTTGGATATTACAATATTATACTCCTTTAAAAATTACTGCTAGATTGTAAAAAAATCAGTGATTTACTAGTATAACTCTCTACGCGTGCAAGTAAGATAATCCTTATTAAACTTTGGTTCAAAAGTCACCCCTAGATGGCGCTGTTACATCGGGAAACTAACGAACGCTGTGTTAACTTGGTTTATCAAGAACCTCAGCAAACATTGTTTATTTAATCTTAAGCTACTACTGTACCGTATATGTATGTGAGTCATTGTGCGAATACATATGTGTGATATAAATAGAACAAGCGGTATTATTTTTGGGACCTCCCCCGTGTACAAGCCGGATCTTGATGTTCTTCACGCCGCCGTCAACAATAATGGTCAAAACACGCAATACCGTACGAAAAGAGCAGCAGGTAAGGAAAACTGCTGCTACTGCTACTGAGGTCGACCAATGCAAAGCAACTACAAGTGCAATTCAAGATGTTGAAGAAAAAGTGCAACCTGACAAAACAATATTGTTAGAAGCCGGAAGTGTTAAATCCGAAATGCCATTACGGCCCGAGATGGCAAAACCTAACCAACCTACCTTCCGAAAATCTTTGTCAAAAAGATCTTCATCATCCTCCTTCCAAGCACGTAAAAAACGGCTAGAATTAGAGGCGGCCGAGGCAAAAGCACGAATTGAAATGCAGCTTATCAATAAACGCTTAGAAGCGGACCTTGCCGAATTAGAAGAAGAATACGAGGGCTGTTCCGAAAGTTTTTAGCTGCTCTCACTCTATTCATGCGATATATTTTTTATTTACACCATTATGTGGGTAATTTCAATAGTTATGAGCTGAGATAAAATCGTTAGTAAGCAGCAGGTATTTTTTTCACAACATTTCTTTTACCAAAAGGCCTTTTGAATGTGCTTTAAAAAAATTGCGAAAATAGTACTATTTTTGATACCTAAAAATAGTTTTGGCAACGAAATCCCTAACAGCTGTAGTGGAAACTGCCCGGGATGACTTCTTAACTTAGTTTTGCTGATTTTAATGTAAAATCACTAATGATTTTATTTAATTTAAGTTTTTTTTGTGATGATAACCAGTCCCTAGTCTCGCGACCTAGACTAATATTCGACACACCTGCTCATTGTCGCTAATTTTCATGCAATCGAAACAGATTACGTATGTAGAGACAGGGAAGATTCATTGTTTGCGGTGTATAAAATTTCGTTTAGTTGTGGTGACGTATTAATCAAAATTGGCCCGCAATACAAAATTGGTATTGTGACCCGTTCATCGCATATTAGATAGGGCTGTTGACACGTCGTACTTAAAACACAATAAAAAAATACCCAAGCGACGTTCATCAACAGTTTCACCCTAACACATATGTATCTAAATTACCCTCATAATGGTATCATTAAAACATATATGGCATGAATAGAGTGAGAGCAGCTAAAATCTTTCGGAACAGCCCTCGTACAGTCCACAGCCATCAGTTACCGATAAACAAAGTGATGTTGCTAGATGGGTAGAACGCAGCCAAATGGAATTGGAGTCACAGCATGCCACCAAGCAGGAAGAAACTTCAGGCGTGCTGTGCCCGCCGGCAAAGATGGATGACGGTACTGAAGGTCCAATTCAACAGTTAGCCTGTGTACTTAAGGATATGATGACTACCTCTGCATGCAACCACAATAATAATAATTTACTTAGCCGCATCAGCACACCCAAGGTGACTTAATATCTTTTATAGAAATTATGGAGGATGTACTTAGTAAAGCAATAAGTGGTAAAAAACCAGTAGTGGTCTGTGGCGACTTTAATATCGATATTTTATCACAATCAGTCGAAAAAGATAAGTACATCACTCTTTTTAAATCGTTCAATTTTGACTACTTATTTGAAGTACCTACCCGAGTTACTCCGACCTCTGCCACTTGCATAGATAATATTTGGTTAAACTGTCCTCATCTAGACAGAAGCATAGTGAATGGAGTCCGGTCGGATCATAAAGCTCAGATGGTCAGGCTACCTTGCGAAGTAAAACCTCCAGATCGCGTTATAGAAATAAGACCCCTGAGTAAAAGTAGACTAGAACTACTAAAGTCAAATCTACTAGTCGCCATGCCGAACACCCAGGTAGAATCAAATGATCCGAATGATCAGTTAAAAATGCTTCTGAATACAGTGTGTAACGAATTTAATAGGACTTGTAGTAAAAAGTGTATTAAAATAAACAATAAAATGAGATTTAATGATTGGGCAACTACTGGAATTCGAAAGAGTAGAGATAACTTATACCAACTTTATGAAAGGAGATCTTGCACCACTGACGAACGCTTCCATCAGTATGTTAGGGATTATTCCAAATTATTCAAAACAGTGTGCACAAAGGCAAAAGCAATGCACTTGAATAATAAAATAAAGTCCTCAGATAACAAAGCCAAGACTGTCTGGAAAATAATAAACACAGAGACTGGGCAGAGAAATAATAAAGAGTCCACAATTTCTTTGAAAATAGAGGATAATTTAATTACTAATGCACTAAAAGTAGCCGATGAATTTAATAATTTCTTTTCCAAAATTCCTATAGTCACGACTCAAAGTTTGGCATCATCTACCACAATAGCAGAATCCCTTCTGAATGAGAATGTAAAATTAGAGTCACTTAACATTTTCAAATTTCATCATGTTTCTGCTCTAGATGTACTGAAGTCTTTTAAAATGTTAAAAATAAAGAGGACTGAGGACTTATGGGGCGTGTCAGTCATGGTACTGGAATCTATTCTCGAGGTCGTTGCACCCACTCTAGCACTCATTTTTAATAGTTGTGTAGACATTGGCATTTTTCCAGACTTAATGAAGTGTAGTAAAGTAGTTCCTATTTTCAAATCAGGTCATAGAGATAATCCTTCTGATTATCGTCCAGTTTCTATCCTACCAGCGTTTAGCAAAATATTCGAAAAAATAATGCTTACGCAATTGGTTTCTCATTTTAATTCACACAATATTTTGCACGCACAGCAGTTCGGTTTCACGAAAGGTAGATGAACTACTGATGCAGGTGCAAGTTTAATAAAATTTATTTTGCAGTCTTGGGAATAGTCATATGACGCCATTGGAGTGTTCTGTGACCTTTCCAAGGCTTTTGATTGTGTAGATCATGGAACTTTAATTTGTAAGCTTAATTTCTATGGTATCAGAGGACATGCATTGGATCTTATGAAATCATATTTAACACAGAGAAATCAAAAGGTAGCGATAAATAAAGCCCTTTCGTCAGAGACAGTGGTAGAGATGGGAGTACCTCAGGGGTCTATTCTAGGCCCTTTCCTGTTCCTTGTTTATGTAAATGATCTACCATATATGGTAAGCCGAAGATCAGGCATTGTAATGTTCGCAGACGATACCTCATTACTGTTCAAGGTAAATAGGAAAGATACTGAACTCATTGAACCAAATAATACCCTGTCCATGATATCTGACTGGTTTGCTGCCAATAACTTAGTGTTGAATCCGAAAAAAACTAAATGTATGAAATTCTCTCTAGCGAACTCATCAAATAGAAACTTAGATACAAATATTAAACTTAATGGCCAAACATTAGAATTTGTTACGTCAACTGTATTCTTAGGTATTACATTGGACTCAAAATTGCAGTGGGATTCCCATATAACAGCGATAGGAAGTAGGTTGAGCTCTGCTGCATTTGCAGTCAGGAGAATAAGGCAGCTTACCAATGTGGCAACGGCACGGTTAGTTTACTTTGCTTATTTTAATAGTATAATTACTTATGGTCTTATCTTGTGGGGATCAGCTGCAGATATTCAAACTGTTTTTATTTTGCAAAAAAGGGCTATCCGGGCAATTTATAACTTGGGGTCGCGTGACGCATTAAGAGAATTTTTCAAAGAAATAGATATTCTAACCATGCCGTCCCTATACGTATTTGAAATAATAATGTATGTTAGGAAGAATTTGTGCAATTTCCCAACGAACGCTGGTAAACCAATAGCCACCAGAAACACTGGGAAACTGAAAATAACCTTCTATAGACTAGTAAAGGCGAAAAAGTCGTTCTTGGGAAATTGTATTAAATTCTACAATAAAATTCCAAAACACGTTACTGAACTTAGCAATTCTAAATTCAAATCTGTAGTAAAACAAACACTTATTTCAAAAGCATATTATAAGGTAAACGATTACATCATGGACAGGGATGTTTGGCAGTGAGTGTCCTGCACGGCTAATCCATCGCGAAAATAGGTTTTCTACTGTAGCTTGTTATTTTTGTAGTAACTGAGACTGTAATTTTATATTTAACTATACAATGTATATTGTTTTGAAAAAATGACACCTCGCCGAGTTTCTTACGCCGGTTCTTCTCGTGGCAGAGGTTTATTTTTCCGAACCGGTGGTAGTTTATTGACGTTCATAGGTGCATGTAATATGCCTAATTTGAAGAATAAACTTCTTTTACTTTTTACTTTTTTACTTTTAAGGATCTGCCGCTGTTTTCTGGCGACTCGATGGAATGGCTCCTGTTTAAGATGGCCTACGAAGAGTCCACCCGATTATGCCAGTTTAGTGATTCGGAGAACTTGTGGCGCCTACGAAAGTGTCTTCGTGGCGCAGCCAAGGATGCTGTACAGGCGCTACTCATCACGGCGACCTCTCCTGAAATCCTTATGTCCACGCTGGAACTACAGTTCGGGAACCCAGATGGAATCTTGTCTCGTATAAAGCAAGAAATCAAGAAATTAAATCCTGTGTCTACAGAGTATCACAAAGATATTGTTGTGTTTTCAAATAAAATAAAAAACTACGTTGCCGCTGTACTTGCCCTTGGCCGTGAAAATCACCTTGAAGATTCGAGTCTAATCACTGTTGTGTTATCAATATCGCACTATGGCCGCTTCCGACCTTTACTATTGTTTTAAAATTACTCAACAGCTTACAAAAAACAGGGGACGGTCCTCTGCCCGTCGTCAACACGTGTGTGCGCGCTGCGCCGGCGCCCGCTGCGTCTCGGATCTCCTAAGGCTCAAAGCCAGCGCGCGGTCCCGCGATTTGTTGTTATATCGTGAAAAGTGCCGGTGTATGTGCTAATTTGCGGTGCGTCCAATTAAGTTGCGTCCCATAGCGACAATTACATGCGAGTTATCTTCCCAACGCCAGTATGCAACGGTGCACATCGCTTTAGCAGACGAATCGCAGAACATATGTAGCTGTAGGTTTGTATAGCGGGCGGCGCTGGCGCTCGGTATCGGCAGCGGCCGGCCGAGCGCAGGCGCAGCGGCTGGGTGGTTAGTCGGCGGTCGGCGCCAGGTTCGATTCCGGCGCGTTCATGTTCAGGTTTGCTGCGTTATAATAATATCTGGGCAGTTTTATGTCATCTAGTGATTTCAAACAACTAACCCAATGGCACCATTTTTCATGTATTGCGTCGGGTATTTGGTCGTCCTAATCGATATTTAGCTGCCAACGTTGTTGTAAAATAAGTTTGCATTAATTGTAAACGGAGATAAAAATCTGTAGACGTCGAATATGGACATGACAACTCTTAACATGTCCCTTTTTGTCGGCCTTTGTGTTCCGTTAATTATACTTTCAGGGATCTTCTTGAACTAAACATCGAACCCCAGTGCATCTTCATGAGGAAACCAAATTAACACAAGTGTTCGTTCGCTTTCATATTGTTCTCCGATTTTGAACTTTACTGCTGCTTCACCGAGAGTTTCTTTTGGCATGGACTCGAGAACTCGTTTACTATTTGAAGTCCAGTTACGTAATTCGAAGCCACCTTGCTGATGAATTGACTTTATGTTTGTTATCAGTTCGATTGCAGTATTTTCGTCCGGCACGCTGTCTATATAATTATCAACGTAGTGTTGGTTGTATATAGCTTCACACGCCGGCATCATCGTTGCTTCGAAACGCTCGGCGTTCTTATTTTTTATATATTGGGCTACAAAGGGACTACAGGTAGCTCCAAATATAAAAGAAGTCATGACGTAAGTCTTCACGGGTCATTTAAGATCGTTTCTATATAATAATCGCAGCGCATCTCGGTCCTCCTCTCGTATCTTGACCCTCAAGAACATATCTTTAATGTCGCCGGTTATACCAATTCTTTGCTCTCGGAACCGCAACATTATTCCAAATAGTGACATTAGTAGGTCCGGGCCCTTAAGTAAGTAGTCGTTTAGGGACAATCCATTAGATTGCGCAGCACAATCAAACACAAGACGCAGACGCTTCTTGTTTTTGTTATCCACTCCAAAATGAGGAAGGTACCATGTTTTGCTGCTTTCTTTCGTATCATGCAATTCCTGTGCGTAATCGTTGTCGAATAATTGCTGAACGCGGTCGTTGTATCTGTCTCTGTACCCCTCGCATTTCCATATTGTCCAAATAAAAGCTTACCCCGACCTTCGGCATTTTCTTTTACCTTTTTTTACTTTCAACTTCTTTTCAAAAAAATGTCTGCTTACCTCGCCTTTCAATTCACTTGGAAGGCGACGTAACGTGACAAACAGCATACAATTATTATGTTTATGTTGATTACCATATTATCAGATTAACGTTAGATATACGTTAAATTATTGACGTATAAATGATAAACAATTACACATATGAGATGATCGAAATTGAATTTCAACGCCGGTTTTAGCCGTAAAACATGGCCATAATACCTATCGTGCTAGCAGGAAAAAAAAGCGTGATAGATAGCCATAATTGGGCATAATCGAACCCAAAATAGTTTCCTCTACATGTTTTGATATAATTAGTGAACTAATGAGCGGGTTCATTACAGGATTAATTTAATTAAGTACATTACAAATTTAATTAAGTATATTCAGTTTATTTATCAGCAACACAGTGCATGTTGCTAAGAGGAAATTGCAGCGTTTCAACGAATACTCGTTCTTACAAACTACTTGCTAATTTCGTAAACGTTTAGTGTTTCACTGGCCGCATTCTCTTTAGGCAACCACGCAAGTGTCGTTTGACCCACCAACTATGATATATCGGAAAAATGAGTATCCTTAAACTTAATTTTGCTTTTGAAGGTCACGCGCAGTGTGGGGACGTATACGTTAGTATATATCTTCTTTGGCGTATGGCTTGCGGGTGACAAGGAAATCCGAGACCCAAGAACAAATATCCATGCATTTAGCACGGATATTTGTTCTTGGGTCTTGCATGTTTTCTATGTATTATTTGTATAATGCCCTGGCCGGGATTCGAACCCGGGACCTCTAGCTTCGGAGGCAGTGTCACTACCAACTAGGCTAAACAGGCTGTCAGAAAAGAAAAGTTTTTGGATTTTGTGTATTGTTGACCGAGTGAAATGAAATGATGGTCTCTGCTTGCATCTTTCATATGTCCGGATTTCCATTTGTTCTCCTCTACAGGTCTCATTCTCATTTCTCAACCGATTCTCGTGACATTTTGTGAGCAGGTTTTATAAATAAACAGATTTTATTGGCGATTCAATTTTTGGATATATTCAAAATATACTGTTTTCAATGGTTTGTTCTCCTCTACATGACGGATGTCTCAACTGATTCTCGTGAAATTTTGTAAGCAGGTTGGATAATTATATAGTTTTTTTTTATCTCGTCACTTTATGGAAATAGTCTAAAAGAGTTTGGATTTCAAGGGTTTCTTATGTTTCTGCAAGCGGATTTCGGTTTCTTCTCCTCTACAGGTCGCCGGCCTGTTTAGCCTAGTTGGTAGAGACACTGCCTCCGAAGCTAGAGGTCCCGGGTTCGAATCCCGGCCAGGGCATTATGTGTGCATTTAGCACGGATATTAGTTCTTGGGTCTTGGATGTTTTCCATGTATTTAAGTATGTACCTATTTATCTATTTAAGTATGTATATCGTCGTCTAGTACCCATAGTACAAGCTTTGCTTACTTTGGGACTAGGTCGATTTGCGTAAGATTGTCCCCCAATATTTATTTTCTTATTATTTCATCATCCTCCTAGCGTTATTCCCAGTGCAGTTGCATCCTGAAGGACGCCTGGGGTCCGCTACCTAATCCCAAGAGTTGGCGTAGGCACTAATTTTTACGGAAGCGACTGCCATCTGACCTTCCAACCCGAGGGGGAAACTAGACCTTATTGGGATTAGGCTTGTCAAGTGAGTGGGCAACTTGACTGTTAGAAGTTCTCAAGCCGCCCGGGGGCCTCTAACTTGGCTTAACGACTGCTATCATACACAGCAACCGGGATCAACAGCTTAACGTGCCTTCTAAAGCACGGGAGCGCTCAGTTAGTAACCACTGAAAGCGGTCACCCATCCAAGGATATTGGAGATACACGAGGACATCAGCCACGTGGTCTTGCACAAAAAAAAATGAATTGGGCTAAAAGATTTTTATTTAGAATTTTTTTATATTTATTTTTGAAATTCTTGGTTCTCAAATAACGGTGTTCGTAAGATTCTGGAATTAGTCTAAATTTAAATGAAATAAAAATGTAGTCCGTTTCATCATTTTTTATAATCTGTTTTCAAGATTATAACCTCAATTACTTAAAAAAAATGATAAAACGGAAATAAAAATATTTTATTCTACTCTAGACTGATACCAGAATCGTCCAAAAATCAATTATTTGAAAAAAAGGAATAACATAAAAAAATAAAAAATAAACTTTGCATGGGCCCAATAATATTTTTTGTGCTTGAATGACCTCGCCCTGTATTATATCAACATAGGTCCAATTATTTGTTTTAATTAAACTACTATTTCAGTACAAAATTAATCAAATTAACTGACCGCTTCTTTGTGAACAAATCTTTACGTGACTTGCAAATGTCTTCAAGACGAGAAGTGTCCAGTAAAAAAAGTACAGTACGATTGTCGATTACTTTGAGTTTGACACTGACACACGCTCTTATCCCATTGGATGGTCTACTTTAACGCTTATGTAATAAAGTATATATTACAAACATATGATTTTAAGACAGTGTCTATCTAATAGAAACTCTATTACATTAGTGTTAAAGTAGAATATCCAATGGAATAAGAGCATATTATTATGTCAGTGTTGAACTTAATAGTACATTACTACAGAGGCCGGGACGAAAGGGGTTGCCGGCCGAAGACATATAGACGGCCGAGCGAAGCGAGGTCGGATAGGTCTCAGGCGGGCAACCCCATATTTCCCGCCGAGGTATGTATAGTGCTTTTCTCAAACATGCAATGAAATAAACAACATAAAATCAAAGTTTTTTTTTAATACGCATAGTGGCAGAATGTCATGACGCCTTTGCCACAAATTTATGTGGAATGGAAATTAAAAAAGAGGACTTTGCCGGCCTAGGCCTGCAACATTTGTATGAAATTGCATTAACGACCTCTTGTCCTAGCCGCACCTGAAACGTCACACTTCGCAGCCTATTATAAGGAACATAACATCAATATTTCATTGCATGTTTGAGAAAGTAATTTACCTGTAGGTTGGCTACGTCATGTCTATCTGTAGGGTGTGCTAGACTTGAGATTTTTCAACGTATGATTTCTTTTGAATAATTAGTATCTCTAAAACGAAATAAAAGATATCTCTTAAATTATGGGTTTTTGAACTATGTGTTATATCAACTTATATACTCTAATTAGGCTCTAGAATCGTAAGTTTAAACCTTTCGGGCTATTAAGGCTCATTTTAGTCGACTTAGTTTTTCGAACATGTCAAAATATTTCTTTTTTCTTTGTTTCGTATGTTTCTGCGGGCAGAGTTTGGTGTGTTCTCCTCTACCGGTCTCATTTATCAACCAATTTCAAAAACTACTTTTTAAAGCTAGGATCTTGAAATATTAACATTAAAATTACAAAGATAAACTCACACATCGTGCTGCATGCATATGACATGTTAGCGTTTGCCCGCGGCTACGCCCGCGTACTAAGGATATTTTATAACAGTCTACAAAAAATAGGTTCTCTGTTTGACCCGTATGTATGTACAGTGGGTCATTCTAAAATCCGTTGCAGAAAAACATGGCAAGAAATCTAAGTTCTATAAAAAATAAAATTTTGTTTAAGTTTGGTGTAATTCATATTATTTACATATCTTTATAAAATGCAAATTTGAAGCTAGGCGCGATCTTTTGTCTGTATTTTCTGATTTTTTGCCGATTTCCTGGATCAGGGTACAAATAAATAACAAAACTCTGTTACCATCATTTATTTATTATTAGTTAAGCAACAAATATATATTTCTTTATTTTTCTTTGAAATTAATATAAATTAAGTCTTTTTTAATAATGTTTGACATGTAAAATAAGATTATTGTTCCTTAAATATGAATAATATTTAAAATTATGGATACTCTCTTACTCTGTGTGTTTTATGACACAATTTTTTTCCTTAAATTGCTTAATTTGAATGATAAATAAGAAAATACGTAAGTTATTGTTCGTAAATAAAATTAGTAAACATGTGACATATATAATTTTTAAGAAAAAAAAAGCCGACTTATATGGGGGAGGCCGGTGAAAGATTATTATACTTAGATGGTGCACTCTTAGATTCCATACAATAAAATAAAAATGGCTATAAGTAGGTTTATAATGATAGAAGACTAAGTACCCTCAATTCCTCATGGAATCATGGAAAAACCTTGTTTGCTTGACAAACAAAACGAAGAGAACAAATCGCCAAACGTGAACTACGCGTCGTTGAAGAGTTCCGTTCTGATCATCATCAGCAGTTCCACTTCATCAAATGTCACTTATTTGAATGAAAGTGCTTGATTAGTTCATGAAAATACTAAAATCACTATTTGTGTGCCTTTCACATTTGACAAGTTCCCTCGATTCCTAATGGATCCCATCATCAGAACTCGAGCATGACAAAAAATAACCGTGAAAATAAAACTTGCTTAACAAACACAGCTAGAAGGACAAATCGCCATACGTGAACTTTTCGTCGTCGAAGAGTTCTGTTCTGATCATCATCAGCAGTTCCACTTCATCAAATGTCACATTTTTGTATGATAATGCTCGATTTGTTGATAAAAACACAAAAATTACTATATGTTTGCCTTTAAGATTTGAGGAGTTCCCTCAATTCCTCATGGATCCCGTCATCAGAAATCAAGCATGACAAAAATTAATCGTGAAAATAGAAATTGCTTAACAAACACAAATAGGAGGACAGATGGCCAAACGTGAACTTTTCGTCGTTGAAGAGTTCTGTTCTGATCATCATCAGCAGTTCCACTTCATCCAATGTGACATTTTTGGATGAAAATGCTTGACTTGTTGATAAAAACACAAAAATCACTATATGTTTGTCTTAAAGATTTGAGGAGTTCCCTTAATTCCTCATAGATATCATCATCAGAACTGCGTTTTGACCAAAAACGGGACCGACTGGGATATATTTACTTACAATTCAAAAAAAGAATTTTCCAAATCGGTTAAGAAATGACGGAGTTATGGAGTAACAAACATTAAAAAAAAAACCTAGGTACAACCGAATGGGGAATGTCTGAAATTTTTAAAAGTCCTTGATTATTTTTGTAATGGGAGGAATAACCGTCGCCGTTAACAGAAAAAAGTTTCAGATTTTTCGGTTGCGCCATATAATTGATAAAAATACAAACATTTTATATCACCTCGCGTCTGCCCCGTATCGGACTACTAAGACATTTCTAAGTCCGTTGAATATTAAAAAAAAACACCTGCTTGGATCTGTGGTACGCAATGACATTGACAGTTCATCATAGGTTGGTCGTATGACTTGAACTGTCAATGTCATTGCGTACCACAGATCCACAGACATCAGAGAAAAGCAGACTCGCAGTATTAAGCCAGATACATTTTCATATAGTTGTCTCTTTAATCCTTATGGTGCACCAAAATGAGTTAGAATGCGACAGATAGTACAATCATTTTCGGCTTGTAACGAGTCGTCTCCATTTGAAAGCACACCAGGATAATAAATCCCATATAAACTTAACACACCACAATGTCAGTTCAGTACAATTTTCAATTATGAAGATGGAGACACTGACAGGTGAAGACGTGTCAGACGTCAGTTATCTGTCTCTCTCAAACTTTCTGATTTGTGCATTAGTGAGAATAGATCAGATGGACAGAAATCTTTCAACTTAAATGAGCGGATCTGCTTTACTCTGATATCTGTGCACAGATCCAAGCAAGCGTTTTTTTTTTAATATTCGACGGACTTAGAAATGTCGTAGTAGCATGCTATGGCAACTTAAAACTAAGTAAAAATCCGGATTTTTATTGAAAACAGTGCCATCTCTTCCGCAGATATAGCACTAAAATATCAGTGTTGTTACATTAAAATATTTTTGATGGTATAGGGAAATTTATGCGTGTTATTTAAGTGAAATTGAGGAGATTTTGATTTTCCATAATGGTAACACAATTATTTTGTCTGCATGACGTCCGTGGCTTAAAAGTCTCAGTAACCAGGCCATTATAATAATAAAAAAAAAAGAAAAAAAGCATGACAGGCGCGAAAAATTTGAAAGTTCACAAGGAAATTTTTCATTAATATTTATTGATAAAACGGTATTTGGTAATAGTCATAGGGTCATAAATATTATATCTGCAGAGGCTATCTGAAACCTACCATCATTGGCGGCACTCGGCCGTCTTCCGCCATTTGCCTGGGCTGCTTGGGTTACTTCTTTCCATTTTAGCCCTCGAGTTTCTTACCCCACGGAACTCCGCCGAGTTGTTCTGGGACGCTTATCATGTCCCAGACATCTTGTTGTGTTCCTGGATGTCCAGTGACCTCAGAAGATGGTAAGTAAATCATTTACATGTAGCCGTAGTTTAAGCTTGTGTATTTTCTTGACACAAGTTTGTACCTGTGTTGGTACAGTTGGTGTGTTTGTTTGCGGGACCGGTCATTGTGGAAATATTTGGGGGAGGCCTATGTCCAGCAGTGGACGTCCTTCGGGTCGGGACATGATGATGAAGTTTGTTCCTACGTAGCTAGCACGAAAGTTTATACACTTTATATGGCCGAAATATACTAAAACGTGACAGTGGAAGCTACGATACCAGATGAAACAAAATATTAATTAAGATTTTATATCAATGGGGTTCTTTTAAACTATCAAAAAAACCTCCCTGACTGATTTGGCCTCCCCTGAAGGAACCCTAGATCCGCGCCTGAGGATTATTGTGTTGATATATTATTGAGATGTGCGTTTTTATTTCCTTTTTAGGTGTGCCTCTTCACCGTTTTCCAGACCCAGAAGATATTAGGAATGAAGAAAAGTTCAAATCTTGGACTTCCAACATTGGCGGAGAGATTTCGACACTGGACCCCGTGTTCGTCTACATTAACAGACGTGCCTGCCATAGACATTTTGAAGACTGCTATAAATCTCCCAAAAATATACTGTGCCAACTAGCAATGCCTGTTCTGCACATTCCAGGTATTTCATACATATATCAACCATTACGAGACGTGTTTTTATAACTAGCAGTTGGCCCCGTACGAAATCTCGTGATAATACGAATAGTATGTACCTATCTCAGATTATAAATATGTAACTGGACTAGCACCATGATGCAAGACACACGTTACAAGTGTCATCGCAATCCTCGCCTCAATCCATATTTCATTCATTGACGTCTTTTCTTGCAAGTGAATGAGCCGCGAGAGTTGTAATACAGATACTTATTCGTTTGAAGGTCTAGTGATGGAATACAGTAGAAATCGAACAAAAGAATTCCTCAAATAAAATTGACACTAGATACATATAAGGCGATTTCGGTATATTTTATTAACAAAGGAGATTACACAGAAACATACATAAGAAGTAAACAATCAAATTTAGGTAACAATTTTGAATACAGTTGCTTCCATAAACGAATCTCACTGAGAACACAATTTACTTACCAATAGAAATCGCAATGTAACAATAGCAAGTCGAGTAGTTACATTGCTTACTATTAAGTTTTTCCAATAAGTTTGAAAATATAAATTTAAACGAAGTATCTTAAACTAACAAGTGCATGCTTATTGCTAGTGCAGATTTATGTGTTAGATTTATATATTTTAAAGATATCTGCCTTAAACTGGGCGCGAGATTTAAAAAATAGGTCAATTTCACTGAGAGATTTGTTTTGATGGTTACAAAGTCTGTATCTTAGGCACACGTTTTCCAACTAGGTATATATATGTATACAATTTTCTATAAAACCAAGTATTTTTTTTCGGAATACCCTAATTTGGTGATGTGTAAGTTGTGATGATGACCCATAGATATAATTGATACATACATAAACTCACGCCTATATTCCCAAAAGGCGTAGGCAGAGCACACGAACATTAATTTCCATAATTAATGTCCAGAAATAACTTAAGGGATCCCTAATGACGCAAGTGCTTAACAGATGCCGATGAAATTACGCTAAGAAAGCAAATTATGCTCATCAAAATAAGTACATACAGTTAGGTAGAACTGTGGGGCTAGTATGATCGCTTATATGTCGGACATATAGCATTCGTCCCTCTCGCACTTACATACTTGACAGTACGGGACGAATGCTATATGTCCGACATATAAGCGATCATACTAGCCCCTCTGGTGATGTAGTGGTACCGAAGTTAGGTACTTCAATAAAAACATGAACTTATCCCTCGAGGAATCGACGAAACTCTTCTTCTCTTTGAAAATATCATCGGCACATATACAGAGTGCACGATGGCTTGGCTGATTTCTGTAATATTTGACCATCGCATTTGTTATCTAAAAGGTGGAGAGGCTATGTGAAATTGACAAAATATATATGCATGCGTGTGGCCTGGTGAAACACATAAGTTTCTGTCAAACTTGTTATGTTTGCTACAGTCAACAGCAAATGTACATGATCATTTTAGTATTGTGTCACATTAGCGAAAACAATACTGCGACAGTTGGGATGCGTTAAATTAGTGAAAGTGACAAGGTACTAAAATAATCACCTACTTTTGCTGTTGTCTGTACAACCTTTTACTTTTGACTGTTCTTTTTTATACTTTGCCTAAGTACTTTTTTATACAATGTCGCTGGCAAACAAGCTTACAACCTGCCTGCAGACACCGTTGCCTATGGACCTTTGTGACTCCAGTAGAATCACAAGAGTGTTGCCGAACCGGAAATAGACATACATGGACCTCCCTCACTCTTCACACACCGCATCATCGAGAGCTCTAGCGACTTAACTCACCACCAGGAACACAAAATCACATAACCAAAGAGCAAGTATAGTGGTGTTGGTGGCTGCTCCAAATATGAGCGAGATGATGTTCTGCCGTGTTCAGTGGTGCCCTACCTGTCTTATAAAAAAGTTGCCTTTATCGCCTCTCCTGAACATCAGAGCAGCTCGGTGGTACTATAATTGTCACCGAACTTACATAATACCTAGTATGCCAAGTTTCTGCTCAATTGTTTGAGGATATTGACACTAAATGGGACTAGTCTAAAACCTAGTTGCAAGGTTTGTGCCACACATACATACTTAATTTACTTAATTATAATTACTCTCTAACTAACTAAAATAGTAAGGTTAATACCGGCTTGTAAAAATGGGAGTTGTTGTTTTTCTTGAGTATAAACCCTGAAATTCTTGTTTATATTTTCAGGTGTGCTAGAACAACGAAAGGCTATTAAAGACAAAGTAACTGATTATATTCATCCTTTACCAGCAGCAGAGGCTCAATCAGATACTGATGTATCAGGTTAGTCCTTGAATTTCAGTTACGCATTGTATAGCTACTGAACCCCAGCACATACTTATATCTAAAACCGCTTCGTCCGCCGGTGGTATCCTAATGTCTCCTTTCCTTTGTCTTTGTCTCCTCCCACGGCCTCTCACTTTGTTTTGCCACGTAATCCCAAGATTCGGCGTAGGCACTAGTTTCACGAAACCGACTGCCAACTGACCTCACAACGCAGAGGCAAAACTAGGTATTTTTGGGATAACACCGATGTTTTCTTTCACCGAAAACTAAGTGTTAAATTTATATGAAATAATATTACGTATTGTTATAAGCTTACCGGCACGGTACGAGACTGTGTTCGAATCCACGACCCCCAGATTGTAAGTCAAAAGAGCGTTCGTTAGTGGCCCAGCGGCGCCCGTGTACCGGGTGCGGTATGCGAGGTTAATCAATGTCGGGCGGGGTCAGTCCTTGGATGGGTGACCGCTTCGAGTGGCTACTAACTGAGCGCTCCCGTGCTTTGGAAGGCACGTTAAGCTATTGATCCCGGTTGCAGTCCTTAAGCTAGAGACCTCCGGGCGGCTTGAGAACTTATAACAGTCAAGTTGCCCACTCACTTGACAAGCGTAATCCCAATAAGGTCTAGTTTCCCCCTCTGGTTGGAAGGTCAAATGGCAGTCGCTTCCGTAAAAACTAGCGCCTACGCCAATTCTTGGGATTAGGGAGGGGACCCCAGGCATCCATCAGGATGCAACTGTACTGGGAATAACGCTAGGAGGATGATGATGACATACACTTTCTACAATTATGGCCCTGTTACAACCACAATTTGGCTGTCACATCACAACTTATAAAGTACAATATTTGGTATTAAGCTGCAAGTTTTTGTGACTGGTTAATTCATGTGTAATACCAGTTATTACCAACAATTAAATGAACATTGTCGTCATAGAGATTTTACGTTCATATTAGGATGCAACATTCATATAACTTGTTCCGTAGTAAACAAGTAATGATTATAGTTTCACCATGTCCGTTTAGGCATGAGGTTTATGAGGAGTTATAACGAGTAAGTATATCATATCAGCAACTGTCCGTCTGTCCTTCCGTAGTTACATGGTTTAGCTCAGTACCCGTTTAATTGTAGGTTGCACAGACAATCGACTGTATATTATTTATAGTTCATATATTATAAGGTAGTACTTAAAAAAATATTTTTAACAGGAGATTATTCAACTGCTCCGGCGCTACGGGAAGTGCAGCCCCTTCGGACTTACGTAAGAAAGCGTATGCTCGCGTGTTCACCTCCGCACAATTACGGAAAACGTACGTCCCAGTTGGATGGTAACTCTTTATACTTATTTAACAACGTATTTTTTGGAATATATCTTTTCAATAGGTTTTTTGTGCAACCAATGATATTTTACAAGTATTATATGTAAGTGACGACCTGTTTAGCCTAGTTGGTAGTGACTCTGCCTCCAAAGCTAGAGGTCCCGGGTTCGAATCCCGGCCAGGGCATTTATTTGTGCATTTTTCACGGATATTTGTTCTTGGGTCTTGGATGTTTTCTATGTATTTAAGTATGTATTTATCTATATAAGTATGTATATCGTCTTCTAGTACCCATAGTACAAGCTTTGCTTAGTTTGGGACTAGGTCGATTTGTGTAAGATTGTCCCCCAATATTTATTTATTTATTATATTTATTATTGTGTGAAACACGTTTTTAGGTAGGTAAGTACAGTCAACAGCAAGAGTAGATGATAATTTTAGTACCTTGGCACTTTCACTACTTTGACGCATTCCATATGTCGCAGTATTGTTACGTTAGTGCGGCAAAGTACGTGTTACTGCCCGCAATTCTATCAGCGTATCTAGTTGGAGTACGGCGACGCAAAACCTCAAACCATTCCGTACAGTAACTCGCAACTCCGTCGGAATTTCATTCACGAACATAGGCACCAATAATGGTGGTGGGATCCGGCATATCTAGGTCGGAAATTAGTTTCTGTTGCTTGAAATTATAATTGAGAAAAAATACAGCGATTATCAAGGTTTTTATACAAGACATAAAAAAGTCAAAAACTCGCTGTATATTTTTTCTATTACAATTTCTAGCAACTGAAACTAATTTCCGACCTAGATATGGCGGCTCCCATTGTGTATACAACGTTTCATGTTATTTCAGCGCGGCGTTTTAAAATAAGAGCTAAACTACGTTTGTATAGAGAACTGGGCGTCCTGCGGACTCTTAAGTTACTGCAATTAAGAGGGGGCATAACGCCAGGAAAAAAGTAGAATTCACCCGCGCGTCCCGCGCCTGGCCCCGCTGTGCGTAAAGGCGATGCGTCTGTTGCTGCCTCGCTCACTCCGCATAGTATATGCCCATCCAGACAGATGAAACATGATTATTTAATAAGCGACAGTTATGTTTATTTGTTAGGTACAATTGGAAATTAAGAACGTCCATAGACTACGGTGTTAATTAGAAATTAAAAACGTCCATGGACTACGGCGTCAATTGGGCATTAAGATAAGTCTCCCTGACAGCCGCGCGACCGCGTTAGGTATTTGATTGGGATATTGAAGTCTTTATCGATCGTGACGTAAGCGCTGGCAGCCTTTTGCATGTCCTTCCGCAATCCGAACGCCCATATTCTGACGTGTAGCAGCCATATTCTAGGTGAAACGATTGCAACCTCTTTTAAATATGTTATAGTTTTGAAGTCATCAAAAAAGTTATTACTTACGAGTAGGTAAGTAAATTTATAAATGCTTTTAGGAAATGGTACGTACAGACTAACAATCGTTTTTAACTAGCAACCCACCCCGGAATCTAGCGGATTATGCTTATATATATATACAAAGGTAAATGAAGTATAAGTTAATTGACAAAAGCTAACGCAAAATGACTGTGAAAAATATGACAGTTTGATACAAAATCCGCGCCAGCTTTTATGAATCGACCTATTATATGGCTACAATAAAATCGGCCAGGAGCATATCGGGCCATGCTCAGTGTAGGGTTCCGTTCGGTATATTCCCAATGAACTTGCTTTAAAAAGATCAATAACAAGCAAAAGAGAATACCTTCACAGCGTTTCATACGTCTTTTACTAAGAAGGGAAGACTTTTTACGATAGCTGAAAAACAGCTCAACTGATCATGTCCGCTATAGTTTTCATTCAGTCTTTATTAAATTTTACTTTCATGATTTTTTTCATATTTTTTGGACCCATAGTTCAAAAGTTAGAGGAGGATTCATTTTTTTTTCTCTTGAAAGGAATAGTTTAAAAAATATTCACTTGTCAAAAAGTGTTTGATGAAGACCTCTATTTATTTTGAAAGACCTATCCAACAACCCCCCACACCATAGGGTTGAAGCAAAAAAAAGCGCCCACTTAGTAAAGGCATGAACAGTAGGGTAGACCGGGTACAATAGAAACACGTCATGATTGAAACAAGTCAAATTTCTCGAAAACTATAATACGTACGCGTCTGACGCAACATTCAGAACATGCGGTCGGTCATAATTGAATCCTTGGCCAGAGTGCTCGAGCGCCGGTACGAGACGGGAGTATTTACGAGCCAAGCCAGTTTTTCGCGGTAAAAAGTAAGTATTTGTGCTCTCGTATATTCTCTTATAACTTCGTTTACTCTTGTATTTTGGCTAATCAAATTATTTTGGTGTTATAGTTAGGAATAAACAAATGTTTTTAATGGCCGTTGATCAGCGTTCGAGTTTTTTTATATATAATATTTGTCATTGAAGTGAAAAACGTGGTGTGGGGACGATAGAAACAACTTGCCTGTGGACGATTGAAACGTTTCAATCGTCCTCGTGTTTTAGTCGTCCCCAAAAGTAAGCGACTTCAAAATATAAGGTTCTGTATTCGATGCACATGTTTGTTATATTAATCTTCACATTTATTTGTGTAGTTTTTGGCCTAGTTGATAAATACTCGTAATGGATGTAAGTTTTTTTGTTTTCAAACACTGCAGTTTTTTTTTCAAATACTGCAGTTTTTTATTCGGCATTATGTGAACATTTGTTTTTAACCGACTTCATAAAAAAGGAGGTTCTCAGTTTGACCCGTATGTTTGTATTTACGTTTGTTTGTCCACAATTAACTCGCGTTCGGTTAAACCGATCTAGATGCGGTTTTTAGAAAAGTATTTGTCACATTTTTGAGAAAGTTTTTGTGCATGATATTAACAAATGGTTATTAATAGCTTTCAAAAACAAGGAGGATTTCAAGCTAACATGGTCACTAATGTTGCTTGTAGGTATACAACACAACAAATGGTTTGTAACTTTTAATGCGACAAAGACACAAGTTTTTAAATCGATTTTTAAAGACTTAGAACATCCCTTAAAGTTTAGTGAAAAGGGGACTTTACTGTCAGTGCCCCTCTTGTATTCTTTCTGTGCGCTCGGTATCGGTTTGAAAGACGTGTCGGTACTTGTCGGGGCGTATCAAAGGATTTGTTCTCTCATTGACTCGTGGCGTCGGCTCTGTGCGCTCCCTCACTCGCTGCGCACCCGCTTGAATTCAATCGTGTCGGTCGTCAGTTGGTCATCGAACTTGTGTTTTGTTTGTACGTGCGGAAGGTGCTGATACTGTAATGATCAACCTCATGATGATGAAAGAGTAAAGCCTATTGCAAATACAGACACAGAAAAAGAGACCTCTGTTCCTACGACTAAAAGAAAAATTCCTGCATGCTCTTATTGCGGTTAGACAGGCCACAGAAATCAAGTCAGAAATGGAAAATACTTTTGTAAAAAACGTCATTCTGAATTATCATAAAATGCGTGTTATTAGAGTAAGGTAAATCATCAATAATTGATCACCATTAGGAGTAAGCTAGTAATAGACAATTTATACCAATTCGTGTCCTTAGAGATTTATAGTAACTTAATAATAATAACATGTTTGATTTCTAATAATGATAATAACAAATTTGTATTTTGTAGTAAGTCTTATTCTTAACAATGTCACTAAACATTTTACGTCCGACACTAAGGTCCCTTTTCAAATACGTTAATCATTTAGTGTTTGCCGACCCAAAATTATAGGTTTTTGGTAAGAGTTTAATACTAAAGTTTTCTAAAATTAAAACTATCAAAATCGTTGTTATCAGATGATATTACTAAATATTTTACCACTAACAATAAGGTCCCTTTCAGAAAATATAAAGTGGTTGTACCAACTTTTTACTAAACTTTATCTTGAATTTTGAGACTTAAAAAACTACTTTTTTAATATTTCTTGTATTAATTTGATCTCATTTGGCTATGTTTTAGCGTAGTAGATATATATGTTTGTTGATTTTGACTGTTTAATTAGATTTATAACCACAAAGCTATTTTTGTTAAAATAAATATATTTTTATAATAGACAACGTTGATTCAAATCGAAGTAGTTCTTATTGAGTGTTTAATTACTTATAATAATATGTAATCTCCTTCTATAATATGTAATGGAAATACACTATAAATAGGAATCTAAGTAAAAAATTCAGCATTTTTTTTTTACTTTATGCACTTTGCCAAGGTAAACTATACGAAAACAGATATACAATTACAAAATTGTACTTGAAACCTGAAAGCCCATACAATCTACTCCTCAAATAGCATATTATCTATGTAACTTGCAAGAATAACATACTTCAATTGGGTTTATAAGTTTGAATTCAATTTTCTCACAATCACCTTTTCTGACTTTTGAGTTTCAATTATAAAAAAAATATATCTATTAAACCTACATGCATGTTTGATATGGTTCGATAGCTCAGTGTATGTAGATTATGGTGATATACATAACTCAATACCGACAGTAAGGTCCCTTCCCGCTGATAAGGCCACATATTGGTTTGTCGCGTCAGTTTTTGGAAAAAAGTATTTTTCTGCGGGCGGATGTCGATTTCTCCCCCTCTACAGGTCGCATTTATCAACCGATTCTAGTTAAATTTTGTAAGTAGGTACGATAATTAAATAGAATTGTTTTTGTCGCCTCAGTTTATGAAAATTATCAAGAACAATTTATATTCTCAATGATTTCGTGTGTTTCTGCTGGCGGATTTCGGTTTCCGCTCCTCATCGGGGCGCATTTTTCCACTGATTCTCGTAAAATATTCTTTCTTTGTTTGTCATGTAAAATTTTGAAAAGTAAAATAAACACACTCACGAGGTCTACACAGCTCACAGAGCTACTAGATTAGTGGTTTTAAATGTGGACTGGTATATGGTAGGTGTCGCTACGGAACCCTTCTTTGTAGGTGATCCGACACGCACTTGGCCGGTTTTTTCTTTTGGAGTGTATCCGAAAAATGTCACTTTATCAAAAAATGTTTGATGAAGACCTCTATTCATTTTGAAAGACCTATCCAACAACAACCCACACCATAATGTTGAAGCAAAAAAAAAATGACATCCCCACTTTACGTGTAGGAGAGGTACACTTAAATTTTTTTTTTTAGATTTTGTTTTACCATTTTGTCAGATTTATTGCTTTATAAATCCATGCCAAATTGCAGTTTTCTAGCACTAACAATCACAGAGCAAAGCCTCGGACAGACAGACGGACAGACAGACAGACGGACATGGCAAAACTACTAGGGTTCCTAGTTGACTACGGAAACCTTACATTTAGTGTAATAATTTGACTTGGAGTAAGACTCATACGTAAGAGAAATTCATCGTCTATTTTTGCATATACTACACACAATCGTTTAACCGAGGTTGACTGCCGTGCAATGATAACGTTGTAATTTGAACTGTAAAGTTTGTAACATAAGGTAGATATTAGATTTTTTGTTGAGAAGTTTACATCAAACTTTTACTTGCTATTCATAAACTATAGTGTTGGGTTTTATAAACTCAACGTTTTATTTGGGACACACTCTTGTTGATACTATTATATTTACTTCGCAGTCTTGAGCGCTCCCAACACAGTCCTCTCGTCTCAGTGGAGCGGTCGGGACTGGCTCCGCCCGTGAACAGCAACAGCAGATATACTGCGCCGCGCGGAACGTGCGACGGAAGAGACGGTATCGCGCAGAAGAAAAAGGGCTTATGCGCCAAATATGTTTTACCTCAATAACTCAGAAAAATTACAACATTTTGATAAATCGCTAATAACAAAAATTTATTATGTCGAAAGGTATTTTATGTATTTTTTTTACTTCGATAGTATGCAAGGTAACGTCACACAATTGAAATTAGGTGAAAATTAGACATGTTTTGACGATTCTTTTCTATCGAGCCAACTTTAGTTTTTAATGGTTTTGTTCAAACTCAAAAATAGCAAATATGATCTAATTTTCGTGTAATTGGTTTTTTTGGCATTTAGACTTGATTATGATAGGTAAATATTCAATCTGCGAACTGCAATTTGGCGTGGTACCCCCTCTTAAATACGTTTTATTCATATTTTTAGGTATGCGAAAACAAGTGATGGTTGAAGATAATGTAGCAGACCACTTTCTACCTTCAACGACAGGTGCTCAAGAGGTTCAATATGATATTCCTATATCAGGTTAGTAGGTATCAGCTGAGTATGCTATTGCTAAGCACGTATTTGCCTTAGGTATACGACGTATAATAATTATATATATATATATATATATATATATATATATATATATATAAGGTAACAATCCGATCATAGGGTCCTGGAGAAGTCGAGGAAACTCTTCAAACATTTGAAATGACTATTAATCAAAGAAAGTATTATATACGTTTCAGTTATTTCAATTTTATGTTTTTGTTACAGAATCTGGTGCAATTGAAAACAATAGTACAGACACAGCGGACTTACTTATGTTTTTTGATGACCTGTTTGACAGTGTCAATGGAAGCTATAGCCAAGTGCGGGGAGGAAAAATATATAGGGCTGCAGTAACTCCAACATCACCACACCACAAATTGTGGGCTAAGAGTCTGCCAATATTAAAATCTATGCGTTTTTTAAATGCAAATAACCAAGGACTGGTACCATCATTGACAAGCTGGGTAAAAACTATAGAGGGTTTTAGATCGATTGTAAAATATCTAACGGTATGAACTCCCTATTGCTTCGCAACTTTAACCAAGATGCTTTGGAAAACTTTTTTGGAGCGATCCGAGCTCATGGATACAGCAATATTATGTCCACGTCTTCCGCATTCGAAAGTGCGTTCAAAACGTTATTGGTCAATAATATTTCCTCTTCACATTCAGTTGGATCAAACTGTGAAAAAGACGACAGTGTCTGCCTGCAGTCACTGAAACATTTTTTAACGAAACCTGTAATCGACGAGACGACAACTGAAAGCGAAGAAATTGAAAGTACGCATTTATGTATAGAGCTGTTAGATACAGATAAGTTATTGCAAAACAAGGCCCCCGAGGGTGTTGAAAGGAGCGCAGCAATTGGATATTGCAGTGGGTGGTTAGCACAACTAGCGAAAAAACTTATTACAGAAATTGTGTAACCTGTACCAATAACATGGAGAAAAGGGAAGAACAGTGTTTTCATAAATTCATAAAAATTAAGGAATACGAGGGTAAAAGGTGGTTGTGCTATCCTACAAGACAATTATTTGATTTTTTTGCCCAGGTAGAGCACATCTGTATTGAAATATTAAAAGAACACTGCCAAAAAAAATATTTGACACATTATATTAAATTGATAGTAAATATCAATATTAATGTGAGTTTTATATCTTGCACAGAACATAAAGAATTGCTGTGTAAGTATTTGATAAATAAGAGCACTATGTTTTTCATTCATAATTGGTGCAAAGACGTGAACAACATTCTCAGTGGCAAAATTACTTTTTGGGATATCAATGACCCAATGAAAGAAAAGGCGAATAAACACTATTTAAAAAATCCATATAAATTTGGTGAAGGTCTGATGATGGGATCTAGGAGGAATCGCGAGGGACCTCCTCGAATTTGATAGGCACGCGTATGCCGATTTCGGTATTTTCTGTAGGTAAGCAAGCATTGGCCCACGGAAACCACAAATTGTGGCATAGAGAAGTACAAAATTGGAGTCTGTTTTTTTTTGTATACATTATATGATGTAGTTTCACCTCTGCCCCACGTCCGAGCCACTACAGCCCAGTATCCGATTGAGCTGAAATTTGGCATGCTTATTGTAAGTTCGATAACAATATTATGGCACCACCGAGCTAATCGGATGATGGGGACAGAAGGTGGCCATAGCAACTCTAACACTACGCAAGAAAAGCCCTTCGTATTTGGACACGGTCGTGATGACGATGTTTATGCAGAAAGTACAGTCGGCAATAAAAGCCTGTACAGTCAAGAGAAAAGTAAGTTAACATTTTTCAATCTTATTCGATTGTGATATAAGGTTAAAAAGTGTTAACTTACATTTGCTCGTGATTGTACCAAAAATGAATTTTATGTCAGAAATCTGTTTCAATCAATATCTAACGTCGTATTCTTAATTTTTATATATTTGTGATAGCACAGAGGTTCCCTTTCCTCCATATTGTTGATACAGGCCTCAAAAATATATAAATATTTTTATTTGCTAGTTATGCTTTTTAGTCTTGTTTTGGAATAATTTGTCTTTATAAAACGTCACATTAATGTTAATAACTATCGAATTAATATGATTTTTAAATATTTAAATATTTCAAACATATGATTGCAAAAATGTGTATATATGTAGTTACGAGTAGTATCGTTATGTTATGTGTGTAAAAAAATCCGATCACAGAGTTCAATTCTTGGTCTGCTACGCTCGTATGCGCGTTTAATTTTTTCTTTTTGCTTCGATCTTTGTATCATTTGTACAATAAATTGTCTAAAGCTTGTTTGTAATGTGAAATGTAAGAAGAAGCTGACATCTAAAAAGCTAGGTGTGCTCAACAGAGCGAAGCGATACTTCTCCCCGGGACTGAGACTTCTATTATATAAGTCACAAGTCTGTCCCCACATGGAGTATTGCTGTCACCTCAGGGCGGGAGCACCTGGATACCAGCTTAGGCCTTCTGACTCGCTTCAGAGATCCCAAACTCTCGAGCAATATAGAATCGTTAAGTTTAATGAGAAACTTTGCCTCCATGTGCGTGTTCTATCGCTTGTATAATGGGTTGTGCTCCGAAGAACTGTTCGATATGATGCCCACGCGTACGGTACGGTTTCAGAGGAATTTCCTCCCTCGGACGGTCCGACTGTGGAATAGGGAGCTGATCAGCGCCGAGGTTTTCCCGCGGGACTACAGTATGTGAGTTCTTCAGGAGAGGAGTGTATACATTTTTAAAGCGTCGTTAACGCGCATGTGACGCGCCTGGAGTTGCAGGTGTCCATAGGCTGCGGTGACCGCTTACCATCGGGCGGGCCGTACGCTTGTTTGCCACCGACGTGGTATAAAAAAGATATCGCATTAAAGTGATAAGACCGCCTCGTCTGTTGTTACAATTTTCTTTTTTATAAGCTTTTGTCTAACCACCTGTGCCTTGTGCTTTTGTGGGTTTGTTTTGTTTGTGTAAGGATGCAAAAAAGAATATTATTATTTTTGTTATTAAATTGCAGTGTATTTTCCACAAAACATAACAATGATTCATTAATCCTATGTAAATAGAGTCCACGATGAAATAAATGTTATATATTTAAATAATACTGGTTTTCGTTTATTTTGTGTCTTCTTCTCTTCTAAGACCCTATTGGGATCATACCGGTTTCCACGCGATGATTTCCTTCACCGAAAAGCGGGAAGTCTTAAATGCTACTGATTGCAAGTCACTTTCCAGGCACGTCGTGCTTTATCACTCTGCTACGGAAGCAAATCACGTCAAATAAAGAATATATTTCACTAATAGGTTCATAAATGACTAAGTTCTGTGGTGACAAATGTTGAAAATAATTATTTAAAAAGTAATCGAAAACACATCCTCCTTTTTTTGAAGTTGGTTAAAAAGTTTCGACAGCTGCAATATAGATGGCGCCCCTAACCAAGCCTTTAATATGATTGACTTGCCAGTCTATCTCAGTATATATAATTGTAGTCTTTGCGTAGTAGTCTGATACGGGGCAGACGCGAGGTGATATAACATGTTTGTATTTTTAAAAATTACATGGCGCAATCGAAAAATCTGAAACTTTTTTCTGTTCATGGCGAGGGTTATTCCTACCATTAGAAAAATAATCAAGGACTTTTAAAATTTTCAGACATTCCCCATTGTAAACCTCCTATTTTGAAATCTTGAAGTCGGTTAAAAATATATTCAATCATGTACCAACTTTATAAAAAATCAAACTTTACTCTTTTAAAAATAGGGACATAAAAGTAACAGAGTTGCAAAAGTGCAACTAATTTATGAAATATGATCACGAAACAATATATATTTTATAATAATTATACATTAAGACATGAAAAAAAGTGCGGCAATGAATGTTGGTCGTAAATTTGTTCTTGAATAATCTTGTTTAAATTAGATCTAGGAATAAGCTTGGTCTTAAAAAGAGCACTTGAAAGGTGCTTCAACATGTTAGAATGGAGTCGGCAAAGACATGGTTTTTCATCTACCGAAGGAGGCAGGCAGTGAAGTTTCTGTAACAACATTTGGTCTCGTTTTCTCGCTGAAATGAATGCATACCAGTATTTCTCCGTTAGCTTTGACCACTGGGACTATTGGGTGTTCCATAGTCCGAGTGATCCACGCGATAAATAGACCCATCTGATTCGAGGCGAATTAACTCCTTCTCCACGCGCGCGCGCAGCGCCAGCGGAACCGGCCGCGCTCGCACGTAAACCGGTTCCGTATCAGTCAGCTGTAAACTAATAGACTGTTAACTAGTACCTAACTTATCACTAAATACCTCGGGGAACTCATTACATAATTGGTTCACGAACTTGTCATCTGTGATCGCGTTGAGGTTTATTTGTGTTATATTTAGGGCTCGCATCCATTCACGGCCCAGCAAAAGCCGCGCCCCTCCCTTAATCACATACAAACGGAGTGCTTTTTGTTGAAAACCATTTAAATATACATCCACCTCAATGTAACCGAGTGACTCGATTCGTGATCCTGAATAACCACGCAATATTAATTTCCTCAATGATATGCTTATGGCCGAATAATGGTCGATACATGTCCTCACTAATCGCCGAAATGCGACTACTGGTATCTATTTCACAATCGATACTATGTTTGTCGACTAAAACCTCAGATCATAGAAAGAAATAGATGTGAAACGGGGGCGTGGCGCAATTCGCCGCGATATGTTCAAAAACATATGAAAAAGCGTTATATTTTCTGCGAGCTGTACATTGAACGTTTTGTTACAATAATACGTACAATAATCACCCCGTACCGCGCTAAGCCACGGCGCAATTTATCATGCCGCTTTAGCTTTGGTCGCTGCGTGAATTATTTAGTGGTGCGCAGTCGCCGGCCCACTGTTAGGCTCCGCCCGACACCGCACTCCGCACTCTAGAGTGGTGCCGTTTAAAATTGCAGTTTATGCGTCATCGATAAAATAGGAATAGAATGTCGAACTAGTAATTTAATATCAACGGTAAATTCACACATCAATATTTAATAAACATAACTTTGTTCCAAAAGACTGCAGACCAACTTCCAAATTGATCTTTTTACCCAACTTTGATAGAAGAAAGAAGGTTCTCACTGTTCTCAGTTCGTATTAATGTTTTTTTTTTTATGTATGTACCGCTATAATGCTTTACTATGTTATACAACGTTGGTGATTATATGAACACCATCTAAACTGGCCATTTCAATAGTCAACAATATCTTAACATAATAATCTAAAGATCGATGTCGATAAAACATCATTTAACGTTTGTCTCCCTCTAGTGTTGATTGCCTTTTTTGAGGGGTGCCAATCGTAGCGCTTGTTTGCATGATGTCGTAAACTCGGCGGCCCCGCCCGAGGTTTTGTTTTTACACGGTTCAATGTGCGTGTGTGGACTTGGTGGGAGAAAACTGGGGACATTGGTTTTCGTTAAAAGCCAGCAGAGACTAAAACTGTCACAAAGTATTACCGCGAACGGCTACGTCAATATTAAACATACCGTCGTCGTCCGATTCGTTGTTGAGAAAATGGTGCCGACCGCCACCTCCGCGCACTTGTTTTGCATACTCCCTTGAGGTGACCCCGCTGGCCGCACTCGTCACAATTGTAATTCTTGAAACGGCACCTGTCCGCCGTGTGCTCCCTGCCGCAACGCCAGCAAGCCCTCGCCCGAGTTTCGCCGGCGGCCGCCGCTGCCGGCGCGCCTCTCGCGCCCGGCCCGCTGGCGCCGCCCGCGCCGACTCCGCGCCCCGACCGCGGCACTCCTCGCGCGAAATGCAGGCCCTCGCCCGCCTCGCCGCCCGTTGAGTCCGCCATCGCTAGCCCTGCTCTGGTAGTGCCGCTAACTTCTGCATGTTTCTCTGCGGCCTCCAGAGCCATTGCCAGTTCTACCGCCTCTTTGTACTTTATCTCTCTTTCCGAAAAATCCTAGACCGCATCGCGTCGTTAGCTAGACCCGATACGAACTGATCTCTGAGGTTTTCCTCGAGAGTTGCATTTGAGAAGTTGCATGTCGCCGCCAGGTGCTTTAAGGCCTGTAGGTACTCCGTGAGCGACTCTCCCGCGCGCTGCCTTCGCTGATGGAAAATATGGCGCTCGGCTATTTCTGACTTTTGGGGCTCGAGATGGTCTGTCACGAGTTGCACTAGCTGGTCATATGTTTTGTCTTCCGGAAAACTGGGTGAACATAAATCACACATGAGCGAATAGGTCGCCTCCCCAACTACCGTAATTAACATCGGCACTTTTAACTCGTCACTGATTTCGTTCAACAATATGGTATTGATTTACGCGGCGAATGTACGCGGGCCACTGTTTGGATGACATATTAAAGGTTTCCAGTTTTCCGATAGGCATTTTGCACTTATAATATTAACCAGGGGCACGCTAATTGTGGAAAAAAAACGTTATCTCGTCCTTGTCGCCAGTGAGACGTGAATGAAAGGCACGGGTTAGCAACTGACTGATTTATTTAATAAAAACAGATCTACCCACCACCATACCTAGTAATGACCGTTCGTCACAGAAATAATACCCATGTTGATTTTTAGAATTCGTCACGACATGATCCCCTTTTAGAGATTGATTTCTCAAAAAAACCTGACATGTGTTAACTCATTTATCATTAGAAATACTTCTGTGAAGTTTTGAATAAATAACTAATTTTGTTTCCCCATACAAAATTTGACCCCCATTTCACCCTCTCAGGGGATGAATTTTGAAAAATCCTTTCTTAATGCACCTCTAGACCTTATAAGCAATCTACATGCCAAATTTGGCATCTCTAGAATCAGCAGCTTGAGCTGTGCGTCGATATAGCACTTACTCGGTCAGTCAGTTTCTTCTTGCAAGCTTTGCGAGACTTTGGCATAAACTTTCAAAAGTTTTCATGTCCGCAATATTAAATTTCAAAATCGATGCCATTTTTATAATTAACGTCCCCAAAAACCATAAAAACGACACCCATATTAATATTTAGATATTTCAACCCCCTCGCACCCCAACAGGGGGGATGGTATTTCACCTCCTCCGCGTTGGATTTTAAAATCATTTTCGTAATCAGCGACCCCATAAACCATTGAAACGATACCCATGTCGATTTCCAGAATTTGTCACCGCATTTCCCACTTTTAGGGGTTAATTTCTCAAAAAACCTGAAACACGTGTTTGCTCATTTATCGTTAGAAATACTCCTGTCAAATACCCCATACAAACTTCGGACCCCCATTTAACCCCCTTAGAGATTGAATTTTGAAAAAATCCTTTCTTATGGCTCCCCTGGACCTTATAAGGTTCCTTATAATGTGCCAAATTTGGAATCTCTAGGACCAGCGGTTTGGGCTGTGCGTTGATATGTCAGTCAGTCAGTTTCTTCTTTTATATATTTAGATGTCTCGTCAGTCCTTTTTACAGCAACTACGCAAGTACGGAACTCACTATGGAGTCCCAGCTCGCACTTGGCCGTTTTGTCATCTATCGTCGTTCCATTTGCACTTGCCAGTTTTATTAGGCGTGAGACAGGAAACGCAATATTCACATGGTATGAGATAAGATAACTAAATGGCGTATAAGTGGAGGGGTGTACATAAGGAAATACTGTACGAAAAGTTAAATGCGCATAACGATAAACATTTCGTAACACCCGTGCATTCTCAGTGGTGCGGTGGCACGATGAAGACTAACCAATGTACTGTGAAGATGCTGGCGCTGGCGGCCATGCTGGCGCCGCTGCTGGGTGGCGCATGCGCAGGGGCGAGCGGCGGCGTATGCACCTCCCACACAAAACCACCCAAGATATCAGTACACAATTACGACTACTATACGCTTGGCAGATACTTCCGATCTTATGGAAAAGATATCATTTTACGATGCTCGTCCAATGCTTCTGTGAACCTTGGAATTCAAGAAAACGGCAAGTTTCTACAAATTTTACCAATTAATACAACTACTGTTCAATGTCTAAAGAAGGCAAACATAGGCATGTATAAATACAGCTGCGTGGATGGTGAAACTGGTTGTGAAGACTCTCTTATTGTTGAAGTACGACCCACCATGTCCGTTGAGTCGCCAACGGTTCAGCTTAAAATACAGAATGGATTCCATTACTATTTTGTACCTCTCGGCGAGGATTACGAAGTTTATTGCAGCCGCCATGATAATGAAACTGTCCTTAATAAAGATGTGGGTTTGCAGCTGCGACCAGAAGTTATTAACAGTACTACAATTAAGTACAGAACACGTGCGGACCGCGTTGGATATCAGTACTATTCTTGCCAGAGTAAAATAACAGTTGAAGATGAGCCAAAGATGGAAACATGTATAAGAGTTAAGGTTGACTATTACCCTGAGTGCCATAATTTCCGGTGCGTAATATATGAGATAAATACATTTAACTGTTCTTGGAGCTACAGTATTGCCAACATGAACGTTAAATATAAACTGTTTTATACTGATCATACCGATGATGAGAAGACGACTCTAATCTGTTTCAATAATCATGTCAAAGCGACTAGCTGCACGGTGTACGACGATTCCATGGACGGTAATTTACTCGTTTGGAACCATAACGTTTCATTATTAATGATGACGTGCAACGATTTTATTTGCAACAATCAATCGTTTGCTATGAACACTGCCGCGATAGAAAAAGTATACCCGGTTTATGACATCGAGCTACTAAATACAAGTACAAACAGCGTCACTCTGGAGTGGGACCACACTATGGAAGTGGATTATAAAGTGGAGTATCGACAGACATTGTTCGGAGATGATTGGCGACAGGCGGACTCGATGTCGGCGCGCGGTGTCCGTGACGGTGATGCGGTGACATGCAAGTTTGAACTGGCCCTCCCATACCCAGGCGCCGAGTACGACGTGCGCGTCTACGCCAGGAATAAGAAAACAACAGACGATAGGCTGTGGTCTGATCCCGAGTCTATACTCGTAACCACGAATCCCAGAGTGGAGGAGTGCGCGTGTAGCGCGGTGCCTGACGTACCGGCCGAATCGACGACGACTATCTCCTTTAAACAGGCTACATGTGAGTTATGTACGCTTACAGAAGATACCATTAAGGTGGGCTTAGCGCTAAAGAACAAAATAAGTTCGTTGAAGAAAAAACTCAATATAATCAAGAAGAAAATAGAAGCCAACAAATTGCTAAACAATGAGGACTAACTTACTTGGTGTCCGACTACTAAAATAATATAGTGATCAGTGCACTCTAGACGGGCCGCGGCCGCTCCAGTCGCTTGTCCCAGTCTCCTACACCGGGTGACGGGTTAAAATTTTTAAAATGTTGCAATATTCATGAATACTTAATGAATTAGGTATTGTAAGTATGCACTTGTCTCACTGCTTGGTAAAGGCCTCTCGCCATGCATGCGGTATCAGTGTTTCTTCCGGCTAATTGCCGAGGAAGGCGTCTAAATCCCTAACATTTACTTACAATTTATAACTTCACTAATTTAAGATTTCTTGTTAAGTAACAACATTTATTTTTCTTGTTTAATAATAATTATATCTATACATACAATAAAGCTGAAGAGGGTCCAAAGTCAGTACATGGAAAGTATTAGCAAGAAAAATCAATTGAGAGGCCTTAGAATCGATAACAGAACACAATTCAACAATTTTTTGAATTTGTGTCTGTTTATCTGTCCGGGCATCACGTGAAAACTAGCGAATGGATTAAAATGCAATCTTCATTAATATGTTTACTGGATCTTCGGTCAGGTTATAGGCTATAAAAATCAGAGATTGGGGATTAAAGGGGGTGAAAAGAGGGGTTGAACTTTGTATGAGAACCCCTTCAATTAGTGATTTAAAGGCTTGAAAATTGACAAGCATATACTTGGCTACAAGGTAAAACCCCATTCAAAGTTAGTGCCATGTCCAGATAAAATGGGAAAAAATAATAAGTGAAAAATTGGTGCTAGGGGACTTGCGTTGCTGCTTGAGGGTGAGTTAAATTTTATATTGGAATCCCATGAACCCATAAGTTAGGGACTTGGATCTAGGCAGAAGTAAAGGATTTTTTCAATTCCTGGTCCAAAAATACAATAAAGGATGGAAAATAATAAGGAAAGATACTCAACTCAATATAAAGTTTCAGTACAACGCAATCTCCCAAGGAATACTAACTCAATACTGACTCAATCACGCAGAAACGGCTAAACAGATCGAGATGATTTTTAATATACTAATCTAAATATATAAAAGAAGAAACTGACTGACTGACTGACTAACTGACATATCAACGCACAGGCCAAACCGCTAGTCTAAGAGATTCCAAATTTGGCACGTAGGTTCCTTATAAGGTCTAGGGGTGCATTAAGACAGGATTTTTCAAAATTCAACCCCTTAGGGGGTGAAATGGGGGTCCGCAGTTTGTATGGGGAAACAAGATTAGTTGGACTATTTTATTCGAAACTTCACAGGAGTATTTCTACTAACGATAAATGAGTAAACACGTGTTTGAGGTTTTTTGAAAAATCAACCCCTAAAAAGGGGAAATGTGGTGACAAATTCTGAAAATCGACGGGTGTTGTTTTTATGGTTTATCGGGTGTAACGGGGTGTTTTTTAAAATGTTTGAAAGTGGGGTTTTAATTGTATGCGGGTGAGTAATTATAATGCTACAGACCAATAATGATGGTATACTCACCTACCCCGTGACAGGTTGCTTAAGTTGCACAGATAGTCAGCGAAGAGTGCTCATCAAACCTTTGGTTCAAGGACCGTCTGGTGCTATCGGAACTCGGGCTGGTTCAATCATGGGAAATTAATAATATATAAGGCCAGAGTCAAGTACATGCATTTATTACACATGGGAAAAGCGATCAGTCGACACTTAACTAATTACATGGGTGAATTCCACCAGTACCATTCGTTATACTATATCTAAACGACGGTTGGGTGGAGGCCTCCTGACGCAACACGATACGGACGCGAACGCGAGACGCTAATTTTATTTGGCCAAATAAATAGTGAAAAGTCAAACACTTACGGCAACAGTTCAATCACGACGAGATGTAACATTACGCTCATCCTGAATCCGCCAGTACGGGCTAAGCAACGATGAGCTCCAGAGCTGGTCGAGATCCCAGTCGTCACCCAACGGTTAAGCAACCGCGAGGAGATCAAGGACTCGAAGGGTCGTCGCGATGGCTCTGTGGTCCCTTGGTTAGCCACCTTGGTATGGCGACCGGGGCGGCGGTGCCCCGTCGCGGTGACGATGGCGCGGCGGGACGCCGGCGCTCCGATGGCCCGCGGGGCGGGACGGGTATGTACCCCGCGACCTACGGTGGTGAAGTCCGAAGACAAAGAGGACCGACGTGACGAAGCCTTGGCATTCCCAGCTACGCTGTCACGACGAGGGCGCGAAATCGCCCAGCGCTCTCGTCCTGAGACGTAGACTGGAACACGAGCCGTCGGTCGAAACTCGCGGCCTGCGGCTTGGGTGAACGAACGTTCTATCACACGCTCATGGCGTGGTCACAGCACGCGAGGCGCCGTGCTAAACACCACACTGACCGATTTCACCACTTATCGGTAAAAACGCGAGACGAGGGCTCGCTTCTAGAACATGCTGGACGTTTACACACTCATCTTCAAAAACTCTAAGATTTTGTTAAAAAGCCAACATACCGGCGCGCGGCCGTCCTCTGTCCTTCTGTCGACCTCTGTTTGTCCCGTCTCCCACACTGTCATACGTTCCGAAAACACACGCGAATGAACTGACGCGCTACGAAAATATAATTTTACAAATCAATTCTACTTGTATTAAAACAACTAACGCTACAATAATTACTTTCGTAAGGAAAGGCGAATTCTAAAATATTCGGAAGTCTTTATTCTATACTTTTTATTTATTTTCTAAGTTCGCACAAATACATTACTAATTTCGCTAGTATGGGTTCGGAACGCTCCTCCGTTTGTTATGTCAACTGAATGTCCAGGTTATGTTTTCATCTAATACGAATATTCCTATCTAAATTCATTGTTTGTGATAAACTAGTGTTATGATTGGATTCCGGGTGTCCCAAGGACTAGATTGATGCGCATTAAGCCTAGTTCGGTTCAGGCGGAGTGTGAAAATTGTGAGTGGCAATGTCGCCAGGAATCGCCAATGTACCATGGGATATTATGGGTTTGCTTTATGCTCCCAGGCAATCGCGGCTATCTGTATGACATTGGATGGATATGGCATAAGGTCTGTAACAATCTCCTATAATTGCAGTGTCGGTAATATGTCTGTTTTTAAGAAAATCAGTAGTAGTGAAAGCAGCCGTGCGGCAGGTCGCTTTTGTAGGAATAAATCACTACAATACCCCCTTTCTCAGGAAAGAGGTTAAGTCCTACTTAACCGAAGCGGCCGGGGTGGCCGGATGAAATTTGTACTAGCGTACGTATGTAAAGGCTTATCCTTACTAATATTATTCTTAAAGGTGCTGTTGATACAGCTTGACATGCTAAAGTACACGTATCCCCTAAGTATGCTACATATATTACTACTTAGGGTTTTATGCATTTGTCTCTCGGACTATGATTCTTATCACATGCCCTATCTAAGTCTATCTGTTATGAGTTAACTTTTATTCTAAGTTTTTATTACTTAGTTCTTAATATTATACTAACTTACAATTTTTGGAGCTGGCTCTTAGACTATAAATTTTATATGTTAATATTTTACAAGTCCAGCTCATGTACTAATTACTGTTATACATGTCTATGCTAAACTAAACTGGCTAAGCATAATGAATGTTTGCCCTAGTTCTAATTAAATACCTAGTTTAACTAGTTGCTATATATGTACATTCTTACATGTATGTTAAATGTTAACATGCCTTAAGTATGTTTTATGGTTCATCACAATGCGTCCATTGTAATGACCGATATTCTGTCTATGTGATGCCACTGGTTGGAGTGACATGCACTTTGTTTAAACTTAGTTTTTATTTTTAAGTGTTTCTTGGCTCATGCCTCACACTATAGAAAAAAACTTAATTTTCCTTATTTTGGAAAAAGTTGTGGACCAATATTGGTTCCACCTGTATTCCCTGGTACCTAGGGTTGTACAGTTATCTAGAAATTTTTGTTCCATGGAAACAATTCAAGTTTGACTTTCTTGTCAAAACTTGTGTGCGCACAAAAAATAATATTTTAAATTGTTTTACCATCATAACAAAGTATGTGGTTTATTAATAAAAGCAAGATTTCTACGTTTGTACACACCTCATGGCACTTTTATTATATCTTTGGCGTGATATTTTCCAACTTTTCCTGTTTCTAACTCCTGGAGGTCGTATATTACATCTGAATGCCTTTTTGTAACTTTGCATTTTACGAACCGAGGAGCTAGTTTAGCAGAGAAGAAATGTGCTGCGTTTGACTGTACGAAGTTACGCCTCCATACGATATCCCCTACGTTTAACCGTAATTGGCGTCTTCGTAGGTTATATCGTACCGCGTTTTGTTTGTACGCTTTGGTCAAAGCAGTGGTTACGCGTTGGAAAATATCGGCTAGCTCTGTTATGGCTGCTGCCTTTTGGGAGCGGTCAGTGAGTTGGATATTATCTAAGGAATTTGGAGCGTCACCTCGTACAGAGTGAAACGCGCCATCCGTTACCATCTCACGGCCTCTTGCCAAGAAATATGGTGTGTATCCTGTAGCTATGTTAATTGTGCTATTCAATGATAGCTGAATTTGTGGCAAATATTTAGACCAATTTCTTTGGTCTTCGCCTACTAGTATTGACAAGCAAGTTTGTATTGTAGAGTTGTACCTCTCTACCGTATTAGGGTGGGGGGCATAATAAGCGTTATAAAATATTTTTTGTATGGAATATTGTGTACAGAATTCTTTAAAATGTTTGCTTTGAAATATAGTTGCGTTGTCGCAAATCAGTACACATGGAATGCCTTCTTTAGCTAATATTTCGGTTGCGATAAATGAAGTTACGGTTTTGGTTGTGGCAGTTCTAAGTGGGTGTATCCAGCAATATTTTGTGAATACATCAACAATAGTGAACGTTGGATTTTGATGATTGATGGTTGTCGTCCCCTCTTGGGACACCAAAAATGAACGGTGGGTTATGAAATGGTGGTGTGAGGGTTTTCTCCCCTCGTGGGACCACCAAAGGATGACCGTTGAATTGATGTGATGTGCCCGGACGTGGGTCACCGAAACTGTGGCGCCGAAGTGGTGTGAGTCCCTGGTGGGAACACCTAATTGAAGACCGGATGATGATGATCGTATCCGCTCCCCGGATACGATATGATGAAGCGTTGAGATGTTGGTTGTGGTGAATTGAGGCGTGGGTCGCTTACCTCGCCGCGCGCTATTACCAAACTCCCTTTGGAAGCCCTGCTTCCTGCAGCAGCTTGAGAGCAGGCTCCCTCCCTGAGAGCCTGTGTGTGTGTTGTACTGGGCCACCAAAACGTTTTTATACGTGTCGTTTACACGTGTTTGAGGTTTAGAAGAAATATGAACTTCACTGACTTTTGATAACTTTACTATACACTGAGCGTTACATTATTTCACCTTATAATGATTTTATTATGAAATGAACCTTGATTATTAATTGACTAAGTTGACTTGAAAAATAGCTCGTTCCACCCTGACTTGGAAGGAAGCAGTCACAACGCCATCTTGAATTCTTAACCTCCCCACTCTATGAATTATGACCCGAATGCCGGTTGAAAGCCCCGTGGCGCCTCGCACGGCGCGTATAGCGCTGTCTCTTTCTCGCGCTACTGAGTGTGCGAAAGAGATATCATTTATGAATGTGAATAGAGGAATATGTTCGTTTTTAGTGAACATTTCCTCCCGCCACCAGGAAAGAATGAGCTGAATACATGCAAGCAACCATACATATGACATTGAAAACACATTGAAATTGAACAGTGTGACTACAAACTAGGTACAATATATGACATTGATATAACAATAATAACTTGGGCAATGGTATGACTAAAGACCTAATACACAAGATATTAAAAACATGACATGATATGAAAAACACATTGAAATTGAAAACAGTATAAGTAGTGTGACCGTAGACCACCTATAGTTTACACCGTAAAATTAATATGAATCACATTCAATAGGTAGTTTACATAGTTTGACCACTGGTCTGACAAGCTCTCCATTTTGAATTTTCAATCTGACTGACCTTGTGACATTATCTGAGCCTTTAAATAACTCTATCACGCGAGCTCTACGCCAATGTAGAGATGGCGTGTTTTCATCAATAATAAGTACTAAATCATTTAGCCCTATTGGTGAAGTATGACTGAACCATTTATTGCGCGCCTGCAATGTATTGAGATATTCCTTATGCCATCGTGACCAAATAAATTGAGAGTGCTTTTGAATGGCTTGAAAGCGTGACAAACGTGACATTTTAGTGTCCTTCCAAACCGGTTCTGGCAAGGCTACTAGTGATTGTCCTAAGATGAAATGAGAAGGAGTCAGAATTTCCAGATCACACGGATTTTCTGACATTGGAGTTAAGGGGCGTGAGTTAAGAATAGATTCTACTTTAGTGAGTATTGTATAAAGTTCCTCGAAAGTGAGTATAGTATCTCCAATTTCCCGTTTGAGTAAGTTCTTAACACTTTTGACCCCGGCTTCGACTAAACCAGACATATGTGGAGCCCCAGGAGGGTTGAACTCCCACTGAATATGTTGCTTTCGAGCCTCATCCTGAAGTACGACTTGATTGTGTATCAGAAATTGATTGACTTCCCTTAAATATGAATTACACCCCACAAAATTAGTGCCCCGGTCTGACCTGATAAGCGACGGCAGTCCTCGACGGCTGACAAACCTCGTGAGTGCTGCAGTGAAGCTCTCCGTACTCAGCATTGAGACCAGCTCCAGATGAACAGCTTTCGTACCTAAACATACAAAAATACATAAGTACGCTTTTAATGACCTTGCATTCCTTAGTGAACTGCTTTTAACTAAATACGGTCCCGCAAAATCTGTTGCTACCCCCGCAAACGGTCTCACAGCTGTGATCCTATCAGCTGGAAGATCTGCCATGATTGGTGGCTGACTAGTTGCGTTAAATCTGAAACATTTCATACATTTACCAATGACCTTTGACACTTGACGTCTGATCGACGGAATCCAATACTCTTGCCTGAGTATGGCTATGAGTGCGTTTGTCGCCGCATGACAATACGCTTTATGATAGTGCTCGATGAGCAGCTGAGTCCACCTATGATCTTTAGGTATGAGATATTGATGCTTTGCGCCATACGATAGCTTCGATTTGCGTAGTCGCCCCCCGACACGAATGAAGTGTTGATCGTCTATGAACACGCTGAGCTTTTGAAGTGATTTACATACCAACTTTCCCTGTTTGACCAGAATGATTTCTTCTCTATATGAATCTAGTTGAGCCTTCTTTATCCAGTGCTTAGTTGCCTCACGAATCTCATCAAGTGAGAGGTTCGCTCTGAGGTTCCTTTCCTCTCTAGGCAATCTTATGTTCTTCATGAATCTGAGCACATAAGCTGTAACATTGATGAGCCTACTGTAGGAGCTGACACGTGTCAGTAAACCAGCCTCCCAAGTTTCTTGAGTGTTGATTGTGTTCACCAGCTTCTTGAAGCCTGGTAAGTTGGGTGGTATGACCACTGGCAAGGTCGGCCATTGACTCTTGTCTTTGTGTAGCCATTCAGGTGACCACCATTGTTGACAATTGATGATGTCCTTCGCTGACAGCCCGCGTGATGCCATGTCAGCCGGATTTAGTTCTGACCTTATGTGACGCCATGTCATTGGACGTTTAGTCTGCTGAATGTCTTGAACCCGGTTACATTCAAACGTCTGCAACATATGAGGTTTTGAGTTTAACCATGATAGCACAATCGTGCTGTCTGACCAGGCGTTTAGACTCTCAAACTCCACTGAGTCCTCGTAAGCACTTGCTACATGGTTTAACAACTGAAAAACCAAATGAGCAGCGCTAAGTTCCATCTTGGGAATGGTTCGCTTCACCTTCTGTGAAGCGACTCTTGTTTTTGATATGAGCAGTCTCGCCATTATGTTGCCTGACATATCTCTCGTACGTAGGTAGATACATGCAGCATATCCTTGTTCCGATGCGTCCCCAAAGCCGTGCAGTGAGTGGGACACCGCTCCTGGTAGCGCCACACATCTCGGAATCTGCAAGTTTGACAAATATTTTAAATCTTGAATTAGCTCGTCCCATTGAGCTATCTGATCTTCGCTGAGAGGCTGATCCCAATTTAATCCATCTAAGAATAGGGATTGAAGAAATAGTTTAAATCTGAATATGATGGGTGCACAATATCCACATGGGTCGTACAATCTCGCTATTGTACTGAGCACACTCCGTTTCGTGATTGGTTGACCTACCGGTATATTTAATTCATATGACATTGAGTCCGTCCCTGGATTCCATTGAATACCCAAAACCTTTATGAACGTTTTGTCGTCATTATCAAACTGATGTGGTGTCTCACGGTGTTCCGCTGGAAGCCCATCCATCACCTCTGGACAGTTCGATGACCATTTCCTAAGCTCATATCCAGCCGACTCCATGACCTTTATCAATTCTGACCTTAATTGCTGTGCCTCCTCCACAGTGTCCGCCCCGGTGAGTATGTCGTCGACAAACACGTCACGTCTGAGGACGTGCGACGCATGTGAGTCAGGGTGCTCCTGTTCCCAGTCGTCAGCCAGCTGCAGTAGCGTTCTTATTGCATGCCATGGGGCCTGGCGTGATCCGTATGACACCGTATTGAGTTCGTATACCTGAATCTCCTGCGAGGTATCCTCTCTCCATAGGATGAGCTGGTACTTCCTGTCTTCTGGATGAATCCAAGTCTGCCGGAACATCATCCTGATGTCCGTAGTGAAAACCACACGATGACGCCTGAAATTGAGCAATATTTTCGTGATATCATTTTGAAGTGGCTGTCCTGAATGAAGGCATTGATTGAGGGACACGCCATTACTTGATTTACTTGAGCAGTCAAAGACGACCCTTATCTTATCCCCTCCCCTTTTAAATACCCCCTGGTGAGGTATAATGAAGTGCTCTGAGTTGAACTTGAAGTTTGATTTACTCATATGACCAAGAGCCTCGTACTCTCGCATGAATTCCTTATATTTCTCGGCGAATAGGGGATTTTTCGCCATTTTATTTTCCAATGAGTGTAATCGCTTGACAGCTACAGCCCTCGACTCGCCCAGAGTGGGCCGGTTTGATAGCAGTGGCAGTCTGACTTGATATTTGCCATCTGGCATACGTTGAGTAGTGGATTGATACAACCTTTCGCATTCCAAGTGGTCCGGATGGATGACAGGTTCTGAAGGCGGCTCCTCCGTCTTCCAGAAGCGCTCCAGTACGTCCTCTAACCTGGATGCGAGCAGTCCATAATCTTCCACCGAAGTCCCAGCTTCCCGCTGAGTGATAGACGTACCCATGATCACGTGACCGAAGCATGTTCCGTAGGCTGACAGCCCTGGAATGTGAGTGCAAAGCTTTGAACCGTCTAGCACATAACTGAGCATATCTGATCCTATTATGACATCCACATCACTAGCCTTGTCGAACCTTTCATCGGCTAATGTTATATTTGGCAACCCCAAATGATCTTTGATTGATGATGAAATTGGAGGTATATCTCCCGTTAATGAGTACATGACTGTAGCTTGAGTGCTTATTATAGGTACCTGTGCTCCTACAGGCCTTATGACTAGTGTGACTGATGATCCTGGTATGTTAACCCTTTGATTACCTACTCCATATAATTTAGCATTATTAAACTGCTGGCGCAATCTTAACTTTTCTACTAATGATTGATGTACAACCGACACCCCAGCGCCGCTGTCAAGTAACGCTCGTGCCTTTACGTAGTTGCCTGAGTTTGACCTGACCATGATCATAGCGGTTGGGCAGATAGTGACTGACCTTTGACCGTTTATGCTGCCAACAGTTTGATTACGTCATTGATCCTCGGCATAATCTCGAGAACCAAACCTGAGCTCCTCAAAGGCCACATGCGCCCTCCTCGTCCTGTCCCCCAGACGAGGTCGCGGTACATGCCCTTGTAGCTGTTGATGAGTAGCAGCGGATACCCTGGGCACCGGCGCTGCCCTAGCGTGCTCGGTGTCCTGTGTCTCGACCTGCACCGGCGACGCCCGTCGCTGTGTCCGGCTTGGAGACTGAGGCGGTGAATGATGTGGTCGTGAACCACCCCTGTTCTGACTTACCATGTTGATGGCGGCGCGCCCTTGAGACCTGGACGTCGATGGCACCGCGTTGCCTGTACACAGCAAGGAGTTATGCTCCACTGAGCCGCAGTGAGCACACCAATTTTTGTGAGTGCAGTCCCGTGCATAGTGCAGCCGTAGGCACTTGAAGCAGTGTCCGCTCTTCTTCGCCCACGCCTTCCGTTCCGCCGGTATCCTCAGACGGAAGTCCTCGCACCGGTAAAGCGTGTGGTCCTGACCAGCACAAAAGGAACACTGGGTTGAGTTCACCTGAGATGAGCTGGGTTGGGCGTGCAGCAGCCTCCCTGGCGCCGCAGGCCTCGGTGTATCTTGAACCCGACGTAGTCGTTGAGGTGGCGATGGCTTCCCGCTCGTCGCCGCTGAAGTCCCCGGAGCCTCCGGAGACACCGTCCGATGCACCCTGCACTGCTCGTCCAGCAACTCCAGAAGTTGTGTGACCGTAGGCAAGACCTGAGAGTCCTTGCCGTACCGCTCCTCATAGGCAGTTCGGATTCTGACCGGCAACTTCTGTAGGATAAGAAAGACAATGAGATATGACCACTCAGTCACCGGCATTTCTAATTTTTCTAATGCCTGAAGTGATTCCCTAAGCGGATCATAGAAGTGCTGTTGTAGCAGGTCCCCTTCCGTTACAACAGGTAAATTGACTATCCTAGCCAAATAGGTATCAACAAGCAGCCTCTTGTTTTGATACCGGTCCTGTAGCAACTTGAGTGCTACTGGGTAATTGACCTCGTCCATCGGTAATTGTCTGATTAGTGACAATGCATCTCCATCCAGGGACGCCCTTAAATAATAATGCTTCTCAGCATCCGAAATATCCCTAGAGTGAACCAATGACTGAAAGAGATCATGAAAGGACAGCCATTCATGAACCCTCCCAGTGAATCGCGGTAGCTCTATAGCGGGTAACTTTGCCAACATTACCTGACTTGGCGGTTTGACATCCGGCCGACGGCTCCCTGTCGACGGCTCGGTGGCCTGCTCCAACCTCACCAGTAATTTATTTACCGTGCTGAACTGCTGCTCGAAGAGTACTCGGTCCTCCTCGGTGAGGTCTTGATCTGAAGCGCTGATGATGACCTCATATGCTGAGATGAACTGTGGATAAAACGTGTGAAATTGCCTCCTAGCCACTTCTGCAGTTATCCCCCCTTCGTTCGGATCCGCGGATCCTGCTATGTCGACTAATAATTGAAATCGTGTTCTGAACGTAGCTTTGGCTGTTCTCAAGGTCGCCATGATTAAAACTGAATACCCGGGCCACAATGAATGACAATCCTAAAGTGTTGATTTATAACCTAAATTGAATACCTACTAAAATTATGTTGAATTGTAACCTGAGTTTGAATACCCTTCAAGATATATTTGAATGTCACAAAGTCACTCCTTGACAAATATTATAAGTACAAATCCTTAATTATATCCTTGAAAACGTTGACATCTATCTATTTTGAATAGTTATTGGATCATGAACCAGCAAACAATAACATGGATTATGACAATGACACAAATAAATCACACTTCAGAACAATACGTCACTTGTTCCCACAAGCGGTTATTACTCAGCTGGCAGCTGTATAATAACGTATTATTCAGCTCTGACGGCCGTATGATATCAATACGTTGGCTATTTAAATTGAATCTCAGCCAAACGTAACCTTTATTGAAATTACACTGTTTATGACCTTTGAATGAATGAACTAAATGACGTAATGCCCATAAAATAATTCCATTGACATGACACAAATGAAAATTGATAATTGACGATATGAGTCTTGTGTTGATAACCTCAAAATGTTTCTTACTCACTATTTGTCCTTGACCTTTTTTTGTCCAATTGATAAGACACTCACGACACTCTAAATAACTACGTAATTAGCCTTTTCGCGCACTGAATTTACACCATAACACATACACAGATCGAGATGCGACGCTTTCGCTCGCCGGCCGTGGAATGTGGATGACCTTGTCCTGATTTCGCACGGCGGTCGATAACCCCGATGAATGCTCACTCGTTGTGGTGCGATGTCGCCGGGTGATGAGTTTTCGCGCTGATCCTTTGATATGTTTTGATATGTTTGATATGTTCTCTCGCCGTATTATCTAACCGTGCTAAAGTTCTTTTCCCATCATGGGTGCCACCAAAAAATGAACGTTGGATTTTGATGATTGATGGTTGTCGTCCCCTCTTGGGACACCAAAAATGAACGGTGGGTTATGAAATGGTGGTGTGAGGGTTTTCTCCCCTCGTGGGACCACCAAAGGATGACCGTTGAATTGATGTGATGTGCCCGGACGTGGGTCACCGAAACTGTGGCGCCGAAGTGGTGTGAGTCCCTGGTGGGAACACCTAATTGAAGACCGGATGATGATGATCGTATCCGCTCCCCGGATACGATATGATGAAGCGTTGAGATGTTGGTTGTGGTGAATTGAGGCGTGGGTCGCTTACCTCGCCGCGCGCTATTACCAAACTCCCTTTGGAAGCCCTGCTTCCTGCAGCAGCTTGAGAGCAGGCTCCCTCCCTGAGAGCCTGTGTGTGTGTTGTACTGGGCCACCAAAACGTTTTTATACGTGTCGTTTACACGTGTTTGAGGTTTAGAAGAAATATGAACTTCACTGACTTTTGATAACTTTACTATACACTGAGCGTTACATTATTTCACCTTATAATGATTTTATTATGAAATGAACCTTGATTATTAATTGACTAAGTTGACTTGAAAAATAGCTCGTTCCACCCTGACTTGGAAGGAAGCAGTCACAACGCCATCTTGAATTCTTAACCTCCCCACTCTATGAATTATGACCCGAATGCCGGTTGAAAGCCCCGTGGCGCCTCGCACGGCGCGTATAGCGCTGTCTCTTTCTCGCGCTACTGAGTGTGCGAAAGAGATATCATTTATGAATGTGAATAGAGGAATATGTTCGTTTTTAGTGAACAAATAGATAGTATGTAAACGTGACCGGAATATGATTTTGGAAATGGTCCTATTAAATCGATGGATAAGGTATGCATGGGCTTGTCCAATCGTTTCTGATTTGTCATGAGGCCATGTGGTGGTTGATTTGAATGCTTGTAAGCTTTGCATTTCTCACACTTGGACACATAATCTTTCACATCCGCATGCATGCCCTTCCAAAAGTAGTTTTCTTTAATTTTAGATAAAGTTTTGAAGAAACCTGGATGCACTGCGTGTATCTCATGGTTTTCTTTAATACATTCAACGGTTAATTCTTTTGGTAACACAATTTTCCAAGCATTTGTGTCTTGTAATTGTGATGTGGGTTTATTATATCTGAATAATATTCCATTTTGTATTATGTAATTTTTATGGAATATAGGATTTAATTCAACGTTTTTAAATAATTTGTTATACCACCCATCGTTAGAACTGTCACGGCCGTTAAATGTGACTGCCTGTATTTCGGCTCGAGACAAGACATCTGGGACTATATGTGAAGAGCCTTTTCGATGCCGTATCTCGAAGTCGAAACACGACAGCTGCATTGCCCAGCGCGCTAAACGGCCTGAAGGGTTGTTCAGCGTTTTGAGCCATTTCAGACTCATATGGTCTGTTACTACAATGAAGTGGCTTCCATCTATGTAAGGACGAAAATGATTAATTGAGTCTACTAGAGCAAGAAGCTCCCGCTCCGTCGTGCTGTAATTTCGCTCCGTCTTTGTAAAGAGACGTGAGTGAAATGCTACGGGATGTTCTACTCCGTCCACTAGCTGAACGAGTGCACTGCCTAGGCCAACACTAGATGCGTCTGTGTGTAGTTCGAACACCTTAGTGAAGTCTGGGCAAGCGAGAACCGGCGCCTGAGTGAGTGCGTTTTTAAGTTGTATGAACGATTTTTCTGCATCCTCACTCCAGGTTACGGTCTCTTTCCCTTTTTTTCTACCCAACAGTGCAGTCATCGGTGATATAATTGTGGAAAAGTTTGCTACGAATCTACGGTAGTATGAACATAAGCCAATAAATGCGCGTAATTGCTTAGCAGTCGTTGGACGTGGGAACTTTTCAATGCAATCTAATTTTCGTGGGTCTGTTTGCAACCCTTGAGATCCAATGACGTAGCCGAGGTATCGCAACTCGTCTTTGCAAAATTCGCACTTGGCGAAATTAATTGTCAAACCTGCTTTTTGTAAGGCATCGTACACGTCATTCAGAATAGCAATATGCTCCTGAAATGAGCTAGTCGCTATCAAGAGGTCGTCACAATATGCGAAAATTTTCTCTCCATATTTGTGACGAAATAATGAGTCAACTAAGCGTTGCAATTCGCATCCCCCATTACTTATCCCATAGGGTACGCGTTTGAACTCGAATAATCCTCTATTTTGCACGACAAAGGCTGTCTTCTGGCAGGAGGTGCCAGTGCCATCCGCGTCGTCTGTATCGCATAAGGCGATCTGCCAGTAAGCGGCTGATAAGTCGATGGATGTTAAGTAGCGAGAACCACGCAAGTTGTCCAGAATGGAACTAATATATGGCAATGGATAAGAATCCTTGATCGTGACCTCGTTGAGTTTCCTTGCATCCAAGCAAAACCTCAAAGAGCCATCTTTTTTTGGTGTCATCACAACCGGGTTCGACCATGGTGATTTTGAAGGTGCTATCACGCCTAACTGAAGCATTCGGTCTACTTCCTCATTTAGAGCCTTGAGTTTGACTGGTGAGAGCGGATAATACCTTTGTTTTATTGGGAGACCGGTTGTTTTGATTCGATGCTCGACCAAGGATGTCTTACCAAGTCCTCGCTTCTCTGTACTAATTTCTTTAAATTTATCTATTATTTTATTAATTTCTATTGATTCCAGAGGAGCGAGATCCTGTTTAGGTATAATTGCGCATATATGATCAGCTGATGTTTCTATTTGATTTTGTAAACTGTGCTGTGGTGTCTCTGTACTTGTTAAATTTAATTTATTAAGTATGCCTATGTCGTGTATGAAATCCATACCTAATATGAAATTATCTTTTATTGATGGTATCACCATGAATGTTATGTTATATATTTTGTTTCCGAGGCTAATTGGTAATAGTATTTTGCCTATAACCTTAACTGCGGAGCCATTTGCACAAATTGCGTTAGAATTTTCATAATCCATGTGATATCCCATCTGTAATATCTTTTTATGGTAATTATTACCGACTATGCTTAAATTAGAGCCTGTGTCCATCAATCCTTTGCAGTATGTTTGTCCTATTTCAAAACTTATAAACAATCTGTTATCACCCAGTACACTTTCTATACCAGGAGTCACCGCACCCAAGTGTGGGATTGTCATTTCCTGCTTGGTGGCCCCTGGGGTAATTCGTTTTTTGGATTATCATTTGCTTCCACATGTGGTCTGTCATTTTGGGGGTTGCATTTTTTGCAAGTATTTGTAAGTACCCCTCTATTTCCACATTGGAAGCAGATGATACCCGGAATGGTGCGGCACTGCTTGTATGAGTGGCCCATCTTTTTACATTTTTTGCAAGTGTCTGTTTTGCTAAAATTATTTTTATTTTTATTGGTAAAGAAATTTTTTTGCTGATGTGGTTTTATTGCAAATATCTGCTTTGATTGTTTATTCGTTTTTTGATTATTTGTATTGACCAATGGTCCTGCATAGGCTTCAAAACGTTTACCAAGCTCTATAAGATTTTGTATGCTATTCGAGTCACTGACAGCCAGCAAATGCCCATAGGATGGTAATATATTATGTTTTATTATGTCCAATAATGTTGACTCTGACAATTGTGATGTTAATCGCGCGTTCATTGTTTGCATTTCTAGTATATAGAAATGTAGTGACTGGCCTGCTGATTGTTTGTGCTCTCTAATAGCTTTTTCCAATACATAGTCGTTGTCAATGGATGTAAAGAATGACTTAAATTGTTCTTGCAATTCGAACAAGGAGGTTATTCCGTGGCGTATGTGCCTGTAATAGTCAAGTGCTTTTCCGGTCAACAAATCTGAAAAGCATTTCAATACTTTATGCTCTGGCGTATCCCTACTACGCATGTAATCCTCTATTCTTAGGAAAAAATCTGCCACTTCTGAATCACCACTAAATTTCAAGTTCCATGACCGCAAGTTATCCTCACGTAGTACGTGCACTACCCGCTCAGTACTATATGTTGGTCGGTTGTGTTCGCGTTGTAATTGTGTGTCCGCCTGTGACACTAAATAAGCAGATGCTAGGTCTGCTGAAGGTCGTAATGGTGGAAACTCGTGAACACCAGACGTAGGTGGTACAGGCAAACGAACATCTCTAATACCCCGTGGTCGTGTATTGACATAAGACGGGTTATAGTTAGTCATGTCATGTGTTGTCTGTAAGTTTGTATCGCGAACACCGGACGTAGATGGTATGCTAGTACCTGTAGTGTCTCGTGGTGTTGTGTCAACGTAAGATGGGTTTGATGGAGTCGTGTCATGTGTCGTTGTCTTGGTATTATTGTCTTTCTTATCAAGATCGTGGTATTCATCGTCCGACATGTTGCTAGGTATAGTTTACCTATGCGAATCAGAGAGCCAATGATGAAATAAATTGCTTCTCCGATGAGAAGTTTCAATAAAATAGTATAATAAATTAAATATACACTAGCAAATGCCTTTAGCAAAGTGCTGTGTCACATAAGTGGCGGTTGCTATGCTAAATATTCATAGCACGGCCTAATAATAATTATAATTCAAATAATTGTGCGTCTCTGACTGCACATAAGCTCACATATTACACTATATCAAAAGGAAATATTAATCAGTCATAATTATGGCCAAAGTTATCTTCATATAACCGGACAAAGTCAACAGAAATTATGCACAAGTATATTATATCCACACAATTCAACCAGACCAAGCTTCGAATAGCACAGGTTTATTAAAATGAACATGTATGAAAGGATTCGGGCGCCATTGTAACGGGGTGTTTTTAAGGTTTGAAAGTGGGGTTTTAATTGTATGCGGGTGAGTAATTATAATGCTACAGACCAATAATGATGGTATACTCACCTACCCCGTGACAGGTTGCTTAAGTTGCACAGATAGTCAGCGAAGAGTGCTCATCAAACCTTTGGTTCAAGGACCGTCTGGTGCTATCGGAACTCGGGCTGGTTCAATCATGGGAAATTAATAATATATAAGGCCAGAGTCAAGTACATGCATTTATTACACATGGGAAAAGCGATCAGTCGACACTTAACTAATTACATGGGTGAATTCCACCAGTACCATTCGTTATACTATATCTAAACGACGGTTGGGTGGAGGCCTCCTGACGCAACACGATACGGACGCGAACGCGAGACGCTAATTTTATTTGGCCAAATAAATAGTGAAAAGTCAAACACTTACGGCAACAGTTCAATCACGACGAGATGTAACATTACGCTCATCCTGAATCCGCCAGTACGGGCTAAGCAACGATGAGCTCCAGAGCTGGTCGAGATCCCAGTCGTCACCCAACGGTTAAGCAACCGCGAGGAGATCAAGGACTCGAAGGGTCGTCGCGATGGCTCTGTGGTCCCTTGGTTAGCCACCTTGGTATGGCGACCGGGGCGGCGGTGCCCCGTCGCGGTGACGATAGCGCGGCGGGACGCCGGCGCTCCGATGGCCCGCGGGGCGGGACGGGTATGTACCCCGCGACCTACGGTGGTGAAGTCCGAAGACAAAGAGGACCGACGTGACGAAGCCTTGGCATTCCCAGCTACGCTGTCACGACGAGGGCGCGAAATCGCCCAGCGCTCTCGTCCTGAGACGTAGACTGGAACACGAGCCGTCGGTCGAAACTCGCGGCCTGCGGCTTGGGTGAACGAACGTTCTATCACACGCTCATGGCGTGGTCACAGCACGCGAGGCGCCGTGCTAAACACCACACTGACCGATTTCACCACTTATCGGTAAAAACGCGAGACGAGGGCTCGCTTCTAGAACATGCTGGACGTTTACACACTCATCTTCAAAAACTCTAAGATTTTGTTAAAAAGCCAACATACCGGCGCGCGGCCGTCCTCTGTCCTTCTGTCGACCTCTGTTTGTCCCGTCTCCCACACTGTCATACGTTCCGAAAACACACGCGAATGAACTGACGCGCTACGAAAATATAATTTTACAAATCAATTCTACTTGTATTAAAACAACTAACGCTACAATAATTACTTTCGTAAGGAAAGGCGAATTCTAAAATATTCGGAAGTCGTTATTCTATACTTTTTATTTATTTTCTAAGTTCGCACAAATACATTACTAATTTCGCTAGTATGGGTTCGGAACGCTCCTCCGTTTGTTATGTCAACTGAATGTCCAGGTTATGTTTTCATCTAATACGAATATTCCTATCTAAATTCATTGTTTGTGATAAACTAGTGTTATGATTGGATTCCGGGTGTCCCAAGGACTAGATTGATGCGCATTAAGCCTAGTTCGGTTCAGGCGGAGTGTGAAAATTGTGAGTGGCAATGTCGCCAGGAATCGCCAATGTACCATGGGATATTATGGGTTTGCTTTATGCTCCCAGGCAATCGCGGCTATCTGTATGACATTGGATGGATATGGCATAAGGTCTGTAACAATCTCCTATAATTGCAGTGTCGGTAATATGTCTGTTTTTAAGAAAATCAGTAGTAGTGAAAGCAGCCGTGCGGCAGGTCGCTTTTGTAGGAATAAATCACTACACGGGTCGCTGATAACGAAAACAACAACGATTTTATAATCCCACGTGGAGGACGTGAAATACCATCCCCTCTGTTGGGGTGCGAGGGGGATGAAATTTCTAAATATATGGGTGTCGTTTTTATGGTTTTTTGGGACGTTAATTACGAAAATGGCATCGATTTTGATTTTTTTTTATTGTGGACATGAAAACTTTTGAAAGTTTGTGCCAAATTGCAAGAAATAACTGACTGACTGAGTGACATATCAACGCACAGCCCATACTGCTGGTTCTAGAGATTCCAAATTTAGTACGTAGGTTTCATATAAGGTCTTGAGGTGCATTAAAAAAAGGATTTTTCAAAATTCAACCCCTAATGGGGTGAAATGGGGGTCCGAAGTTTGTATGGGGAAACAAGATTAGTTGGACTATTTTATTCGAAACTTCACAGGAGTATTTCTAACGATAAATGAGTAAACACGTGTTTGAGGTTTTTTGAAAAATCAACCCCTAAAGCCGCTATATAAAAAAGGCAACAGAGAAGCATGCGAAAACTATAGACCAATTGCATTGACTTCGGTTGTATCAAAAATATTTGAAAGGGTCATTTTTAATGCACTAAATATTTTTTTTAGGAAAAAATAATGTTTTTATTTAAGAACAGTTCGGATTTAGAAAAAACCGATCAACCATATTAGCAATTCATAGCCTAATTAACACCGTTGCTAAATGTTTAAAATCAAGGCTTCCAGTCCTATCTGTTTTTATGGATATGTCAAAAGCATTTGACTTTGTTTGCCACAAAACACTATTATCTAAAATATACGCATACGGTATAAGAGGCTTGGCATATGACCTAATAAAATCATACTTAATTCAGACACCAATTCACTGAAATAACTCAAATTAATAATCATTAACTGGAAGTCAAAATAATGTCTGAATCAAGAGTAGTCAAATACGGCGTTCCGCAAGGGAGTATACTGGGGCCCTTGTTATTTATTTTATATATTAACGATCTCCCACTTGTTGTACAGCATCAAATAGTTCTCTTCGCAGATGATTCTACATGTGACAAAGCTGAAAACTATGAATCACAAACAAATAACGCAGAGAAAAATATAATAGAATGGCTTGATACAAACAATTTAAAGATAAACCTAAGCAAGACAAAAATAATGCAATTCTATTTGCCTCAGTCACAAAAAAAGGACATTATAGTAACATATAATGAACATGTAATAGAGCAAGTAAACGAATTTAAGTTTCTGGGAATTACGATTGATTCTCATGTTAGCTGGAAAACACATTTAATATATCTTTGTAAGAAAGTTAGTCGCTATATTTACGTTTTAAGAAATTTAACCATGACAGTATCGATAGAAACGGCTCTAAATGCATATCATGCATATGTAGCGTCAAACCTAGGATATGGGATTATACACTGGGGAAATGCCGCTGGGATACATATATTACCCTTATTCCGAGCACAAAAAAAATTATAAGAGCGATGTGTTTTATAAATCAGACTGAATCCTGTAGACCCCACTTTAGTAAATTAGAGATATTGACTCTTACTTCAATGTATATTTTAGATGTCTGCGTATTTGTTCACGAACATACGGATGAATTCAAGAGTCACAAAAGCAAATTCCATAGAAAAACCAAAAACGAAGTTACAATCTTGCCTAGCAATGTCCCTAAAACCAGCTTTTATCGCAACTCATTTTTTGCTATGGGACCAAAAATATTTAATCACTTACCAGATAGCCTAAAGTCACTACCAATACCATCATTTAAACGACAATTACAAAAACTGCTTATCAGTAAAGCCTATTATGACATGAAAGAATTTTTTAATGATAATATTGACATTCCACCATAATTTTATTTTGTGCTTCAATGTACTCTCTCTATATAATTGTTATGAATTTCAATATATTTATGATTTTAAGTATTAATTAAATAATTATTCGGTTTGCATGTAATTATTCAAATACAAAATATTTTGGGAATATTGTACGCCTTAGAGGCAGGTTATGCTGAACTATATTATTTTTAACACCTGTATTTACTCACATATAGCAATAAAAAATTGATTATGATTTTGATTTTGATTAAAAAGGGGAAATGTGGTAACAAATTCTGAAAATCGACGGGTGTTGTTTTTATGGTTTATCGGGTCGCTGACAACGAAAACAACAATGATTTTAAAATCCCACGTGGAGGACGTGAAATACCATCCCCTCTGTTGGGGTGCGAGGGGGATGAAATTTCTAAATATATGGGTGTCGTTTTTATGGTTTTTTGGGACGTTAATTACGAAAATGGCATCGATTTTGTTTTTTTTATTGTGGACATGAAAACTTTTGAAAGTTTGTGCCAAATTGCAAGAAATAACTGACTGACTGAGTGAGTGACATATCAACGCACAGCCTAAACTGCTGGTTCTAGAGATTCCAAATTTAGTATGTAGGTTCTATATAAGGTCTAGAGGTGCATTAAGAAAGTATTTTTCAAAATTCAACCCCTAAGGGGGTAAAATGGGGGTTCGAAGAGTGTGTGAGGAATCAAGATTAGTTGGACTATTTTATTCGAAACTTCACAGGAGTATTTCTAACGATAAATGAGTAAACATGTGTTTCAGCTTTTTTGAGAAATCAACCCCTAAAAGGGAGAAAAGTGGTGACAAATTCTGAAAATCGATATGGGTACCTATTGTTTCTATGGTTTATCGGGTCGCTGATTACGTAAAACAACAATGATTTTAAAATCCCACGTGGAGGACGTGAAATACCATCCCCTCTGTTGGGGTACAAGGGGATTGGAATATTAATATGGGTGTCGTTTTTATGGTTTTTTGGGTCGTTAATTACGAAAATGGCATTGATTTTGAAATTTAATATTGCGGGCATGAAAACTTAAAAGTAGGTGCCAAATTGCTAGAAGAAGATGACTGACTGAGTGAGCGACATATCAACGCACAGCCCAAACTGCTGGTTCGAGTGACACCAAATTTGACATGTAAGTTCCTTATAAGGTCTAAAGGTGCATGAAGTGCCGTGAGTTCCCTATGAAGATACGACCTTTTTTGATTCAATGTATGTAAGTGGTTTTATTAATCAGTGCCGTCTGATACGATTTCGACATAAATCGAATCCCCCTAATACGAATCCGAGGTAAAATTTCGAAAAAGTGGCAGCCATATTGATTTTCTTCATTTCCAACCTTATTTTGTTCAAAATCGATATCTGAGCGTCCGAGAGGTCCCCCTAATACGAACTTGAGGTAAAATTTGAAAAAAGGGGCGGCCATATTGATTTTCTTTATTTTCGTCCCGATGTCATTCAAAATCGATATCTGAGCGTCCGAGAGGTCTCTTAATTCGAATCTGAGGTAAAATTTGGCACTCCATACATGCCTGTATGCAAAAAAGTTTAATGTTACTATATAGGCGTGTGGGGTATCTATGGATTTGCTTTTAAAAACGACATAGAGGTTTCGATATTTTTTTCCATTTAAATCAACCTTTAGATTTTTTTTAATCGTATGGCTTTATTTTCGAACCGTGAGATTTTCGAGAAGACAAGTACGGTTGCCAGTTTTTGTTGCACTTTTAGTACCACCCAGGGGTCACGTGTAGGGCAACGGTGGGTACTCCCTAATACGGACGTGGTGCAACTTCGACCCCCCTTTGTCAAGTGAGTGGGCAACTTGACTGTTTAGAAGTTCGCAAGCCGCTCGGAGGCCTCTAACTTGGCTTAACGATTGCAGCCGGGATCAACGGCTTAGCGTGCCTTCCAAAGCACTAGAGTCAGTTAGTAATCACTCAAAGCGGTCACTTATCCAAGAACTGACCTGCGCCCACATTGCTTAACCTCGCACACCGCACGCGGTAGGCGGGTGCCGCTGGGCCACGAGCGCTCTAAATTCTTGGTAGTTTGCGCCAAATTGTAATTCAATCGGTCCAGTAAAAGCAACTTGGTTGTAACAGACGGACTGACAGTAAGGAGTGCGAATGGAAGTGAGGCCAAATTATCTTTTTGGATGCTCCAATGGGAACTGGCAAAACCTACCTAATAAATTTAATTTTAGGAATAATAAATGTTACACGCTTGGTCGTTTACAGACCTATTGGTGTTACTGTAGTACACAGATACTTTTACTAAGGGCCATTTAAGACATGCGTTTATTTCATCGGCCCTTTCCCCTTCGGCCTCTCGGAAATGTATGATAAAAGTTTTCGATCCTTATTTTTGCCAAAATCAAATGAAATTCAACAGTTTGCCGGTTCTCAGAATGTATACTGACTTTTCATCTGTTCATCTGTTAATGAATCAAAATCACCAAACTTCGTATACCGAAACCCCCAGAATGTAACAACTACTTTTCTGTAGACCGCATTTAAATCGGTTCAGCCAAACGCGAGATAATCGTGGACAAACATACGAACCTGTTTTTTGTAGACGGTTAAAAATTTCGCTTAGTACGCGGGCGAAGCCGCGGGGAAATACTTGTTGTATATAATTTTTATTCACTTAATAGTATACTGTTTGTCCCTTTTTTTTCTTCAAAGGAATGAAATCGGGGTTGCAAGTAAGGTCTATGAAACAGGGTGATTTAAATCCTCATACGCCATTCTAGGACTTAAGTTTCAGCCAATGGGGAATATCTGAAATTTTTAAAAGTCCTTGATTATTTTTCTAATGGGAGGAATAACCGTCGCCATTAACAGAAAAAAGTTTCAGATTGTTCGGTTGCACCATATATTTTATAAAAATACAAACATTTTATATCACCTCGCGTCTGCCCCGTATCGGACTACTAAGACATTACTAAGTCCGTCGAATATTTAAAAAAAAAACACCTGCTTGGATCTGTGGTACGCAATGACATTGACAGTTCATCATAGGTTGGTCGTATGACTTGAACTGTCAATGTCATTGCGTACCACAGATCCAAGCAGGCGTTTTTTTTAAAAGTAAAATGGGGCTGGAGGTAAATGCGGCGAAGTGTGAGTTCTTTGGCTGCGGGTCCACTTCTTCATCGTCTTTATATTCATTTAAGTCCTTGCTTCCTGATCTTAAGGAACTATCACGCGGTACGTTTTGCCTCCTGGGTTCTCCCATATTCCCAGATGCCATTCCATCTGCTATAGATACCAGGAGACAGCTCCTATTGCTCGCCCGAGAACGTCTCAAAAATATTGGTGCTCATGTTGCTCTGGTTCTGCTGAGAATGTGCTTCGCGGTTCCAAAAATAACTTATCTCTTGAGAACCACCCCCACGTGGTTGTGCCCTGATGAGGTGTCGTCTTTTGACGAAGCTTTAAAGGAGACAGCAGAAGCCATTTTGAATGTATCCCTCTCGAATACCCAGTGGAGCCAAGCGTCTTTGCCCATCCGTCACGGAGGCCTGGGTTTGTGGCGCGCGGGGGACGTGGGTTTGCCAGCTTTTCTCGCATCCACGCATGGGGTCAGTGGCCTAGTCTCTAAAATTTTAAATTCTCATGGAGACAAGGTCACCATTCCCTTCGTGAGTGATGCGCTGGTACAATGGACGGATCGTTTCCCAAGTACATCAGTGCCGCAGGTTCCGCATGTGCAGAAAGCATGGGATGATGTTGGGGCCAGGGACGCACTTGCGCGTCTCATGGATGGTGCTACGGGTGCGGATTTGGCTAGGCTCAAAGCAGTGTCGCAGACGGAAGCGGGGGCGTGGTTACAGGCTTTGCCAGCTCCTCACTTAGGAACACTCCTCGACAGTGACTCAATGCGTGTGGCAGTAGCTCTCCGCCTGGGCTGCGATGTTTGTATACGGCATGAATGCATCTGCGGATCCATGGTGGAAGCGAATGGTCATCACGCGCTGAGTTGCTGTCGTTGTTCAGGAAGATTCCCGCGACACCACGCCCTCAATGACATCGTGCGAAGGGCGTTAGTTTCCGCTAACATCCCGTGTGTACTTAAACCACCAGGCCTTTGTCGCACCGACGGCAAGAGGCCGGATGGGCTGACCTTGGTGCCATGGCAGAAGGGGAAGTGCCTCCTCTGGGACGCCACGTGCGTCAGCACTTTCGCTGCCTCGCACCTCGGCCGAACGGTGCAGACAGCGGGTGCTGCAGCGGAATTTGCGGCGGTTAAGAAGCGGGACAAATATTCAGCCCTCCTTCTTAACTACCATTTTGTACCACTGGCGTTTGAGACGACAGGGTGCTGGGGGTCTGAGGCTGTCGCCTTTGTAAAGGAAGTGGGGCGAAGAATCAGGGAGAGAGGGTCCGATGCTCGCGCGGGTTCTTACCTGGTGCAAAGGTTGTCTATCGCCATTCAACGTGGTAACGCGGCAAGTGTGATGGGTACCTTTGCGCCAGGTACAACTCGCGGGGGCTTATTTGACTAGGCTTAAATTGTTTTAAGTCTAATTTTTCAATTCGTGTTTTTGTGTATGTTTTAAGCTGTATAAAAAAAAAGAAAAAAAAAAAAAAAAAAAAAAAAAAAAAAAAAAAAAAAACAAATGTGATTTATCAGTACCTATATATTGGCATTTTTTTGGCAAAACATACGTAATAATAAATATTATCAAAAAATGTCAAGTCAATGGGAAGTTAAAAAAATCGTTGAAACAAAATGTGTGACACGCGAGTGACAGCAATAGGGCTCCCTTTGGACCCTTCAGGTGCGGAACCCTAAAAACCACGCCTATACTTACTCCACTGCTACGCTCAAACGTGTATGTGAAATCCCCAATAAGCAAGCGCGCCCGTTCCCTCTCATCTATGAGAGAAGGCCTATGTCCAGCAGTGGGACGGATATGGGCGGATGATGATACTCTGCTGAACACTTACAGTTGCTGCAATTGATTTGAGGTATACAAAGTTGGCAACTCCGGTTGCTAAAAGCAAGTTCTTATTAGGATGTCTAATCGTGAAACTAAGTGAGGCTTACTTAGGTTATTCTGTACGTGTAACGTTACCCATTGTCAGATCTAAATACGTAATTGTAATCCATTAATTTTAAGAGTAGACACGATACAATATTATTAATATCACGTCGATACATTAGTTGCCAAAACAAATTGAGGAAAATATTAGTTATTCAATTATCCTGATTACTTTTACAATATTTTAGCAACCTACATAAAGCAAGCTGTCGGGTCACGCACAATGAAGGGTTCCGTACCTACTGCTACTAGTATTTCTAATTTGAAACCACTATCCTATACCGTGAGTTTAAAAAGGTCTTATAGCGTCTAGGCATCTTCGGGGATCGTCAGCTCGACAACGTAGCGGTCATCTTGTGCGCCCTGCATTCTCCTCGGTAGGTGTCTTACCGAGGCTACCTTTGTGTGGTATTTGGCTGCTGTGGGTTGGAAAGAAGGAGGATAGCGTTCCAGAGTAAGCTGACCGTTCGGGTAGCGCTGACGGACAGTAGCGCGAAATATTGCCCCTCGGCTACACAAGGTGTGGAAGCATCTGGGCGCAGTGTGCTGTGCTAGCAGATCCCAGATTTTGAGTGTTAAAATGGAGAGTGTTGGATATGCCTGTGCAGGGCCCGTGGCCCGGGCTAACTCAGGCGCGAAACTGAGGTAGCAGGGGACAGTAGGCAGGCTCTCGTCCCAGGCTTCCACGTTCAGTTCAAATAAAACTTGAATTTACTGTAGTGTCGGTAACTGGAACATAAGTATATTTAAGAATTAATTACGATCGCAACAGGTCTGGTATTTTACTAAATAAAAACCCAATATTACATAGAAAACTCACGATAGGAAACTCGCGGCACTCAAGTTCTTTTGTTTGTCAAGTTTTTCAGCGACAATTATTTTTAAGGATACATTCATTTCTAAAGAGCTATCAATTTACGTGCCAGTAGTTGAACTGCGATTTTTTTACCTTTTAGTTTTTAGTAAATTGCCTGTGACATATACGTACGGACAGACAGACAGACAGACATGACGAATCTATAAGGGTTCCCTTTCTGCCAGTATGCCTACGGTACCCTGAAAACTATCAATTTAAATATACATAATAAAACGTAGGTATCTATAATATCGTCGTCTCTATTCAACACATTAGTTTTTACATCCATGAGACATGCGCAATACAATTTAATATTACCACAAAGAGTCTGCCATTAATATTTAGGCACGCCCATGAGGAAATACTGAGCATAACATTATGTATAAAGACGGCTTGCTGTCGCATCAACGCACTGGTAACCTAACGACCGTCGCGATGAAGACTGACGGTGGTCTTGTGACGCTGGCGGCGCTGCTGGTGCTGCAGGGCGGCGCGCGCGCCGGGGCTGGCTGCGGGGCGTACGGCCCCTACACTGCACCGCAGATAACAGTTAGTGCGCTACAAGGACGCTTCACGATATCTCACTGGGGACCCTGGGGTCTAGTTTACGGGAAATCATACGGTGAGGATATAATTTTACATTGCTCGGCGAAGAACGCTACACATCTCGAAATGGAGGAAAACAGTAAAACTCTACAAATTGTGGAAGCGAATACAACTACGATCCAGTCATGCGTGAAGAAACCAAATGTAGGTGAATATAGATACCGCTGCGTGGACGGCGAAACTGGTTGCGATAACTTTCTGACTGTTAAAATACGACCAGCCATGTCCGTTGAGTCACCAAGGTTTCATCATTATGAGTTCCATAACTACTTTGTACCACTCGGTGAGGACTACGACGTGTTTTGTAGCGGCCATGACAGTGAAACTCTTATTATTAAGGCTGAGGATCGTAAGCTACAAGCGGACGTCATCAACAGCACGTTCATTAAGTACAGGACACAAGCAGACCGCTTAGGAGAGAAGGATTATTCATGCGTTGGTAACGTTACGGCAAACGGTGTAGAATACTTGGTATGGGATGAGGTACGGGTTACAGTGGACTATTACCCCGAGTGTCTTAATTTTTGGTGTGTTATATATCAGTATAGTAAACTGGAATGCTCATGGAATTACTCCGGCGACGAAATTGTTTTTAAGTTGTATTATAGCGCTCTTACCGATGGCTCTGAATACACGACACTTCTTTGCTCCGATGACGCAGGTAGAGCGACTGGCGCGTGTACGGTGAATGATCAGTTTAAAGAGCGTGAATTATTTTATCGGGACCATAACTTTTTATTATTGTTGACGAGTTGCAACATGTTGACTTGCAACAATCAGTCATTTGCTATGAACACTGATCTCATAACAATAGCAGATCCCGTTCTTGTCTTTGAGGTACTAAACACAACTTCACGTGGCGTTAGTTTGAAATGGTTTGATAGCTGTAGAGATTGTTATTATAAACTGAAGTATCGACAAACAAAATTTGACGATGACTGGCAACAGGCAGACTTATCGTCGATGCGCTGTAATTTTTTTGACATGTGCGTGATTATACTAGCCCTCCCATATCCCGAGACTGAGTACGAGGTGCGAGTTTACCGTAGATATAAGAAAGCAACAGACGACAGGCTTTGGTCTGAACCCGTGTCTTTACTCGTTACCACGGAGCCCAGTGTAGAAGAGTGTGCGTGTAGCGCGGCGGCTGACGCACCGACAGAACCGACGAAGTCTATCTCCGCTGAACCAGCTTCATGTGAGTTATGTACGCTAACAGAGGATACGATTAATGAGGACTTAGCGGTGAAAAACAAAATATGTTCCTTGAAGAAAAAATCCAATATAATCAAGAAGATATTAGAAGTGAACAAATTGATAAACAATGAGGACTAACTTACTTTGTGTTTGACTTTTAAAATAATATAGTGATCAGAGAAGTGACAGAGGCCGCGGCCGCTCCAGTCGCGTGTCCCGGTCTCCTACACCGGGTGTCGGGTTACAGTTTGTAAAATGTTGCAATATTCATGAATACTTAATGGAACTAGGTATTGTAAGTTTGCACCCTTTTGTAAAATATGTATCTAATATTTTTTACTAGTCGTCTACTCATGGGTGTTTCTTCCGGGGTTTTTTTGCCGAGGAAGGGTTCTAAATCATATATCACTTAATCTTTTTGACTTCATTAATTTATGTTTGCTTTAAGTCAGATTTATACTTAGAGAATTGATGAACCTTGATCTCTCTTTTTGAATAAGTAATGAAATTAAGTATAATCTATCCCATCAAAAACATAAATGTGAAAATGGGAGCCAAGTTCAATATTAAGAATATGCGATGCTTGGTAGTCGTCTTCACCGACAAAAGAATTGAGATCTAAATGGGTGCCCAGTTCCGTAGATTCTCTGAAATGGTGCCAAGTCCGGCACTACATTGTTTACAGTAAAACACAATTACTGCGGCTTAATACATTTTGAGCTTTAACTTGGCAGTTTTCTTAAATATCCAACAGCTTTTATGGTATAATAACATAATGCATTGAAAACTGCCACGTTAAGGCTCAAAATGCATTAAGCCGCAGTAACTTTGTTTTACTGTAAACAATGTAGTGCCGGAATTGGCACCATTTCAGAGAATCTACGGAAATTGGCACCCATTTAGATCTCAATTATTTTGTCGGTGAAGACGACAACCAAGCATCGCATATTCGTAATATTGAACTTGGCTCCCATTTTCACATTTAGGTTTTTTGATGGGATATCATTACTTTTTGTCAATCTTCGCCAAATGGTGCTTTTTTAAGAGCGAATGAACAAGTTACTATACAAAATACCCAAAACGCTATGGGTACACCTCAAATATTTGAAGAGTTCTCTCTATTTCTCCAGGACCTTATGATCAGATTCTTACCTGATGCCTATGGGACTACCCCTGAACTTCAGGGGTAGTCCCCTTTTTTTTTTGTTTGATACTGTATACTTCAGGGCCTGAAGTATACCGTTTCAAACAAAAAAAAAAGAATTTTCCAAATCGGTTAATAAATGACGGAGTTCTGAGGTAACTAGCATGAATAATAATAATAATAAAACTAATAAAAAAATCACTGTTTTCAGATTTTTCTGGCGTACGCACACAATTACCAAGCTGCATGCCAAATTTCAGCTTTCTAGGTCACCTGGAAGTGGGTTAGGTTTTTGATTACTAGTCAGTCAGTCAGTCAGTGGTAAAAAAGCCGTTTTTGGAATTTAATATATCAATAACTATTAAACCTATATTTATGAAATTTGGGGTTCTAGTTGTTCTAAAGGATCTTAATACATGTACCAAATTTAATATTTTTTTTTGTGAGATAGATTTGGTGTTATTGGGGGGTTAAAAGTGGCTCCAAACGGTTCGTGTAATTCTAAAAACACACGGCTGCTGTCCGCCAATTCCTGGGGTGAACTTGGCTGGACACGCTGCCGCGTGTCTAGATGAAATGGTAGTTTTATATGTCTACAAAAAGTAGGTAATTCGTTAATTTTATGTGCTGTTTATTTTTTACCTACCATTTAAAGTTTTATGTCAAAGTACATTGTACGATAGGCGACACCCTGATTTGTCGGTGCGGAGGGGGTACGATATGAGAAAACTGTCAGCTGCCAGTGTCAATTGTCAACTGTCAGTTGAATCGGTACCCATTTTTTTATGCGCCCCTAAGTACATGTGAAGGAGTGCTTTCGTTTCGCCCCGTTTCTGAGCATGATATTATCACTGCGCAGACGTGATACTGACAGTATTTATTTATTTATTTAAACTTTGTTGCACATATAAATTGGTACAAATGGCGGACTTAATGCCTCAAGGCATTCTCTACCAGTCAACCATGGAGCCAAACAGAAAATAGCGAAGGTAGGTACAAGAGACAAACTAGGTGAGATAACAAAAAAATATTCGTAAGGTAGAGCTAATTACAAAAAAGGTGTTTAAACTACTTAACCAAATATAAACCTGAATACATACATAGATATATATATACATTAAATATACATACATAATTATATACTATTGCACACACGCTTACGACTACAAATCTCGTCAAGTATCTCGTCAAGTGAGGAAGTCTCTGCGACATAAGTACGCTCATGTTAAACTACAAATTACCACATAGCGATCCCGCCCCGCCAAGTCAGGAGGTGCCTTAGGTTAGTTCATTAATATACCGCATAGCAACCAGCCCACTTAGGCGAATTCCTGGTACGATATTAGAAAACTGTCAGCTGTCCGAGTCAACCGATACGAATGGGCAGTACTGCATGTCTGCGCATGGTATGATTATACTGCACAAACATAATACTGACAGTATTTCGTCAAGTGAGGAAATCTCACACCAGTAAGCTCACGTTAGAGAACAAAATACCCACCACATATCGCTCTCGCCCCGCCAGGTCAAGAAGTCGCCTTAGTGTGCCGGTTTGTGACTATTTAGAGCCGGGCCACACTGCTCCGTTCCGTTGCGTTTATGAACAGAATCAGGATGGTGACACCGTGGGATTTTGAGCTTTAACTTGGCAGTTTCCTTAAATAACCAACAGGTTTCGTGGTATTATGATATACTGCATAGAAAACTGCCGAGTTAAGGCTCAAAATGCATTAAGCCGCAATAAATTAGTTTTACTGTAAATAATCTGGTGCCAGACTTGGCAGTTGGCACCTTTTCAGACAATCTACGGAACTTGGCACTCATTTAGATCTCAATTCTTTTATCGGTGAAGACGACAACCACGCATCGCATATTGAACTTGGCTGTCATTTTCACATTTATGTTTTTGATGGGATTAAGATAAACGCCCTAATGCTTGACAACTCAAATGTCAACAGTTGACATCTACGTTCACCTCTAGCATGAATTACTATTGAAAGTGTCAAGGACTGGGCCAGTGTCGAGCACTGGAACGTTCACCTTATTTTCTAGGAATTAAGAGTAGGTAAGGAGAAACGCTTTTAATTTTCCAGGATAGTTATTAATCATACTTAAAAATGTATGTACTTATTATAGGTTATCAGTCGCTTGAATAAATTTTGACATTTCTACGTCGTTTTTATTGTTCCTTCCAATCTCCGGAAGCGAACACTTTAGGCGAATTACTGACTTGGCCGGACGGGAACGGTATTCGGTATTTTGTAGTTTACTTACTGATGCCTTACAGATTTCCTCACGTATCCCTCTCAGTATACATACCATTACATGTACGCAGTAGTAACATCATGTCAGCCAGGACGCACTCGTTTAACTGAACTGACCCTTCGTGCACTCTATTGACATTGTAATAAGGGTCACGAATGGTCAGGTAACTGTGTTGGCGTCTGTAGCCCCCGCGCCGACCAGTCAGGAAGTGTCATTGCGCAACATCTTGCAACGGCAATACTTACATGCGATGCGATTGTCTTTTTCTTAATAAAAGTAGGTACAGTCAAGATCAAAAGTCAGTTAACACTTTTTCACCTTATCACAATGGAATAACATGCAAAAGTGTTTACTTACTTTCGCTCTTGAGTGCTCCTGTTTTTTTTTTAATACCACTTCGGTGGCAAACAAGCGTACGGCCCACCTGATGGTAAGCGGTCACCGCAGCCTATGGACGCCTGCAACTCCAGGGGTGTCACATGCGCGTTGCCGACCCTTTAAAAATTTATACACTCTTTTCTTGAAGAATCCCATACTGTAGTTCCTCGGGAAAACCTCGGCAGGGAGCTCATTCTACAACCGGAGCGTCCGAGGGAGGAAGTTCCTCTGAAACCGTACCGTACGCAACCATTTAGGTTCTAAGGTGTGAGGATGAATGCCCTGCCGACGGCGAGCAGTGCGATGATAGAGAGCGGCCGTGGGCATCATATCGAATAGTTCTTCGGAACACAACCCATTATACAAGCGATAGAACACGCACAAGGAGGCAAAGTTTCTCCTTAAACTTAAAGGTTCAATATCGCTCGTGAGTTTGGGATCGTCCACGATTCGCACAGCACGTCTCTGAAGCGAGTCAAAAGGCCCAAGCTGGTATCCAGGTGCTCCCGCCCAGAGGTGACAGCAATACTCCATGTGGGGACGAACTTGCGACTTATATAATATAAGTCTGTGTCCCGGGGTGAAGTACCGCTTCGCTCTATTGAGCACACCTAGCTTTTTGGATGCCAGCTTGGCCTTGCCTTCTAAGTGGCTTCGAAATTGGACGTCGCTGGAAATGTCGACGCCAAGGATCCCAACACTCTCTGAGATGGAGAGGGTTGTGTCCTGGAACTGTGGGGCCACAGTGAACGGGGTTTTCTTAGCGGTGAACGCACATACTTGTGTCTTGGTGGGGTTGAACTGGACCAGATTATCCTGGCCCCACTCAGAGACTCTGACCACAGTGCTCTCGATTTCGGACACAAGTTGTTCGCGACTCTCTAACACAGAGGCACGAGGAATGTTGGCACGGCCCGTATAGTAAGCGTCCCCGGTGCTGTCATCCGCATAACAATGGATGCTATCAATAGACAGCATGTCATTAATATGCAGCAAAAACAGCGTCGGGCATAGCACGGAACCTTGTGGGACGCCAGCGTTAATGTCCATGCTTTCGGAGCAACTGCCGTCTACTACGGCTTTTATGCGTCTGCCGGACAGAAAGCTGGCGATCCATCTGCACAAACCCTCGGGCAGTCTGGTAGCTTCGACAGAAGACCTCGGTGCCAGACCCGATCGAACGCCTTCGCTATGTCTAAGCTGACCGCTAACGCCTCTCCCTGACTCTCAATGGCTGAGGCCCACCTATGTGTAAGATACACTAGGAGGTCACCAGTCGAACGACCGTGGCGAAAACCGTACTGACGGTCGCTGATCAGATCGTGTTCCTCTAGGTATCTTAGGAGCTTTGTGGTGATGACACGCTCCATCAGCTTGGAGAGAAGGGAGGTAATAGCAATAGGCCTGTAATTCGATGGGTCTGATCTATCGCCCTTTTTAGGCACCGGGTGTACGAGGGCAGTCTTCCACGAAGACGGAACTTGCCTTTTGCGGTAAGAGAGCTCGAAAAGTCGCGTTAGGACGGGACACAACTCAAGAGCACAACGTTTGTACGAGCACAACAAGAGTACGCGCTATGCGGGGGAGCGCGATAGCACGATTCGGTGTAGTCTAGCTGCCAAACATCAGTATTGTTCGATAGAAAACCTTCTGTACCGTAAAATGGGGTGAGTAGGGTTCGCGGGGAAAGTTGGGTTATGAATGGGGAGAGAAGGGAAGAAAGGGGGGTGAGATGGGGTTTTAAGGCTACTGCTACAAAAACTATGTATTCCAATTTAAAATGGAGCTATAGTAATACTCATAATAAAAAAAAACGATGTACTTAACAATCTTCGAAAATCACCAATTGTATAGGGAGGCAGCAGTGGAGGAGATAAATTATATTCGGATGGCGAATAAATGAAGTTTTAATTAATATAAAATAAAAAGTTACAAGTTACAAGTTTTAATATAAAAAGTTACAATAATTAACTTAATCTAATTCGTGTTGTCCTAAGAACCGATGTTAGGTATCTAAAGGCGCGCGGCGAACGTGTGCTTCCGTTTTATTAAGGCGATCAGAGTGATTGCCCAATATTGATGACGCGCTGCGGTGCCGACAACGTAATGGAGTGACGTAGGCGCATACGGAGCCACGACGTGGTGCTGATGACGTTGCGCGGTGAAGTATGCTGACGGTATACCGATGACGTAGCCGTGCGGTGGTGCTGTGTGTGAGGTGCGTAGCTAACACCTCCCCCCTAAGTGGAGCAACTATTTGCTAGGTTTAGTGCAAATGTTGCGGCCTTCTGCAGTTCTATGTTTTCTGGCTTTGTTATCTCGGCTTTGGTTGTATTTCGATACTTTCTATACGTTATAAAGCCTATTGCACCTGTTCCGAGTAATATGATGAGGTATAGTGGTATTGTAGTATGATAGATACTTGAAGGTAAGATTTCGTCGACTTCGATTTGTTTTTCCATAGATAGGTGCTGTTCGATAGCCTCGAGATTTTTCAAATTTGTGGAGTCCATTTTCAGGATAGTGTTAGATTCTTGTTGTCTAGTTTCCAGTGGTATCGACATTATCTTCAGGGGTTGACCGCGAAGTTTGTTGTTGATATTCACGATGGTAAACTGTGGCGATTTTATAGAACAGTGTTGTGGGATAGTTGCGACGTAACTTCCATTCAATATGATATGTTGTTCTTGTTGGCAGCTGGTCTTGACCTTGGTTGGGTGCGGGAATGTAATGGCGTAATGTTGATCGTCCAGCTCTAGTAGAGCTTCCTTGGTCAGAGAGATAGGCGTGTTTTTGCACGTTCCATCTATCTCCTGAGAGTTAATTGGTTTGTTGATGCAATCTTGCTCGGTGCGTATTTGATGACTCAGTTTTTGCTCACAGATGTACCACTCGCCGGATTTGGGGCATTCTGCCTCCATGTACACATATTCTTTTGGGTTGGTTGCTAGGAAAGGATATGGAAGGATAAGGATGCGCCCATATTTATTTGGTAAGGGGCATAACTTATACAAGTCAAATTAACCGCGCTAAATAATAGGTACTTTTAGGACAACAATTAAATTAATAAAAAAAAATTTTATAAGAACTTATTTTAATAAAATTATATTAGTCTTTTACATCTAAATCTAATATTTGCTCTGTGCTATAAATTTTGTTTAGTGTTCTAATCATGTCTTTAAGCGCATTAGTGCTTAAAATAGAATGGTGCACATTCCTTGATCTACTAAAAGCTAATAATATTCTCTATAATTCGTAAAATAAGAACCTATTTTAATAAAATTATAGTGGTCTCTTCTGTATTTAAATGATCTGTGCGCAACCGGGACAATACATGATTGACACGTGCTAATTAGGGTGACTCATCCTCACGATGACACTTTGTCTCAGAATTGAATATTTCAACGCTAACCGACTGAGTTAGCGTGAATATCATATCGCGTGGGAATGTATTGCAGATTTCGAGGAAGCTTTTGTTATTGTTAGCGGCACTGATGCAATTACTTATAATACAATTGCAAAGTACTCGCCGTTCCACGAAAATATCGCCGTTTTGAACATCTACTGGAACTTCAATTAATTTAAAAGAATTTGCCAGTACATATTATTGTTTCAAGTAAATTTAGATTTCCTGTGGTATACATCTGTATGGGGTTAATAGAATACGGGGTTTTAAATTGTCGGGTTTCGTAATTTATCTCTGCTTGCCATTGCACAAACAAAACACAACCAATCAGTCCGTCGAAATAATTATGAATTAATACAAAAATATTTCAATGTTTGTCACTGTTGAATTCTGGGAAAGACGGTTACCTGTTTTGTTACTCGTTAATAGTTGGAACATGTAGGTATGTTTGTTATTACAACCGAATCGTATTGTAATGGGTATTGGGCATAAAATTGATTGACAGATTGGGGACTTAAAAAGATTTGTTAACTAGCGCCCGTATCAGTTAACAACTTAAGGGGTAGATTAATTTGGGGTCCAAAGTTATTATTTTTAGATGAATGCTGCTCTGGCTGTGAAAAATTATTTGGATTTTGCCTTGGAAAATAAGGCTTCTGCGCAATTTCGTATGCTTTGTTTTTATTTTGCAAATACATGACATTTAGCTCTGCCTGTGCGAACTCGAGAGCTTGTTCCAAAGAGTTAGGCCTTGTTTATCTTCACAGTTATGAAATGGAACTACCCAATTTAAAATTAAAACTAAAATACAAACGTCCGGAACACTTATTATATACACCATTCAGTTTGCATATGTAAAAATAAAATGTTATCGAGGATTATTGTCAGTTTTGTCTCTAATCACCCCATTTTGCCGTATATAATTAATAAAACCGAGACATTGTCGCGGGTATGAGCTAGTTGACCGAGCGAGCGAAGCGTCTCCGTTTCAGCTTTCGACAAAAATTATTTCGTATGTCTGTCTGTCTGTCTGTCTGGATGTTCTCCTCTACAGGTCGCATTTCTCAACCGATTCCCGTGAAATTTTGTGAGCAGGTTCGATAATTATATAGAATTCTTTTGTCCTGTCAGTTATTGGAAATTTTGGAATTTGAAAAAAAAAATCATTTTTGGCGAAGTCTACAGCTTACAGACCCACTAGTATGTAGGGTATATGATATGATATCATATAGTTTTTAAACTAGTGGCTCTGTGAGCTGTACTTGGACGTCACAAAAAATTTTTTTTCTTATTTAAACATTTCCGAAGGCAAAAAATATATATAATTATCGAACCTGCCCACAAAAGTTCGAGAATCGGTTGAGAAATGCGACCTGTAGAGGAGAACATCCGGACAGACAGATATACGAAAGAGTTTTTGTTGAAAGCTGAAACGGAGTTGCTTCGCTCGCTCAGTCAATGAATCGCGAAGTCTCGGAACACGCCGCGCCGTAAGCGCCGGTCAGGCCAGCAGTAAACCACTGGGTACTTTACAAAATATTATCAATGTAAAATTGCCATACTTCTTTCGTTCTTAAGCTATTTCTTCTGCCTTTAACAATAATCTCGAATAGTCATTTAGTTTAGCCAGGACAGACTGTCCTGGCGCTGACTAACTAGGCGAGCCGTCCCCACCTAAAGTGGGAATGCGCTAAGGAGAAGAAGAATAGTCAATTAGTTTAGTAAGCTTTTCTTTCAAGGACCTTTTAATTTTGTTTTTTAGCGCTAAGCCCTCATTAATCGTATCTTCTCTAAGCGTACATAACTCACATGAAGCCGTTTCAGCGGAGATAGTCGTCGTCGGCTCCGCCGGTGCGTCGGGCGCCGCGCTACACGCGCACTCCTCCACTCTGGGTTCCGTGGTTACGAGTTTTGACAGGGGTTGAGACCACAGCCTGTCTTCTGTTGCTCCTTTATATCTTGTATAGAGCCGTACCTCGTACTCAGCCTCCGGATATGGGAGGGCTAGTGTAAACACGCATATCCCGTTATCCTCACAGAGCATCGACGATAAGTCCGCCTGTCGCCAGTTATCATCTAATTGAGTGTCTCGATACTCTGCTTTATATTCGCTATTTTCTTCAGACCCCCATGCCCAAGTAACATCAAGTGAACTCGTCTTTAGAACATGACTAAAACTGGGTTTTGCTTTTGATATTGCGTTAGTGTTCATATCAAATGTTTGATTATTGCAAAAGAAACTGTTGCAACTCATCAACAACAACGAAAAGTTATGGTTCATTAAAAATAATGAACGCTCTTTGAACTCCTGATTCACCTTACACTCACCAATCGCTTTACTTGCACCAGAAGCGCAAAGAATTGTCGTGTGTTCGTAGATGTTATAGCCATCGGTAAGATTAGTGTGAAACAAAGTATATCTAATTTGAAAAGCGGAGTATTTCCATGTGCATTCTAGTTCACTATTGTAGTGTATTACGCACCGAAAACTATGACAATTGGGATAACGGTCCACTAGTACCTCATTCTGCTGCTCCACCACGTATTTCACACCGTTTGCCTTAACGTAACTGAAACAAGTATAAATATCCACTACTACGCGGTCCGCTTGTGTCCCGTATTTAATGAACGTGCTGTTGATGACGTCTGTTTGTAGCTCACGATCCAAAGTCCTAATACCGAGAGCTCCACTATCATGACCGCTGCAAAACACCTCGTAATCCTCACTGAGTGGCACAAAGTACTTATGTAACATATGGTATACTAGTTTATAATGAACCCTTGGTGACTCAACGGAAATGGCGGGTACTATTACAACAATCAGAAAGTCCACGCAACCAGTTTCACTGTCCACGCAGCTGTAACTATGGTGACCTAGATTTGGTTTCTTCACGCATGACCGGACGGTAGTTGTGTTAACTTCTATATTTTGGAGTGATTTACTACCTTCATTTTTTATTTCGAGATAGGTAGCGTTCTTGGCCAAGCAATATAAAATTATATCATCGCCGTATGGTAATCCGTAATAGCACTTTGGAAACTTAATATGAGTAATTGCTGTTGGTCGTGCATTAATCGTTATCTTCGGTGTAGTGTGGGGGCCGCACGCGCCCGCAGCCCCGGCGCGCGCGCCGCCCAGCACCGCCAGCAGCGCCGCCAGCGCCAGCATCCCCACAAGCACAACGCCAGCGTTAGTCTTCATCGCACCACCGCGCCACTGAGAATGAGCCGGTGTTTCGGCAATATCGTCTTTACATGGAACTTTTTGTTCAGTACTTCCTTAAACGAATCAATTTCCGTTATTTGGTTATCTGAAGTCGCCTGATATTGCACACCCTTTCCCTCGCATTAAATCTTGTGCATGCAAGCGAGGCCAGAGTACTAAAAATTACAATTGAGTATTAACTACTAACGAGTATTTTACCCATGACGGAACGGAGAAGGTATATGCGTTTAGGGTAATATATTGTTTGTTTGTGTGTGCACCTCAATATCTCCAAAATGGCCTGACCGATTTGGATACGTTTTTCTGCAATGGGTTTGTGGTTCATTCAGAACGAACTCTCAATAAATGTTACGACCATAACCCGCCAGGGGGCGCCGCAGTTAACAATTTTCTCTTGGAAGTACGTTTGAGCGCATTTCTTCTGGAACTGCTTGGCCAGCGTAGATTTCGATAGTGCTTGGTGAGGAGTACATGAACTTGAACTCTGAGGATCAGCTGATGGAGCAGAAAGACGTAGTAGAGAACTGTACAGGGGTTAGATATCTTTTTGTCCGTTTTTGGGCCCTTTTGTCTATGTTTGCAAAGCAGCCGTTGTAAATGAACTACGCGTTGGTGATAAATTTGTTTTTATTGGTGATTTCAATACTCCAAACATCACATGGATCCGCTCAAACAACTCTAGTAATTTTATACCACTTGATCCTTTAGACTCAAAGGCTAAATTACTTTTTGAAACTATATCTTTGTGCTGTCTTTCTCAGCATAACAGCGTGCCTAATCATAATAATAGATTTTTGGACCTAGTTTTGTCGAATATTGATATAGTCAAAGTGTTTGGGAGTTGGCGTGACTTATTTCCTTTCAGGATCAGCGGCAGGTCCTTTCAATGATCAACTTCCTTTTGATTTTAGAATTGTTTAATGGTAGTCGAGATATATAAGATTTACAAATATATTCGGCGCGACTTTATATAAAATTTGTGCAAATCGCGGCGGCGTCGCTTTCCGCTCTTGGATGGTAAAGTGAACGGGGTTATTGCAGCGCTTCCGCGCGGCATATATTGGAAGCTCCTCCTCTTCGGCGGGTGTCCGGTAGATGGCGTTGAATACTCGAACATGCCCCCGGCCTTGAAAGCACCCGCTTTCAATGTGGTTGTGATGACGAGAGGGTGGTTGGTTCAGCGTCACTCTCAGGCTGCGGCAAGAGTGGGCAGAGTTTGGTGAATGCCCTGCGTATGAGGCCGCTCGCTGTTTTGACGTCAGCCACCCGAGACACGCCATCCTTTCCTGTGAACACAGCTACCACCCGACCCAAACGCCATTTGAGGGGTGGTAGATTATCTTCTTTGACCAGAACTAAGGAGTTGAGAACTATGTCCTGGCCGTGTGTCTGCCACTTCGTTCTGGTCTGTAACTGAGAGATATACTCCTTCGACCATCGCTGCCAGAAGTGCTGCCTCATTTGCTCTATCACCTCGTAGCGAGGTAAGCGGCCTGTCACCGCTGTGAGGTCCTTGCAGGGCGGTGCTGTCAACGGTCGGCCTATGAGGAAAAATGCTGGACTAAGGGCAGCCAGATCGTTTGGGTCTGTGGACATAGGATGCATGGGTCGGGAGTTCAGGACGGCTTCGATTTGTGCTAATACCGTGCTGAACTCCTCGAAAGTTAAATGCGCGTTGCCTACAACGCGCTTCAAATGATATTTGCAGGACTGTACAGCTCTCTCACACAATCCTGACATATGGGGAGCATAAGGTGGGTTAAAATGTAATTTTATATTATCGTTAGCGGCACAATCAATGATATTATCTGCGCGACTTTGTAGGAACGATGAAAGTTCTTTCATCGCACCTACAAAGTTTCGTCCGTTGTCCGAAAAGATAGCGTCTGGCTTACCACGTCGAGAAATGAAGCGTTTTAACACGAGCATGTATCCTTCGGTACTAAGACTCGTGACAAGATCGAGGTAAACAGCGCGCGTCGTCAAGCAAACTATCAAACAAATGTAGGCCTTTTCGGGTTTAGCACCCCTGCCCCTACGGTTAAGTACGTACACCGGCCCGGCATAGTCCACCGCGCAGCGAGCGTACACCACCCCAGGTTCCAAACGTTGTGAAGGTAAGTTACCCATAATAGGCGTGAACGTTTTCCCCCTCATACGGATGCAGGTTACACAGCTGCGCACGACCCGTTTCGCTAAGTTCGTACCGCCGAGCGGCCACCAGCAATCCTTGATGGAAGAAAGCAGAAGCTGGGGTGGTGCATGCAGTAATCTTCTATGCTCACTCTGAAACAAGAGTTGTGTGAAACGGTGTTTCGAACAAAGCAAGATCGGATGTTTTTTATCGTATGAGAAACAAGGTGAGTTGCTAATACGACCTCCGACCCTTATTAATTTGTGTTTATCTATAAATACGTCTAGTTTAGCTATCCCACGTGTGTGTTTAATAGGTAGTGTTTTAACCAAGTTATCATATTCAGTCGGAAATGATTTCATTTGCGACAGACGCGCCAAATGCTGCGCCGATGTCTCCAACTCGTCAACAGTTAAAGGGCCAGTTTTACGATTAATTTTATTTTTAATTCGTGTGTTGTTTATAAATCTTAAAACATAAGCGCCCGTACGCCGTAAGCGGTTAAAAGACGAGAACCTGTCAAAAGGGAATACATCGGTGTCCACTTGGCACGTCATGTTAATTGTGTGTGATTTTACTTCAGGTAAATCAGTACATGTTATTTTAGAAGTGTGTAGTGTGATATTAGGCAACCAGTTCGATTCAGGTTCATGTAGAAATGATGGCCCCTTAAACCATAATTCATTATTGATAAGCGCGTCAAGTTCAAGGCCGCGACTTACAAGATCGGCAGGATTTTGTTTACTACGTACATGTAGCCACTGCGCGCTCCCAGTTAATTCGTTTATTTCCGCCACTCTGTTTTGAACAAATGTTTTAAGTGTGTGAGGTGCCATTCGTAGCCAGCCCAAAACAATAGTGGAGTCAGTCCAGAACGTCACAGAATCGAACTTCACCTTAAGCGATTTAATTACCTTCGAGTACAACCGAGCAGCTAACAACGATCCTAACAACTCGAGTTTCGCAATAGTGACGGATTTAAGCGGCGCAACCTTACTCTTTGCGCACAACAACTGCACTGATATTGATTGGCTATCTCCCGAATGTGTGCGAACGTAGGCGCATGTTCCATAAGCGGCCTGGCTAGCGTCCGAAAAAAAATGCAACTGTGTGCACTTCGCATACGCACCCATTACATAACGAGGAATGCGGAGGGTATGTATGTGTTGTGTATGGGTATTTATGTATCGACGCCAGGTTGATGCGACGTCATCAGGTACTTCTGAATCCCAATCTAATCGGCACAGCCATAATTTTTGAAGTAAAATTTTAGCAATAATTATTGCTGGCTGAAGTAAACCGAGTGGGTCGTACATTTGTGAAATGACAGACAATATCTTGCGTTTTGTAACAGGTGTCGTGTCATGCTGTATGTTAGCTGTGTAATAAAACTCGTCTGTGTTATTTGTCCACCCTAAACCGAGTGTTTTACTTTGACAGTTGTCACCCAAACATAACTCGCGTGACGTTATTTTAGATGTGGAAAACTCTGACACGTCAAAGTTAAACACCCACTTTCGGAGTGGGAAACAGCCCGACTGAAGTACGTCGGTTACCTTTTCACATATGTTCATTAAAGCGTGTTTATCATTATTTCCTGTAATTAGGTCATCGACGTAACAGTCCTCTAAAATTGCGAGAGACCTCTTTGTCTGAGCATTCCTTTGCCAGCTGATTCAAGCAACGGACGGCTAAGAACGGCCCTGAGCAAGTCCCGAAAGTTATGGTATTGAGCTGGTATACATTTAGTGGATCTGAAGTCTTCTCTCGCCACAAAATTAGCTGGAGGTTCCGTTGGTCTGGCTGTATTAGAACTTGCCTATACATTTTTGCCACATCTGCGCATGCGACATATTTGTTTTCGCGAAAGCGCAATAATATAGAAAATACATCATTTTGTAGTGTCGGTCCAACTAATTGCAAACAATTGAGAGATTTGCCTGTAGTCGTTCGCATGCTACAATCAAAGACGACACGTAGGCGTGTTGTCAAGCTATGTTCTCGAAAAATTCCATGATGTGCAAGAAAACAATAAGGCTTTGTATATGTGTGTATAAGCGACATATGTCCTAACTCGAGGTACTCGCGCATAAAATCACAATACATCCTTTTAAATTCTGGGAGGCGCTCGAATTTCCGTTCTAGCGATAAAAACCTACCTTTAGCTATATCATATGTATCGCCGAGCGAATCAACTGATTCCTTCAAAGGTATGCGCACGGAAAAGCGACCTTCTTCATTGCGTGTTGTAGTCGCCGTGAACAGTTGTTCACAGGCGCGTTCGTCGTCAGTCAGTCCGTCCCCTATCTTAGGAACCTCCTCGAGCTCCCAAAAACGTTTAAGTTGTGCGTCTAATGTCTGTGTGAAATGACAATTGGTTTTATTTAATGGCATGTACTTGCCATGGATAGGTCCTGAAATTACCCATCCAAGTTTTGTGTTTTGTAAATAAGGCCCTTCTGCGAGACGAATACGACCTTCATTTAACAAATCCCAGAAAATATCCGCGCCTAACAATAAATCGATTTGTGACGGTTTAAAGTAATTAGGGTCAGCGAGTTGAATATTGTCTGGAATGCGAATGGAATGTGCATTTATAACAGCTGACGGCAGCTGATCCGTTATGCAAGGAAGTACCATACAAGTGATGCGTGTGTGGTAATTACTTGTGACAGACTGTAGGTTAAGATTACACGAGTGTGTGCTTTGCGTGACTGATTTACCTACGCCTGTGATTTGGTAAGTGGACTGTATAGTAGGTGCGTGTAATTTATTTACGAATGACTGTGTGACGTAACTATGCTGACTGCCATTGTCTAAAATCAGCCTAGCCCTATGAAATATGTTGTTGCTATCGGAAATGTCTACTAGCGCTGTAGATAACAAAACCGGTTGCAATGACGATGAGTCTGTGTGCGAATTAAGACTTGTAAGTGTGTGATAGTTAGTCGAGGTGGCGGGGACGGCGCTTGCCGCTGGCTTGTTGTTTACGTTGGCCGAAGTCAATACGCCGCCGTCGCTGTCACTGCTCAGACTATGAATTAAACTATTATGTTTTTTCTGGCAGATCCTGCACGGACTGTAAAAGCAATTGTCAACTGTGTGGCCAGAGCGCAAGCAATTGTGGCAAAGCTCCTTATCGTCGAGCAACTTTATCCTGTCTGTGACAGTTAAATTGAGAAAGCTATTGCACGAATAAAGCGGATGATTAGCGCTGCACATTTGACAAATGCGAGGAGATGTACGTTTGGAGCTGGATTTGTTTGTGTGTGTAACAGTGGAGCTAGAAACGTAGCTATGACTTGCGTGTGATTGTGACTGATTTGATAACCTTTTCGTTTCGTGAGAATACGAGTGTGTGTTTTTTGAATGATTAGCTGCGATAGATTCTAACATATCTGCCCGGTTTTGTAGAAACGTTATCAAATCAGTTAGCTTTATTTTAAGTGATGAATCATGCTGATTTAAGTTGATTGAACCCTTGTGCTGCTCCCATTCGCGCTCTGTGGACGCATCTAATTTTGTGACAATTAAATAAATTACTAACGTATCCCAAGAGTCCGTGGGTTCCCCCAGCGTCTTCAGGGCCCGAAGGGAACGCAGTACAGAGTCAATCAGCTTTCTTATTTGTGTGGCCGATTCTTTATTGATAGATTGCGTGTTAAATAGCGACTTTACGTAATTGTGTGTAAGTAACCTATTATTATTATAACGGTTTTCGAGAAGCTCCCATGCCGTCATATAATTCTCTGCTGAGAACTCCAAGGACTTGATAACCTGCAATGCGTTACCCGTTAAGGCTGCGCGTAGGTAATGAAACTTCTGGATGGCACCAATGTCCTTAGAGCTGTGTATGAGAGAAGTATACGTGTCCCTAAACCCTAACCATTGTTCATACGAGCCGTCGAAGGACGGAAGTGAGATCGTAGGCAATTTCACTGGACAGGAGCTTACAGGATCGCTGCTGGCAGCAGCAGGGGCACTGCTGCTATCATCAGCGAAACCGGAAGCCAACGCTACAGTCTGATAGTATTGCGTCTCGAACTCTTCGCGGTACTCGAGATGATTTATAAGCTCATTTTCGTCGGCTAATTCCTCGATCCGAGTTTGAACTACATCAAAATCTTTATAAAGACACTTGGCATTTCCTATACGTAATTGTAACTCAACCTTTTGGATATTCGTTAAATTATCATTAAGCGTAACGATATACTTAGCGAACAACGTAAGTTTACTTTTGATTGTGCCTCGTCTTTTTGTCAACGTACGTATGTCATTATAGTCGATGGTTAAAGCAAGTGGGGACAATTGTGGTTTTGGAGTAACCATGATGTGTGTGAGAGTGAAGAGCACTTACAGTTTTATCCCTGAAACGCGTTATTGGCACGTAATGGCGGCCACACTGCGACACGTGCACGACACTGAAAAAGGTTATATGGACACGGTATTAGCACAAAGCGATTTGCGGGAAGCAGATCAAGGATGGATGACCTGACCGTTGCGTGATGATCCTGGCGCTGGTTGATGGCATCCGGAGCGAAGGTCCAATGTTTGGGAGTTGGCGTGACTTATTTCCTTTCAGGATCAGCGGCAGGTCCTTTCAATGATCAACTTCCTTTTGATTTTAGAATTGTTTAATGGTAGTCGAGATATATAAGATTTACAAATATATTCGGCGCGACTTTATATAAAATTTGTGCAAATCGCGGCGGCGTCGCTTTCCGCTCTTGGATGGTAAAGTGAACGGGGTTATTGCAGCGCTCCCGCGCGGCATATATTGGAAGCTCCTCCTCTTCGGCGGGTGTCCGGTAGATGGCGTTGAATACTCGAACACAAAGTTTATAGTGCAGTGCCAATGAGTAGGCTGGATGTGCACCATCCATCTATAGTGGTTGATGTTCCTTTCACTGCGCAGGGAAAGGCAATGAGGACTTGTAGAGTAGAGCGCCTTAACTTTCACAAATGCAACTTGTGATGTGTGGTTTTAGCCACACACACATATCCTCCCGCCTGAAGGGCTTTGGGAGGTTTCCTAGTTAGCTCAGCGGGGTCAGGAGCGCTAATCTGGGAGTAGGGGTGAAAATAAGAACGCCAATTACGATTAAATATGATAATGGGTCTTTTATGCCCGTTTATTAATAAGTAAACCCTGGCTGATACTAAATACTAAATCTAGACGGGAACGGTACGGGGCCTACGTTATCCTAACTATCTATCAGGAATAGTACGCTGAAATACGGGACGCTACGGTGGTGACCTCAGGGGTCCTATCTACCAGCAGTGAGGGGCGCAAGGAATACGTTCCAACGGCGGAACTCGGGGGCTCCGAGCTGCCAGGAGCAACGGCGGCGAGCTCGGGAACCAAGCTGCCTGCGGGAGAGGAGCGGGCACTACACGCGACAGACGGGGGCCGGAACGAGGGCCAGGCTCGGGAGCCAAGCCGCCAGCGGGTTCCGGTGAGGGCGGATACGTCACGACGGCGAACTCGGGACTCCGAGCTGCCAGGAGTGACGGGTGCACCACGACGGCTAACTCGGGGACTCCGAGCTGCCAGGGGTGGCGGGGAGAGAGGGACTTCTCGGCCGGTCGGGAACCTTACCGGCCAGGGGAAGTCAGGAGGAGGAAGGGTAGGCGGGGGGCAGAGCCGGGTGCGCTACGGAGCGCCGGCCGGACTCTGACGCTGCGCGGCCGCGCGGGGCCTTATATGCGTGTCGGCGGTGAGGCGGTGGGCGGTGCGGTACAGTGTCTGCCTGAGTCCTCCGCGCGTCTCATCCCGCGCGTCGAGCTTGCATCGTCGCATTCCCCCTCCACGTGTGTAGATTTTTACCTGGGGAAAAATCGCCTTTAGTCATAGGTTCGGGGAAATAAATAAATTAATATCTTTTTTTTTTTAATACATTTATTGTTGTAGCCCCTCGTTATAATTTACAAGAAATGCTTGGTACCAAAAAATGAACGCCTCTCTTGGTCGTCGCATACGGATGCTTTATTAAGCTTATATGCTTAATTGAATGGGCCAATTTCCGTTGCCCTTATACGTACAAAGAGTACCTAAACTATTAAGTTCGGTCTTAAAATGGATGCCCTTCTTGGGAGTTATATTTGGGAAGTAATCCTTGTTACTAGTATTAAAAAAAAACAAAAACCTGGGAGGAATAAATAAACTAGCATGCCTTTAAAATTAGTTAGAAATATTGTGAACGAATCGGAGCTCACTGCAACTGGGGTTATCCCATTCCCGGCCTTATGTCGTTTGAATTACGGTCCATATTTGCTTGGAGAGATTTCGGTATATTTTATTATTGCTATTTTTATTTTCGGGTCTATGGTTTTATTTTGTTCCCTCGTCATATCTGGTTTGTTTAAGTGTAATTTACTACGGTATAGGATTATAATGAATATCTCTTTCTCGGTGATATATTTACTTTAATTAATTCTACAATTGGTAGGCCTCCGTTTCCCTTTTGTCTACTAAATATCAGAATTAAATAATGGCTGAATGAAAATGGCTCAGTTAGATCCTGGTATGTTCTAAAACTACGATTCGGACCACTGGGTTGGGCCGCAGCAAGATTGCGGTGGTGCTTCTGCGATCGCCAATCCGCATGCCGAGCGTGGCCAGTATGGCGTATACCCCTCGTGGAATTCGGTTTGTATTGACGGTTTTTTCTTTTTTTTTATATATTTTAACGCTGCGGTGACAAACAAGTCTACGGCCCGCCTGACGGAAAGCGGACATCGTAGCCTATGGACACATGTGACCCGTAGGAATCCTCAGTGCGTTGCAGATCCTTTATTGATTTGGGGATGCGCTGTGGCGAGCGAGAGGGCCGCCAGGAGTGCTTGCGTGGGGTTTCTAAATCGTATGTTTGTATCGTTCGGTTTGTGATATTTGTACGGTTTTAAATCTTTAATATGGGCTGTAATTCTTCTGTTGGGATCACTCGCGCTTTGCAGTATGTAGATTACCGGTGACGTTCTCTGTATGATTTTATATGGTTCCACGAATTTTGGCGTGAGCTTTGCGCAGATATTTTTGTCTGCGCTGGATATTACGTAGTTGCGTTTTAGTACTAGTTCTCCGGAGGCGGACTCCCAATGCCGCCTTTGCTTATCGTAATAGTGTTTTTGTGTGGCGGGCGCTTTCCGTTGGTTTTGCCGGGCTTTATGATATTGATATCTGTCTTGTAACGCCGCTAAGTCCTTCAGGTGCGGGTTGGGTAATGGGTTTTGGTCGTTCGGGTTCGGTTTGCTGCGTAATCGGTGTGCCAGTGTATCTGTGTTGCGGTTGTTACGGTAGGATGTTTTATAGGTATTTTCCTTTTTTATCCGGTGTCCTTGGGGTGTTTCGGTTTCTTCCTCTGGCTGCTTCCATTCCTGTTTAAAACTGTGTTTTTCGGTTGTCTTACTTATGGTGTTGCGGGTATAATGGTTCTGTTTAATGGGTTCATTGTGTTTTAACTTTATTTTATGCTCGACCCACGTATTTCCTTTTGGACTTAGTTCACATAGTTTGAATTCTCGTTGTAGTGTGGTCTGTAATATTTCATTTTGTGGTTTCGTTAGCGTTCGTTCCTCTGCGTTTTGCTTGGTTTGGGTTTGTTGGGTATCGGTGGGTACTGTTATGGCTTCTTCGTTGGTTGCCTGTTGGGGTTGTTGTGGTGTCTGTGGAGAATGTGTTGGTGCTGTGGCGTCGGTAGGCCACGCTACGGTCGCCCCCATTCTTTTCAGTACGTCCATTCCTATTATTGTATGGGCGGCTGTTGGGAGCACCCTTACCCAGTGTTTTATCAGGTTCCCTTTTATCTTCATGTCGACTAATACGCATGTGTCGATGGTTGTCTTGGTGCCGTCAGCTAGTACGACTCTTATTTGCGTTTGTTTTGCGAGCGCTCCCCGGTGTTTACTTGCTTCGTACACTTCTTTATTCACGTAAGTGTTTGTGGAGCCCGTGTCTATGAGACATCTATATTCCTTTCCTAATATTGTGGCACGTTCGTATATTCTGTTATCGGCCCTTTGCTGGTTTCCGGCTGCCCCCAGTGACTCGTGTTGCTGTCCGGCCCTGCTCCTGCAACAATTCCGGCTCAGCACGCCTAATTTGCCGCATCCGCTGCAAAAGAGTCGGCCCTGCGATCTACACTCTCGTGTATTATGGCCTGGTTTCCCGCAGGTCCAGCAACAGGTCCTGGAATCATATGCTGGGTGTATTTTAGTCGTTGCGTCGTTCCTCGGTCTGCCGCTGCCTGACGGCTGCTCTGGGGCATTAAAGTTTCTGTGTGGTCTTGTGGGTGTTGGATCCGGTGTCTGTCGCCAGTTGTATTGCGGTCTCCTGTATGCGTTCGTTACGTGCCCATGTGTGTGCGGTTCATGGTATCCCGCCGGCCCATTATTATCGGAGGCGGTTGTAATGCTCTCGTACTCAGCCGCCAATCGAAGGAGTCCATTCAGGTCCTTATATTCGTTTTTCTTTATGTAGAGTTTGTACTCCTTTTGCATGTTCTCGTGTATACGGTGTAATTTTTCTTTGTTGGTCATGTTCCCGTATCGCCTTATTAGGGTTTGCAGGTCTGTTAGGTAATCCGTAAAGCTCTCTTTAAACCTCTGCTTCCTAGCGACAATTTTCACTATGAGATTCTCCTCGTAGTTAGTTGGGAAGTAATAAAGCTTGAATAGCTCTATAAACTGGTCCCATGTCTCCCAGGACTCGGCGTTGTTCCTGTACCACAGTAGAGCCTTTCCTTGCAGGATACGCGGTAGGGCTGGTAGAACGTCCTCGTTGTCTATTCCTCCAGCCGCTATGAGCTCCTCTAATCGCTCTATAAACTCCACCGGGTTGTCGGTTGTCCTGAAGGACAGGTTCCATTCCTTGATGAGTCGGTTGACGGTCCGGTTTTAATTTTTCATCTTCGTCCGCCATTTCTGCGGGTTGTTGTTTAATCGGTGTCTTGAAATCCTCGGTTGCTTTAAGTGCTTCTGCGAGTAATTTCCGGATTTGCTCGACTGTTAAGCCTTCGGTAAGGATACCTCTGTCCTCAGCTTCCTTAATGAGCTCCTCTTTACGTAACTGGTATATCCAGGCGGTCTGCATATGTAATTTTCTGGGATTTACGGCGCGGTGCGGGTTTCTACGGGGTGATTGTTCCGGTCGGATTGATGCTTATGCTATTCGGGTGGGCGGGACGCGACGCGCAAATTAATGCGTGCGTTATTTTAAAATGCTAATGTTAAAATTGCTAAAGTACTATTAATTGCCTACTCCCGGCTCCTAGAGTACCTAGAGACTCCCGTGTGAGCTGTTGCGTTGGGCGCCAAATGTGATGTGTGGTTTTAGCCACACACACATATCCTCCCGCCTGAAGGGCTTTGGGAGGTTTCCTAGTTAGCTCAGCGGGGTCAGGAGCGCTAATCTGGGAGTAGGGGTGAAAATAAGAACGCCAATTACGATTAAATATAATAATGGGTCTTTTATGCCCGTTTATTAATAAGTAAACCCTGGCTGATACTAAATACTAAATCTAGACGGGAACGGTACGGGGCCTACGTTATCCTAACTCTCTATCAGGAATAGTACGCTGAAATACGGGACGCTACGGTGGTGACCTCAGGGGTCCTATCTACCAGCAGTGAGGGGCGCAAGGAATACGTTCCAACGGCGGAACTCGGGGGCTCCGAGCTGCCAGGAGCAACGGCGGCGAGCTCGGGAACCAAGCTGCCTGCGGGAGAGGAGCGGGCACTACACGCGACAGACGGGGGCCGGAACGAGGGCCAGGCTCGGGAGCCAAGCCGCCAGCGGGTTCCGGTGAGGGCGGATACGTCACGACGGCGAACTCGGGACTCCGAGCTGCCAGGAGTGACGGGTGCACCACGACGGCTAACTCGGGGACTCCGAGCTGCCAGGGGTGGCGGGGAGAGAGGGACTTCTCGGCCGGTCGGGAACCTTACCGGCCAGGGGAAGTCAGGAGGAGGAAGGGTAGGCGGGGGCAGAGCCGGGTGCGCTACGGAGCGCCGGCCGGACTCTGACGCTGCGTATGGAGGATTCTTTCACAGCCAATTGTGTTGGCTGGAGTTGCAACATCAGGGCTGCTTGCCCCTCGGCGCGGTTTTGGGTTCGCCGGGCATGAATATGCCCGTGTCGGTGGGGTTGGACCCCGAGTGGAGTCCAGTCTGGCATCTGGTTCTCTTTTTCGTCCTTCATTTTTCTTCCCTGGCGAGATCAAGCCTGCCGGATGGAACCCCGTTGGGGGAAGTCCAGCAAGCGACCATCAGCCAGGGATGATGAGGGTCAGTCCAGTGGTCAGTCCGTGTGTCTTGTCCAATTGCCTAGTCTTGCGACTAGGCGGTGTCATGTCCGGTGGGCGAGGCGGCCGCACGAGTTCGCGCGGCAGGCCTCGGTGGTCGGGTGGGCGCGCGTGGTACGGCGCTATGCCATGTAAATGGCCAAAGCGTGACTGGTCCGCGCGCGCGAACATCCGGGTGGCCAGGCGACCGATGAAGTCGCTCAGAGGTTCTGTGCCCAAGTCGCGGGCTATGACATTGTTCCTCACATAGCGGGGGGCTGCAACGATGGTGCGGAGAGTAAGCGACTGCTGGGCGTCCAGCTGCTTCCTGTTGCACTCCCCCACCAGTGCATACCATGCGGGGGCTGCATATGTTAGGCGCGTTCTGACATAGGCCTTGTACATGCCTAACTTCACGCGGGTCGATAGCCGGGACTTCAGAACCGGGGCTAGAAGCGCACGAGTTGCGCGCGTCTGTGCGACAACATTATTTGTGTGTTGGGCCATGCTGAGGCGGCGGTCAATTGTCACCCCGAGGTATTTAACCGTCGGTGACCACTCGATCGCCTGCCCCAGTAGCGTGAGCCTCGGCGGCAGGACTCGCTGTCGGCTCACGGCGATCGCCTGGGTCTTCTTAACATTCACGGACAGTCTCCACGTGTCCAGCCACGTGGGGAGGGCCTCTAGGATGCACTGAACCTTTTTCGCTGCGTGCGACAGGCGGATGGAAGAGGCGACATACGCGGCGTCGTCGGCGTACAGCGCGAGCATAACGCCCTCGCCAGTAGGTATGTCGTCAGTGTAGCGCCCGTAGCACACAGGCGAGAGGCAACTCCCTTGTGGCACCCCTGCGCGGATGGCTCTGTCAGTCGACACGGCATCTTCAACCGCCACGTGAATGCGTCGGTCTTCCAAAAAAGTGGCCATGGTCTTAACTACTCGACGGGGAGTAGTAGAGGTGGACAGCTTGTAGACCAGGCCGGGGTGCCATACGCGGTCGAACGCTTTCTCCATGTCGAGCAAGACGGCGACGGTGTGTTCCTTTTTGTTTAAGGCCGCGGCAGCGTGGTGAAGGACTCGCGCCAGCTGAAGCGTCGTCGAATGCTCGGCTCTGAAGCCGAACTGTTCGTCGCGTGGCTGAATGTGTGGAGTGAGGTACGGCAGAAGCAACTTCTCGAAGAGTTTCGAAACTGTGGGCAGCAGCGTGATGGGACGGTAGCTCTCCGGACGGAGGATGTTCTTCCCAGGCTTCGGGAGCATGATAACGCGACCCTGCTTCCAGGGGCGCGGGAAGTGGCCAGTCCGCAAGACTCCGTTGAAGAGTCGCGTCAACGTCGCGATGGATCGCGGGGGTAGGTGGCGCAACGCCTCGTTCGGTATGCGGTCAGGGCCAGGTGCCTTCTTCAGCGGGGTGCGTCGGATCATCCTCTGGACTTGGCCCGGGGAGAGGACGATGGCATCTTCATCGGGAGCTATCGGCGTGGCAAAGTAGTCCGCCAGGTGCTGCGCTATAGCTGCTTCATGCCGTGTGTCGTCGGCTGGATTCGGTTGAAACTGCGTCTCCAGATGGTCAGCGAAAATCTCCGCTCGATCTTCTGCTCTGTAACGTGGGGTACCGTCATTAGCAAGAAGAGGGCGGATGGGCGCTGGTCTTCCTGTTACCCTGCGGCACAAGCGGTGGATGTCGTTCCAGTCCTCGCCAGCTGAATCGATGAACTCAAGCCAGGAGTGTTCGGAGTGCGCCGCGAGGCTCCTCCAAATCTTCTCGGCGAGTGCGTTCAGCTGGGACTTCATGGTTGGACATCGTGTGCGTTGGTATTGTCGACGCAGTTTCCTTTTCCTCTGGATGAGAGACAGGATGTAAGCGGGGACTTTCCGCTGGTGGTGCCCTTGACTGGCGCCGGTCTCGACGGTGGAGTAAGTCAAGGCATTGCTGGTACAAGAGGCGAACTCATCGGCAAGTCGGTCGACTTCCTCCGGGGTTGATACGGGGAAGGATGGAGTGTGTTCGCTCATGTAGGCTGCGTACTGGTCCCAGTCCTGTCTGCGGCGAGGTGAAGGTAGAACCGTCCGAGTCGGTGTCAGATTCAGGGTTGCCAGTACAGGTTGGTGATCAGAGAGAAGGTGGTCGTCCAGAACGTCCTGCGTGGGCAGGGAAGTCAGTCCTCGTACTACCGTAAGGTCGATGACGTCTGGACAGTGGGCTGCCGCGTACGGGTAGTGGGTCGGTATCTCCGGTCCGAGCACATCGTGACGCTGCGCGGCCGCGCGGGGCCTTATATGCGTGTAGGCGGTGAGGATGTCATACGGCCATAGGATCTCGTCTGATGGTCAGGGTATTTGTAATCTTTTCTCTGAATATTTTGGTTCTGTCTTCGAACAATATAGCACACCGGATTCAGCCAATTTGACCTCTTTAAACCTAGATCTGTTTAGACCAATCCTGTCAAATATTACAATTAGCTGTTCAGACATAATCAAGAAAATTAAATCTTTGGATGTTAGTAAGGGAGCGGGTCCGGATGGGATACCAGCTTCGTTTGTCAAGGAATGTGGTCAAGAATTAGGTGTCCCCCTCTCTATACTATTTAATCAATCTCTGCGTTCTGGTGTATTTCCTAAACCATGGAAGATGGCTCATGTAGTGCCCATATTCAAATCCGGTGATAAATCGTGCTGCGAAAATTATAGACCTATAAGCATACTGTCTTGTATGGCTAAACTCTTTGAATCTATAGTACACGGATTCCTGTATAACCATGTTAAACCATTCTTATCCGATCAGCAGCACGGCTTTATTAGTAATAGGTCTACAGTTTCTAACCTTCTAGAGTACAAGCATTATTTGTGTAACGTTTTCGCTTCGCGAGGTCAGGTTGACGCTTTATACACAGATTTCTCGAAAGCGTTCGATAAGGTAGATCATTACATTCTCTGTCACAAAATTGAGGCTTTTTATGGTATTCACGGTAGTCTTCTGCGTTGGGTCCACTCTTATCTAGAAAACAGAAGCCAGCTTGTTGCCATCAATGGGTTCACTTCCCCGGAGCTTCCCATAACCTCGGGTGTCCCGCAAGGGTCTCACCTGGGCCCGTTGTTATTTGTTTTATTTATAAACGATCTTGTGGATTGTGTATCATGTCCCTGCTTACTCTATGCAGACGATCTCAAAATTTTTAAATCTATAAATGATATGAGTGACTGTTTGCTATTACAAAAAGATCTTTCACAAATATCTGATTGGTGTCTTCGAAATCATATATATCTAAATGTTAGCAAATGCCACGTAATATCATTCTCGAATAAGCAGTGTAAGATCATCTATGACTATGAACTGTCAGGACTGAGTCTTGACAGGAAATCTGTCGTCAAGGATCTTGGAATACTATTTGACGATCAGCTCAGCTTTAGGCCACACTATGATTATATAGTGAGTAGGGGCAGGCAACTGTTGGGTTTCATCTTTAGAATAACCAAGGGCTTCAGGGACCCAAAAAGTATGCTTACATTGTTCTTTAGCCTGGTGAGAAGTGTTCTCGAGTATGGTTCCCCTATATGGACCCCGCATTATTCTGTACACAGTATTGGTATAGTGGCGGTGCAGAAGCTATTTTTTGAAGGTTCTTGCGTTTAGGTATGGTCTGGGACGTACATACAGATCGTATACTAGTCGATTAATTAGGTTCAACATCTCTACATTGGATGCTCGTCGCAAAATGTTTGACTTTTTACATTTATACAAAATTATACACTCTAGAATTGATTCAGCAACTCTTCTATCATCCATCACCTTTAACACACCTAGATTTAGAGGTCGTACAACTAAACTTTTTGCACTTAGAGTATATAAAAACAATACCTCGTTCTATAATCCAATTACAAGAATGTGCCGCCAATATAACGATTTGGTTGTCGGTAGTGGTCGTGTCGATGGCATTGACATTGACATTGATATTTATGACCCTCACATTGCTAGGTTCAAGAAATGCTTGGCTGACATCCTCCTCTCCCATTAAGTGCTGACACAGATGTCAGCAGATGCTTCGATCTTTGTTCAGGTCTGTTTCACTTGTGCACTTAAAGTTTGTCTCTTACTAAATGTACTCGTAACGTTTATCACTCCTTTATATTGTAATGTTTAAATGGTTTAGTTCCATGTTTTACACTGTAGCTACGTTATTGTTTTATTATTTTAACATTTGCGCTTAATTGTAAAACATGCTGTGTACACTTGTTTTGGATCTCGTGCTAGTTTATAAGCGATAATATGCATATGTTTGTTATACATGATATTGTGCGAAGTCTGTTTAGTGTACCTAATAAAATAAAATAAAAAAAATAAAAATAAAAACTTCTGAGGGTCTGATGATGGAGTAGAACAACATTACACAGAACCTTTCAAAGGCATATAGCTACTTGACCGTGTTTGGGCTCTTCTCATCGTGTATTCTGAGTAGCTTCTGTACATGATCCGCTGAGGGTCTGTTGATGGACCAGAACAGTTTTGCAGGGAATCTTAGGTAATTTTTAGTGAACTCTTTTGGTAGTATTTATGGAGGAGCCTCTTCATCTGAAATGCTGAAAGCTTGACGATGGAGCAGAACAGCACCATAGGGAGCTCGGCGAAGGCACATATGTGTTTTACCGTGTTGTGATTATTTTGATAGTGTTTTCTCGGTAGCTTCTGTGCATGAACTGCTTAGGGCTTTAGGTATGATGAAATTAAAGTAACATAGTAAAGAACTTTGTGAAGGCTCATAGATAGAATATCGTAATACGGCTCTTTTAAAGGTGTTTACTGTACAACCTGGGCAGGGAACTCATTCCACAACTAGAGTGTATTAGGAATTAATGTATGGAGATTATTCTCTAAGAGTAAATTAATAAAACAAAATTTAAAAAAAAAACTGAAAAACGACTGTTTAACTAAATTGCAAAACAAAGTCCCTGATCATATATGAAGTACATAAAGATAAAAGTAGATTTCAAAAACAGATTGCGAGGAACAAGTTACAAACTCGGAAATATCCGTTGGGGGCTGATATTGCCATGAATCTTCTTAATTTCGCAATAAAATTAATAATCTGAAGTCACTTTTACACATGGTATTTTAATGTTTGGGGCAAGTTCTTGTGACTTACCTACAATATCCAGATTGTTGATCCTTTACAAGTTTACAGCTTTGTTATTTTTACTACATGATTTGTTGACTGTAGATTTTGATATATTTTGATATATTTTTGAAAAGCGCATATAAGCTCGAAACGCACAGAGCGGGCGCGGCGCGGTGCGGGGCGGCGGCGGTTTTGCATTATTGATCTTTCCGAAACTGTTGACTGTCGATAGTGTCGATTACTGCTTCAGACGTCACACACGCTGCCTCGGTTCCTCTATCCCACGCAGTGTTTGGTGCGACGTCCCCCGTACTGTATTCGCTTTACTGAAAAACCGCCTCCGCCATGCAACAACGCTTTGCCGCGCTCTGTGCGTTTCAAGCTTTACGCTTATCAGTGTTATGAGACACTTGTCCCGACTGACTATATTCCAATTGCAGTTCATTTTCTGCAGGACCGGTCCCGGGCAGAAGCAAGAGGCGAGCCCGCGGGAACAGCTAGTATGTGGTGCTGGCCACTGTAGGTAACATATGTTTAGTTGTTTTTTCCTGCCGTGGATACATTAAGGAATATTTTGCTAATTAGGTTAATTAGCGGCTTGCGATATTGTTTCCGATAATATTCCAGAAGCAGGATAACAACAGTGTGTTGAATACGTGCTAATTCGTTGTTTTGCCAAAGAGATTGTAGATTGGTTTAAAATGAAAACAAGTTGGTGGTGACACTTTACCGGGTTCGAAACCCGGTAAGGCCATTTGTTTCTGCGGTGAGCAGGAACATTTTGAAGACTTGGATGTTTTCTATTTATATATATATATCTATGAAATGGGTCCGGATCAAAAAAAATGTACTTTTTGAACGAAATTTTCGGTCACATGATTACCCCCAAAAAAATTGTTCCCTTTATTTTTTTAAACCACATTCAATTGATTCTTCTAGAGTATAAACCAGTCCAATAGATAGTTGCGAATAAAATTCGTTTATATTTATTTTGCATGATATTTGAGTAACTTGAAATTCGTCAAATTTTTTGCTCCATACAAAATTGAAATGTCCCCAGGACATTTTTTGATACATATATGTGATAAAAAATAATAAGACGGCTTTTACTTTAGAATTTTTCTGTCTTCGTTGTTAGAAGATAAAATCACAGAGACGAAATAAAATAAACCAGCTAGGATTACCCACTTCAGCATTAGCAATGTTCAGAAATGGTCCGTATTACCCATGCATACAAATAGCAAATAAAATACTAGACGAAATAAAAAACGAAATCAAAGATAAATTATTCAAACGAAAACTGAAAGATCTGTTAATTAAAAGGTGCTATTACTCTAATGATGAATTTCTAAATGATATAAGATAATCCAATTAAATATTTAATAAACAGTAAAAAAAAATCTTTTTCTATACCCAATTGATAAACAATGAATGTTAAGCTTTTATTAATTATAACACATAAATGGAATTTCTAATTTATTATTATATAAATTGTATTGTTTTATTGTCGGCGTTAAATTTAACCAATTACTCTGTACATATAGTTACTAAAAATGAAAAATATTGTAATAGTATAGGTAATTGTTTAAGTATTATTTTTAGTTATTTACATTGCTATATACCCTAACAGGGTGAACACTAGCTGTAAAATGCTCTTTGTAAGACCTTATGTAACACATGATTATTAATGCAATAAAATTATGAATTATGAATTATTAAGAGTAGTCAATTTAAAGTATTTTGGTTGGAAGCCTCAGAAACTATGTTAATTTCACATAAAAATTATCAATTTAAAAAGTGTCCCCAAAAGTCTTCCAGTGTGTTATCCTGGTTACGTATTAGGCTAACTTTTTAACCGACTTCAAAATTTCAAAAGAGGAGGTTATCAATTCGGTTGTTTTTTTTTTGTTTTTTTTGTTTTTTTTTTTTTTATGTTTGTTAGTCCATAACTCCGTCATTTCTTAACCGATTTGGAAAATTCTTTTTTTGATTGTAAGTATATATATCCAAGTTGGTTCCGTTTTTGTCAAAACGCAGTTCTGATGATGGGATCCATGAGGAATTGAGGGAACTCCTCAAATCTTTAAGGCAAACATATAGTGATTTTTGTGTTTTTATCAACAAATTAAGCATTTTCATCCAAAAATGTGACATTGGATGAAGTGAAACTGCTCATGATGATCAGAACAGAACTCTTCAACGACGAAAAGTTCACGTTTGGCGATTTGTCCTAATAGCTGTGTTTGTTAAGCAATTTCTATTTTCACGATTAATTTTTGTAATGCTTGATTTCTGATGATGGGATCCATGAGGAATTGAGGGAATTCCTCAAATCTTAAAGGCAAACATATAGTGATTTTTGTGTTTTTATCAACAAATCGAGCATTATCATACAAAAATGTGACATTTGATGAAGTGGAACTGCTGATGATGATCAGAACACAACTCTTCAACGACGAAAAGTTCACGTTTGGCGATTTGTCCTTCTAGCTGTGTTTGTTAAGCAAGTTCTATTTTCACGATTGATTTTTGTCATGCTCGAGTTATGATGACGGGATCCATTAGGAATCGAGGGAACTCCTCAAATGTGAAAGGCACACAAATAGTGATTTTAGTATTTTCATGAACTAATCAAGCATTTTCATTCATAAAAGTGACATTTGATGAAGTGGAACTGCTGATGATGATCAGAACGGAATTCTTCAACGACGCGTAGTTCACGTTTGGCGGTTTGTTCTCTTCGTTTTGTTTGTCAAGCAAGCAAGGTTTTTTCATGATTTCACGAGGAATTGAGGGTACTTAGTCTTCTACCATTATAAACATATATGTATTTTAGCCATTTTTATTTTATTGTATATCTATCTAAGAGTGCACCATCTAAGTATAATAATCTTTTACCGGCCTCCCCCATTGAAGTCGGTTTTTTTTTCTTAAAAATTATTTGTTTTATAGTAATGTCCACATTGAAGCAATTGGCCACACTAATAACTATTGGTGTCCCAGTATTAAGTTGACATAAGAGTCAACACGCAAACTAATGTTATTTATACATTTCAATTTTCACTGTGAATAACATTTGACCTAAACAATTTTTGACAATTCTCCACATTAAAATAGATTGCTCGTGGGCCAGCGGCGCCCGCATACCGCGTGCGGTATGCGAGGTTAAGCAACGTGGGCCCAGGTCAGTTCTGTGACCGCTTTAAGTGGTTAAGATAAGACGTTGATACTGGCTGCTATCTACGACAGCAGTCTTTAAGCCAAGTTAGATGCCTTCGGGTGGCTTGAGAACTTCTAACAGTCAAGTTGCTCACTCACTTGACAAAGGGGGGTCGAAGTTGCACCACGTTCGTAGGAACTACCCACCGTTTCCCTACACGTGACCCCTGGGTGGTGCTAAAATAGCAACAAAGTGGCAACCGTATTCATGCCATACGATTGTTATTATTATTAAAATAAATCTTAAAATTATTACATGTCACCTTTATTGGAACAAAAGTTAAACATTACAGTAAAATTTAATAAAGTAAAATTAATTTAAAATATAGATGTCAAGAAAAATAATGCCATTAATAACAATAATATTGAACAGAATAGAATATAATAACTTTATTTCGCAATTATACACTTTATATGATACAGACAGTAGTTTAAAAAAAATAGAAAATACAATAAATAAAGAGAGCTTAATGCGAAAACGGAGTCCACTCAGCATAATGTCGATCCACAGAAGGTGAAACGACGCTGGTATTATGTGGATCCACATGTGGTGCACTACAGAACTGCACGTCTAAAAATCGCTATGATATACGCACTCCGCGTTACCTACTTATATCTTCTATTATTGGGATTATTATTTAGCTAATTTTTTTATAGTCTTTAACACTATAAAAGCAGTTAACCTGTAACCATTTAACTAGCCTTGTCTTAAATAAATTACCATTCAACATACTTAATTCATCAAGGAAAACATCGTGAGGAAACCTGCATACATCTGCGAAGAAATTCAAATTTTACTCATAATAAAAACCTTGATCCCTTATCCTTTCTAAATACATTAAGAACTCGCAAATATAATTACTATTTTTGTTAATTTTCGTACGAATCTTGCTTCATGTAATCTCAGCTTTACAGAGTTCCAGCGTGTTACAGAATTTCCAGTGTGTTGCGAATAAAATTGTGTGTTACATTTTCCAGTACGTTAAGGTACATTTTTTTTGAGCCGCACCCAAATATGCCGTCGTCTAGTACCCATAACACAAGCCTTATTGAGCTTACTACGGGGCTAGTTCGATTTGTGTAAAAAAAAATTGTCTACTAATATTAAAAAATAACAGCCCAGCTAGTACCTACGAAATCTTTAATGATTATTTTTTACTGCACAAGTCACCCAAAAGCTGACGCAAAACGCGACCATATAATGTATCGTGCTAGCTTCACCGCAGGAACGGGAAGCACGACTCAAGCCTTCTCTTTCTCGCAGCAATTGACAACTAAGAACTCATTGCATAACAACTTATGCCATACTGGATAATTATAAACTTCCTCGAAACTACTTTTAGTTATTAGAAAGAGACTATCGTATGTAAGCTTTACCAGTTGAAAGATGTTGCGCAGTAAGACTAAAGTTGTTCGCTTCTCGGGATAGTTAGGAGACATGAAAACGCCGCATAACATGCAGCAAATAAGCACATTTTTTAGTATAATAAAATTATTTGTATTATTATCGAAAAGTAAACGTTCCAGTGCTTGACACTGACCCAATCCTTGACACTATCAATCGTAATTCATGCTAGAGGTGAACGTAGTTGTCAACTGTTGACATTTGAGTTGTCAAGCATTAGGGCGTTTATCTTAATTCTATTTATAAAAAAAGGTTACTAACACAAGTGCAAGACTGTAAATCCTCAAAAAAATAAACTAATGATATGTTAGCTCAAGAAAAGCTAAAACAATACATTTTATGAAAATCGCAAAATGTGTGGCATAATTGCCACACGTCTTGTGTCTACGCACAACTTTACCATTCGAAAATACCTAATGTTTTCCAGTTCCCTTACTCGAATTGAGACATATGCATTTTATTTAGTAGTTATTGACCTGAAGGCATCTATACATAGGTATAATAAAGCTGAAGAAGGTCGAAGGTCTGTACATGAAAGATATTCGAAAAAAATTAAACTGGGTATACTTAGAATTTACAACAGTTTATAGAACTTTTGTCTGTTTATTTATTTATTTTATTGACTGACTGTATTGACTGTATTACATTGATGTTACATAATTGTATTTTTACTGTTTTATTAGTCTCTTAATTTTACATAGTTTTCTTTTTTAATAAATACTGTAATTGTACTAGTTACCAAGAAATAATTTATTTGTTATATTTAGATGAATATTAATAGACATATATCGGTACCCTTTTGCCTGAACCACAGGGAAGCCCTAGCTCAGGCTCCTTTTTATACATAACTAACTGTAAATTTTAGTCTATTGGCTATGTGCGAAGTAGGTGGTGGGGGTAAGCTAGGCGATCGTAGCGCACACCATGGCAGAAATGTGTACTTACCGGGGACCACTGACAAATTTACTTTCACGTTTTCTATTGGTTTCTTAACGGTTTCCTACGATTCGTTTCGTTTGTATGTATTTATTTATTCTCTTATTTATTTCAGTAAAATTTCCAATACGGGGTCTTTCTCGTTTACTAAAGTAAATAAAATATTCATGTGTCATTATTTGACATCTCTAAATTTTGACATTGTCTCGGGACCTTTGACGTTTGACGTTTCAGACGTGCAAATAGCCAATAGTTATAACATTTGTACAAAAGTTATTCAATAAATTTATTTGTATTTGTATTTGGAGAACAAACAGAGATGGATGTACATAAAAGACTTAAAAACTATATAAACTTATACTAAACATGCATCGACCTCCTTACTAGTTCCCACTAAGTACATATAATATTAGGTGTTGCCAGTTTGGAATATCTTATATGATGACACAAAAGGGAATACTATTTCCACACTTACAAAAAGAGGATACTACTTTCAAGAGATAATAAAAAAGATTTTTTTTATTTTTTTATTATTATTATTTATGTTTTGACGATCCTATTGTGAATTTTACTACATAATTATTTCTTATTTTGACATGTCTACAACAATACAATATTAACTGTAAAGAATAATAATAGCATCAATAAATTGCTCTAAATAATTAATTAATATATATGTTAATACATGTTATAACTGACGATTCGAAAGTGCTTGTTGCTAGGCCTATTTGAATAAAGAATATTTTGAATTTGAATTTGAATTTGAGAAAAAAAAGAGATTAACAATTTTGGGAACATTCTGTCCAAAATAAAAGAAGATGGAAACAAATACTAGACAATTTACGACACTTATTCACTTTTGACTTTTGTCTGTTTACTTGACCGCGCATCACGTGAAAACGGCTGAACGGATTTTGATGCAAACTTTACTAATCTATGATAGGCCCGCATGCCGGTTGTTGAAGAACCTTTTACACGAGATACCACTGCGCGGCTAAAACTGGCTGATAATAAAATTATGTGACTCTTGTCACATGAACAACATGTACGTTGATGATTGATTCTATTGTCTGTCAAAATAATAAAATAAATGTTTTAAGTTGTTTTTTCAACATTAATATTTCACTAAATAAAAGGTTATGGGCCCAGTGAATATTAGTGTTTTATAAAAATGTCTGGTACTTCGTACCGAATCGAACAGCTAAGCAAAAATAATTACGACACATGGAAGGTACAGGCGCAAGCAGTATTGATAAAAGCTGGTTTGTGGAAATATTTACAAAATCCAAGACCGCCCGCGACCGTATCCGATCCAGAGGCTATTTCTAAATATGAAGAAAATCAACTACTGGCAAGGTCAGAATTACTCCTAATTATTTCCGCACAAGAAATAAAAAATGTAAAAAAGTGTGAAACCGCTAAGGAAATTTGGCAAAAACTCGAAGATATTTACGAAAGTAAGCGACCTACTAAAAAGGCTTCGCTTCTTAAGCAATTAATAGTAGCTAAATACAAGGAAGGTGATGATTTAAGAGAACATTTAGACAACCTGACAGATACTGTTGACAAATTAGCAAACATGGACGTTGAGATTAACAAAGATCTTCTATCCGTGATAATGCTGTATTCATTATCGTCAGATTTTGATAACTTCCGTATAGCGATAGAATCGCGTGACAATTTACCTTCACCAGATGAGCTAAAGATAAAAATTTTGGAAGAAACTGAAGCCCGCAAATATTCTGAAGAAAAAACAAACGAAAGTAACGCAATGTATACAAGAAAAAGTCAATATTTCCCGAAAAAGAAACCAAACTTCTGTCAAATATGTAAAAAACAAGGACATAACACCCAAAATTGTCGATTTCGCAACAATCGCAATAAACAAGAACGGTCAAACGCAGTACAAAACGTATGTTTAGCAACAGACCCAAATAAAAGTACAAATAGGTGGTGTATTGACAGCGGATGCACATCGCATATGTGCAACAATCAAAATGATTTTACCTCTCTTAAAAAATACAATGGAACACTAAAATTGGCGGCAGATGATAGCACTACTAAAATTGAAGGAAGGGGAAATGCTCAAATACAAGTTGACAATACAGAAATAAAGCTGGAAGACACATTATATGTGCAAAATCTAACCACAAACTTATTGTCAGTTTCAAAAATAACGGAGAAAGGAAAAACCGTATTATTCAAAGAACACATTGCTACTGTCAAGATTTAAAAACAAATAAAATTGAACTTAAAGCAAAAAAGATAAATGGATTATACTATTTGACTAACAATAAAAATAATAATGACTTCTACAATAAAGAAGAAACTACATTTAATGCTGAAATTGATGAATGGCATAGAAAACTTGGTCACATCAATGAAACAAGTTTAAAGCAAGCTCTTAAAGATGAAGCAATGAATGGACTCAAATTTGATATAAACCAAAAACTAAATGAATGCGAAGTCTGCATCAAAGGAAAGATGAGACGACTACCCTTTCCTAAAAACAATGGTGATCCAAGAACAACACAACGTCTTGAAATAGTACACTCAGACGTTTGTGGCCCAATGAATGTAGAATCAGTTAGCAGAGGAAAATACTTCGTTACGTTCATTGACGAGTTCTCTAGATATTCCAGAGTTTACATCATAAAAAAGAAAAATGAAGTCTTGGATAAATTTATAGAATACAAGGAAGAAATGGAGAGATTTACAGGAAATAAACTAAAAACGTTACAATCTGATAACGGCACAGAATATATAAATAGAGAATTTGATCAATATTTAAAACAATGCGGAATTAGTAGAAGACTAAGCTGTGCTTACACACCACAGCAAAATGGGACTGCGGAAAGAAAAAATAAAAGCCTTCAAGAAAGGGCCAGATGCTTATTACTAGATGGAAACATGCCCGAAAAATATTGGGCAGAAGCTGTCTCTACGGCAAATTATCTACTTAACCGAACACCATCAAAAGTCATCGAAAATAAAACTCCATTTGAAATGTGGGTTGGAAGAAAACCATCTGTACTACACTTACACATCTTTGGATCTAAAGCATTCGCACTGAATAAAAACAAGAAACAAAAGAAAAAGTTTGCATCAAAAGTGACTGAAGGAATATTTTTAGGATATGCAGAGAACAGCAAAGCTTACAGAATATTGATACCTGAAACAAAACATGTAATTATAAGCAGAGATGTTAAAATAATGAAAACATTATATTACGAAAATAAAGAGAAAGTTCATAAACAAGCTCAGAATGAAAAGAAGTTGATCGGAATATTGAGTATCAATGAAAAGGAAAATTCGATCAAATTAAATGAACAAAATCAAGACGATGAAACATTCTGTGATACTATGACTGATCCTGAAGGAAATGAACTGAAAAATGATTTGCATCAAAACGAAAATCATGAACTGCCTCTCGATAATAGGTCAGACGCAGATATAATAGATAATGATGAAAATGAAAATGTAATTGCTAACTCTGATATCAGTGAAGTAACAGAAACTGAAATAAACCAAAATGAAAGACCCCAGAGATCCAGAAAACCACCAGTTTGGACAAACGATTATGTATGCACGGTATGCATGGGGAAAGAAGACAATTCAGACAATTCAGAATGGAATGAAGCAATACTTTCTGAGATAACAGCACATTTAAAAAATGAAACCTGGTCCATAGTCAAGAAACCACCTTGCAGGAATATCATTGACAGCAAGATGATTCTCAAAGATAAATTAGGACCAGATGGCAATGTTGAGCGAAAAAAGGCTCGTCTTGTAGCCAGAGGTTTTTCTCAGATACCCGGTGTAGACTACCAAGAAGTGTTCGCACCTGTGACTCGACTAAGTTCAATAAGACTGTTAGTGTCTTTAGCTGTCCAGCAAGATATGCATTTAAATCAAATAGATATCTGCACTGCATTCTTGAATGGCGACATCGAAGAAGAAATCTTCATGAAAATGCCCAAGAGTTTGGAAAATCATCTTCAAGATATTATAAAAACTACAAATGATTCAGACATTAAACAAAAAGCAATTAAAATGCTAAATGACTTGAACAAAGACAAAGTAAACTCAGTTTGCAAATTAAATAAAGCGATATATGGACTAAAACAATCAGGAAGACAATGGTACAAAAAATTAGATTCAGAATTGGGGCCTTTGGCCATAATACTTACATGAAGAACTCGCTGTGTTATTGGGACTGCGTTTTACGGCAGAACTGCATAGCGAAACTTCTATCATTATAATTGTTATATTTTTGACGGGATGCATTCTTCTAGAATCGGTAGGTACATTTGATTATCCGAAATAAGCACTTAATCATTCGTTTTGAAAAAAAAAATCTAGAGAATACACCCCTAAGGTCCTGGTGTCCTTTTCGACGCCGTCGAACAATCTCAGCTTCAGAAAATTTGTATGGGAAAACAAATAATTCTAAGGCGAGAACGAGTTCTACGCGGACGAAGTCGCGGGCAAAAGCTAGTTAAAAATATATCTATTTGATAAATATCCTTTCACTTCACCAATTCATCCAATAAGAGCCGGGCTACACTGCTCCGTTGAGTTGCGTTAAATTTATGAACAGGATCCCACGGTGTCACCATCCTGATTCTGTTCATAAACGCAACGCAGCAGAGTTACGGAGCAGTGTGTCCCGTCTCTAAATATATAGTCACTAACCGCAACACTAAAGGCGACTTCTTGACTTGGCGGGGCGGGAGCGATATGTGGTGGGTATTTTGTACTTTGACGTGAGCTTACTGATGTAAGATTTCCTCACTTGACGAAATACTGTGAGTATTACGTTTGTGCAGTATAGTCATACCCTGCGCAGAAATGCAGTACTGCTTGTTCGTATCGGTTGGCACTTATACTACTCTACACTACATTTTAACCCGAACCGGGTGTAGGAGACTGGGACAAGCGACTGCAGCGGCCGCGGCCTGTGTAGAGTGCACTGATCACTATTTTATTTTAGTAGTCAAACACCAAGAAAGTTAGTCCTCATTGTTTAGCAATTTGTTGGCTTCTATTTTCTTCTTGATTATATTGAGTTTCTTCTTCAAAGAACTTATTTTGTTTTTTAGCGCTAAGCCCACATTAATGGTATCTTCTGTAAGCGTACATAACTCACATGTAGCCTGTTTAGCGGAAATAGTCGTCGTCGATTCGGCCGGTACGTCAGGCGCTGCGCTACACGCGCACTCCTCCACTCTGGGATTCGTGGTTACGAACACAGACACGGGTTCGGACCACAGCCTGTCGTCTGTGGCTTCCTTACGTCTACGGTAAACCCGCACCTCGTACTCAGTTTCAGGAAATGGTAGGGCTAGTATAAACACACACTCCCCGTAATCATCACAATGCATCGACGGTAAGTCCACCTGACGCCTGTAATCATCAAATGTAGTGGCTCGATACTCTACTTTGTAATCGACATTTTCTTCAAACCAACATTTAAAAGCAACGGCACGTGAACTTGTGTTTAATACCACAAAGTTATCAACGGGGCTTATTTTTGATATTGCGTTAATGTTCATATCAAATGTTTGATTATTGCAAAAGACATTGTTGCAACTCATCAACAATAACGAAACGTTGTGGTTCCTTAAAAATAATGGACGCTCTTTAAACAGCTGATTCATCGTACACACACCACTCGCTTTATTTGCACTACCAGCGCAGAGAAGTGTCGTGTATTCATAGATGTTATAGCCATCGGTAAGATTAGTGTGAAACAAAGTATATGAATTTTGGTCGTTGGAGTAATTCCATGTGCATTCTAGTACACTATTATAATTAGATATAACGCACCAAAAATTATGACACTCGGGATAATGGTCCACTTTTACCTCTATATCCTGTTCCACCATGTATTTTACACCGTTTGCCTTAACGTAACTGAAACAATTATAATACTCCAGTCCTACGCGGCCCGCCTGTGTCCCGTATTTAATGAACGTGCTGTTGATGACGTCTGCCTGTAGCTCACGATCCGAAGTCCTAATACTGAGAGCTCCGCTATCATGGCCGCTGCAAAACACCTCGTAATCCTCACCGAGTGGCACAAAGTACGTATGTGACACATGTCCTACTAGTTTATAATAAACCCTTGGCGACTCGACAGACATGGTGGGTACTACTCTAACAGCCAGAGAGTCTTTGCAACCAGTTTCACTGTCCACGCAGCTGTATTCGTATAATAAACCTAGATTTGGTTTCTTCGCACGTGCCCGGACGGTAGTTGTATGAACTTCTATAATTTGGAGTGATTTACTACTGTCTTCATTTATTATTTCGAGATTTGTAGCATTCTTGGCAGAGCAATGTAAAATTATATCTTCACCATATGATATCTTGTAAAATCCACCCCCACGAAAACCGGGATATATTGATCGTGAATACACTGTTAACCTCGGTGTAGTGTGCAGGCCGCACGCGCCCGCAGCCCCGGCGCGCGCGCCGCCCAGCACCGCCAGCAGCGCCGCCAGCGCCAGCATCCCCACAAGCACAACGCCAGCGTTAGTCTTCATCGCGCCACCGCGCCACTGAGAATGAGCCGGTGTTTCTGCAATATCGTCTTAACATGGAACTTTTTGTTCAGTATTTCCTTATGTGTATCAATTTCCGTTATTTGGTTATCTGAAGTCGCCTGACTATTGCGTTCTCTTTCCCTTGTGTTCAATCTAGTGCATACAAACGAGGCCAGAATATTCAAAATTATAATTGAGTTTAGTTTTGACCAATTCTTTTTTTGGTTGTAAGTATATATATCCAATCCAAGTTGGTCCGGTTTTTGTCAAAACGCAGTTCTGATGATGGAATCCATGAGGAATTGAGGGAACTCCTCAAATCTTAAGGCAAACATATGGTGATTTATGTGTTTTTATCAACAAATCAAGCATTTTCACACAAAAATGTGACATTCTATGAAGTGGAACTGCTGATGATGGTCAGAACAGAACTCTTCAACGACGAAAAGATTACGTTTGCCGATTTGTCCTCCTAGCTGTGTTTGTTATGCAAGTTCAATTTTAACGATTATTTTTTGTTATACTCGAGTTCTGATGATGGGATCCATGAGGAATCGAGGGAACTCCTCAAATGTGAAAGGTACACATATAGTGATTTTAGTATTATCATAAACTAATCAAGCATTTCATTCAAAAAAGTGACATTTGATGAAGTGGATCCGCTGATGATGATCAGAATGGAACTCTTCAACAACGCATAGTTCACGTTTGGCGATTTGTTTCTTTTCGTTATGTTTGTCAAGTTTTGAGTTGAGTTGAGTTCCATGAGGAATTGAGGGGTCTTCTACCATTATAAACATACTTATAGAAATAGAAATATTTATTTGCTGGAATACGTTACATATTCATAAGGTCTTAAAATAATTATAGAATCAGCTATTTCGCCGACATAAGGGTCAACATGCAAATCATTGTTTTACAATAAAATATTAACATTATTAATTGACTTGACGACCTGTTTAGCCTAGTTGGTAGTGACTCTGCCTCCGAAGCTAGAGGTCTCGGGTTCGAATCCCGGCCAGGGCATTTATTTGTGCAATTTTCACGGATATTGGTTCTTGGGTCTTGGATGTTTTCTATGTATTTAAGTATGTATTTATCTATATAAGTATGTATATCGTCGTCTAGTACCCATAGTACAAGCTTTGCTTAGTTTGGGACTAGGTCGATTTGTGTAAGATTGTCCCCCAATATTTATTTATTATTTATTTATTTATTAATTAAAATACCAATCAAATAATAAAAATAAAGCAATTTTTATTTCATTGTATGGAATCTAAGAGTGCACCATCTTTCACCGGCCTCCCCCATTGAAGTCGGTTTTGTTTTCTTAAAAATTATAATATGTACAAAATTTGGTTTAGTCGAGGGCCGAAGTTATAAAGCGGAGCGATCAAGTATGTTTTCTATCTTGTAAAGATATTTTTTTCTTGGAGAAAATCTGCGAGATGTAGTTTTCGGTGAAGTCTGGATTTTGTTTCTGTGCTATTTTAACACATTGAAAATTGACAACGCGTCGGGCGGCCGCCTTCTACCATATGTTATTCAGAGTAAAGTCGTGCGTGAACACAAGACGTATAGTAATTGTACAAGTTTTGTAGTTTCATATAATTGTGTTATTTTGGCTTTTCTTTAATATGTCCCACGCTAATTACCTCAGCCGCAACCCCATCGCCGCAGTGCACAATATACAACGGCCGCGAAATTGGGCGCAAGTTGCCCAAGCAGGCGATGACGAAACGCAGGGTCTTTTACAAAGGCTACGCGAAGGGCAGTTAGACTCCAGGCGATACATAGCAAAAAACGATCTTTTGTACAACCCGATAGGTGAAGAAAGCAGGTTGTTGTGCTTTATTCTGAAGGGCCATAAGCTCAGTTTGTTGCGCATTTTTCATGACGAACATGAACACATCTGTGCTGAGAAGACTTTATAGACTTAATTTTAAAGCACTTTTGGTTCCCCGGGCTCCGCCAATTCGTGGGTAAAAACATACACTGTTTAGTGTGCATTTCCAAAAATCGCGTCCTTAGAGCCCCGAGCCAAAACATTACATCGTTGGAAAAGTCTGAGGTTCTTCGGCTTCAAGTTCGTACTCATATTAGCTGACTCCTTCACTAAGACTTTAATATACCGACAAGATGCAAGTGAGCTTAAACGAGCCTTTACATATGCGATCTCGCTATTTGGCGTTCCTACTTTACTAGTAACGGACCGTGGACGAATGTTTGAGTCGTCAGAGTTCTTTGAGTAGGTTACTGAGTTGGGTCGCGACATACAATACATCACGCCCGAAATGTACCACTCAAATGGCCAGGTTGAGCGCTACGTACGCACCGTCCTTAATAAGATTAGGATCGAGGGAGGCCACTGAAACGCTTTGTGGTCTGAAAAGCTGTGAAAACTGCAGTTGGTACTTAATATCATCATCCTCCTAGCGTTATTCCCAGTATAGTTGCATCCTAAAGGATGCCTGGGGTCCGCTACCTAATCCCAAGAATTGGCGTAGGTACTAGTTTTTACGGAAGCGACTGCCATCTGACCTTCCAACCCGAGGGGGAAACTAGACCTTATTGGGATTAGGCTTGTCAAGTGAGTGGGCAACTTGAAAGTTAGAAGTTCTCAAGCCGCCCGGAGGCCTCTAACTTGGCTTAACGACTGCTATCATAGACAGCAACCGGGATCAACGGCTTAACGTGCCTTCCCAAGCACGGGAGCGCTCAGTTAGTAACCACTCAAAGCGGTCACCCATCCAAGGACCGCACGCGGTACGCGGGCGCCGCTGGGCCACGAACGGCAGTTGGTACTTAATATCACTAAACAAAAGACCACTCACGGACGCAACTACTCCCGTGATTCGCGCTCTAGTTTGCGATGTGGCGTTAGAAAACTCGCGACCGAACAGGGAGGCATGGCGCGAGATCTGTCGGGCTAGAGCCAGCGAGCGCTTGAGAAGGAATCAGGCCGATCAGGACTTGTCTCGTTTTTGTATATATATAAAAGATAATAATAAACGCCCCAATGCTTGATAACTTGATTTGAATATCTTGACATCTACTGCTCGCCTCTAGCATGAATTAAGATTGATAGTGTCAAGGACTGGGTCAGTGTCGAGCACTGGAACGTTTACATTTAGTCAATAATTTTTATTATTCTGAAACATGTGCTTATTATATGTAGTTATGTATCGCATTAATAAATTTTGCATGATATTCGGCGTTTTTATTCCTCCTAACTATCCCGAGAAGCAAATACTTTAGTCTTACTGCGCAACATCTTGTAACTAGTAAAGCTTGTATACATGCGATAGTCTCTTTCTAATAGCTAAAAGTAGTTTCGAAGAAGTTTATAACTATCCAGTATGGCATAAGTTGTTATGCAATGAGTTCTTAGTTGTTAATTGCTGCGAGAAAGAGAAGGCTTGAGTCGTGCTTCCCGTGCCTGCGGTGCAGCTAGCACGATACATTATATGGTCGAGTTTTACGTCACGTTTTGGCGGCTTGATTATGCCGTATAAATAGGAAATTTTTGCTGATGCTCATAATGTTACGCAAGGTGTGATTGTACACCGCAAATAAATGTTCCGCTGACCGCTCACCCGCCGCGCGATAATTTAAATACGCTGTGGTCACCCGAAGGTGCCATATCACAACCGCTTCCAAACGCTTCAGTTTCACTCAAGGTAGAGTCGAGCCCTAAGTAACCTAACCATATTGCTGTCAACCACTCAAGTGTACGCTAAACCTTATAATGGTGATGGTAAAACTATTATAAGATGTTTAATTGATAATGGTTCACAAAACAATCTAATCACGCTCGATTGCTGCAAAGCGCTCAACTTACCCGTGATACCGCTTAACAATTCCTATATAAAGGGTGTTGGTTTGACATCCAGACCAATACACGGTTATGTTTATTTAAACATTGAATCCCGCATCTATCCCAATAATAAATACTACATACACGCTTTGGTGGTAGATTGTATAACAGATCAACTACCCGCGCATTTTATTGAAGCTAATAAATGCGACTTGCCAACATACCGCTTGCAGATTTAACCTGGAATATTCCAGGCTGCATTGATGTCGTGTTAGGAGTTCAGTTCTTCCCGTATATATATTTGGAGAACAGGGTAGAGTCTGGCACCTGCGCACCTCCCGCCTTGCTAACCACGTTTGGTTATGTGTTAATGGGTGACTATCCTTGTATGTCTAACTCTAATGACACTTGTTTTACCGCTTTGGTGCTCAATGACATTGAGTCAAGCCTAAATAAGTTTTGGGAATTAGAAGAAATCCCATACAAACGCTTCCTTAGTCCTGGGGAAACTGAGTGTGAGAATTTGTACACTACTTCCGTGAATCGCAATGATGAAGGCAGATATACTCTAGCCTGTAAAGATGCGTCTGAGCTAGGCAATTCTCGAGCTGTCGCTCATCGCCGCCTACTTTTCTTGGAAAAGAAAATCAAACAAATACCTACACTTCGCGATGACTATAATAAAGTCATCAACGATTACATGCAAAACTGTTATCTTACCGAAGTTCCTGAGCATAACTTCACAGATAATGGATATTATATTCCTCATCACGCAGTGGTTCGCCCTGATAAATCTTCATCTCGCGTTCGAATCGTCCTAGATGCTAGTGCTAAAAGTCACTCAGGGTTATCACTCAATGACATTTTAAATACGGGTGCAAATCTGCAGGCAGATTTATTCACTTTGTTACTGAATTTTCGCCTGTTCCCGATAGCAATGATGTCAGACTTCCGTCAAATGTATATGCAAGTTTGCTATTTTAATTTCGTAAAAATCTTATTTCGTTTCGACGAAATGGAGCAAATACGCACCTTTCAATTTACTCGCGTTCCATTTGGACTAAAATCAAGTCCTTATTTGGCAATGCGCACTGTCAAGCAGATTTGTCTCGACGAGGGACATACGTTTTCTGATGCTGCATTAGTGGCTAGTTTCCAGTTGTACATCGACGATCTAGTTCATTCGTGTATAAATGAGGAGACCGCAATGCATTTATCGCAAGATTTAATTGGTCTATTTAAGACTGGTGCATTTCATTTAGTCGAATGGTCCAGTAACTCATTGTCACTGCTAGATATCCCGATTCTCACCGTGCTTGTGTTAATTTTGATGACAAGCAAAGTGTTGCGAAGGTGTTAGTTAGGGCTGGCTTGGGAACCCTCCAATGATACATTTTCCATGACTACGTCTCCGCCCGCCGGAGGGAAGTGTACCAAGCGAATCATTCTATCTACCGTAACGCCAGGGTACACCGGATAAGGACACTCCAAACAAAAGGTACATCCTCGGCTCACGCACACATAGACGCGGCGATGTATGTGCAGCCGCTTGTGCTACGCGCTAAATGATTGACGTGTCGGCCGGTCTCCCCCGTTCTCAGTCGGGGCCACCTCGCCGTCGCGGCAACACGTTTAACGTAAAGTCAGGCCGGCAATTACTTCGCGCGAATCGCGCGACAAATTAAGTCAAGTTACGACCGTAATTGTTATGTTTACGGATGTTTCAATTCATAAATATTTCCGACCACTTGAGTCTAAGTATTTATAATAGTGCGTAATATTAGTTATGAATTACATAGGAACAGATCAAGTAACAGCACGTCGTACCTTGAATACCTAAAACACTTAGTACTTATTTTTAAAATACATATTAATAATAATAATATTTTTCTTAATGAAAAATATATAATAATGAAGTTCGTAATGTAGTAGTTCATTATTTTATGCCGTTATCATTTAAATACTCTTTTATGGAATAATATGCTTTCTTAACTAGAAAATTAAACAGCTCTTTCTTGAATAGAATATATGTACTTAGATCATGAATGTTTGGTATGTGGAGGAATTGGAGCACTATTGCTGTTACACATTTTGTTCAGAAGATTTTTTAAATTTCCATTGACATATCGTCGGGTGACAAGCAAAAGTCACTAATATCTGTCACTGCTCCTCAAAACCTCGTATCTCAGTACTACATCGATATTGAGATACAAGTTTTACTTTAAGTAGGTATTTGTTACTTAGTGACTTTTGGTTGTCAGCCGACGATATCATCTTGAAATTTAGTGTTGTTTATCATTACGTATATTTTAACATAAAATACCAATACATTAATAAATCAGATTTGTTGTTCAGAACACTTGGTGCGCGAGACCGACTCGCACATGGCCGGTTTTTTTTTCATTAATTTACTTAGACACGCATTTTTATCTATCAATTCAAATGAATAATATAGGAATGATGCTAATCACATGTCAAAACAAAGAAAGACGTTTGGACAACCCTGCGTTCGAACAACTACTTATTACCGATGACGTCACAACTGCCCCTAACGGCCGCACTGTCCCTACCCGGTGTACCCTGGTAGCGCGCTTGTTTGACGTGCTTGGTTTGGTAGCACCAGTCGTGCTATACGCCAAGTTGTTAATTAAAGAACTTTGGCTCAGTAAAACAGATTTGGATACAACTCCCCCTGAACACATCATCAAGTGTTACTCGACGTTGATACAAGAATTTTCATTATTAATCAACGTTGACAATCCCGCGCCATATTGATGTGTCATCTGACTGTGTAGTTAATATTGTAGCATTTAGTGATGCCAGTCTTAGTGGCTATAGCTGCGATATTTACCTACATGTGATAAACCTGGCTGGGAATATCAGTGCAAGGCTGTTATGTTCCAAGTCCAAAGTTTCTCCGGCTAAGATAGCTACGCTTGCCCGTTTAGAGCTCTGTGCCGCTGTTTTGATGTCCAAGTTGATTAAAATTGTGCAAGACACTTATCTTGCTCGCATTCCGATTGAAGGTATTCCGACTGGTGTGACCTTGCTGCTGGCGTGCCTCAAGGGGGCATTCTCTCCCCACTCTTATTTTCCATTTTCATCAACTTCATAACTCCGGAGCTTCGCTGTTCTTACCATCTGTACGCCGATGACTTACAACTTTATGATCAGTGCAACGTGAGTGACCTTAATGCAACCATTAACAGGGTGAATCAGGATCTCTTACACATTCAGCGATGGTCACAAAGGTTCGGTTTATTTGTTAATCCATCCAAGTGCCAAGCTATTGTCATTGGTAGCCGTCTCCAGCATGCGAAACTCAACCTTAATGATATTGCTCCGGTCAAGTTCAATGGCAGTCCTATCCCTTACAGTCAGAATGTCAAAGACTTAGGTATCTATCTGGACAATACTCTGAGTTGGAGGACTCAAATTTCTGAGGTCAGTCGGAAGGTGGTGGGGTCACTTCATGGTCTCAATAGACTGAAACGGTTCTTGCCCATCAAAACGAAGATTCTATTTGTACAGACATTGATATTACCCATAATTGATTACGGTGACGCGTGTTATCCTGACCTAAATGAAGAGCTTCTTGACAAGTTAGATCGTCTTTTCAACAACTGTATTCGCTTTATCTTCTGTCTTCGAAAATACGATCATGTATCTTCCTTCCGCTCTCTATTAGGCTGGTTTCCAATCCGCCTACGTCGCAAAATACGTCTGCTCTGCACTCTTTTCTCCATCTTAAATGATCCTCAATCTCCCGAATACCTTAAAACACTTTTTCACTTTTATGGTGTCACTCGAGTCCGTCAACTTCGCTCTTCTGGCAATCTTTCCCTCTCTATTCCGCCTCACCGCACCGGTTTCATGTCCAATTCCTTTTCCGTTCAGGTGGCCCGCTTCTGGAACAGTCTCCCCGTTAATATTAGACGATCTCCTAATAAGCTTGCTTTTAAAAAAAAACTTGTACAAGTTTTTTGCTGGCAGAACCAAGAAATCATAATATTTCTGAATTGTAAGTTTCATCCATATACATATATGTATGTGTATGTGTGTATGTATGTATATTTATTTAGTAGTGGTTGTATATTGTATTATATTATTATTTATAATATTATATAATATCATATCGTATTGTATATATCCTTCCAGTCTTATAAGTACCTACTGTTTTTTTATTATCTTAGTTTCACCGCCCACAATTTTTCTGCTTTGCCTTAAGGTTGACTGGTAGAGAATGCCTTATGGCATTAAGTACGCCTTTTGTACTATAAGTTTTACTTTTGTGCAATAAAGATTAAATAAATAAATAAAAGGTATATATGCTTTTTCCGATTCAATGATCGCTCTTTCATGGATCAAAGCATCGCCTCATAGATGGTCAATTTTTGTAGGCAACCGAGTTGCTCAGTGTTAAGAGAATGTGTCACCAGAAAATTTCTATCATACATATTGTTTATCTCGTAGTATGACGCCATCACAACTGGTTTCACATAGCTTATGGTGGAATGGACCTTTATGGCTGCATAACTTGCCAATGGAATGGCCTATTATTCAACCTTTCCAGGCCGCAGATATTGGACAATTGCCAGAGTGTAAGACCACCACTTTGACAACGCTTGTGCAACTCGAACGTCCTATATTATATGAGTTAGCGCATCGCATATCATCTTGGAGCAAGTTGATGATAACTATAGTTTATGTACTACGTTTTATAAAAAAGGCTCAACCCCGCTGAAACTATTAAAAACATTGAAATTGCTGAAACCGCTTTAATACTCGCAATACAGCATACACATGAGAAAAAACTTTCGAATGCTGATTTACCATTTGAAGTTAAACATCCAGCACTGCTTCCTAAACGCGATCATATAGTCAACATGATAATTGATCATTATCATACTGTGTAATAAAACTAATAATATAATCACTGTTTTCTGATTTTTTCTGATGTAAACACATAATTACCAAGCTGCATGCCAAATTTCAGCTTTTTAGGTCATCTGGAAGTCGGTTAGGTTTTTGATTACTAGTCAGTCAGTCAGTCAGTTGTAAAAATGCCGTTTTTTGGAATTTAATATCTCAATAACTATTAAATCTTTCTTTATGAAATTTGGGGTTCTAATGGATCTTAATATATGTACCAAATTTCATGCTTTTATGTTAGATAGATTTGGAGTAAGTGGGGGGTTAAAAGTGGCTCTAAACGGTTCGTGTAATTATAACACGCGGCTGCCGTCCGCCAGTTCCTGGGGTGAACTTGGCTGGACACGCTGCCGCGTGGCTAGATTTAACACGCGGTTGTTATCCTGCTTCTGGAATATTATCTGAAACAATACCACAAGCCGCTAATTAACCTAATTTGCAAAACATTCCTAAGTGTATTCGGCCACGGCAGGAAAAAACAACTGAATATATGTTACCTACAGTGGCCAGCACCACATACTATAGCTGTTCCCGCGGGCTCGCCTCTTGCTTCTGCCCGGGACCGGTCCTGCAGAAAATTACCTGCAATTGGAATATAGTCAGTCGGGACAAGTGTCTCATAACACTGATAAGCGTAAAGCTTGAAACGCACAGAGCGCGGCAAAGCGTTGTTGCGTGGCGGAGGCGGTTTTTCAGTAAAGCGAATACAGTACGGGGGACGTCGCACCAAATCGCTGCGCGGGATAGCGGAGCGGAAGCGGCGTGTGTGACGTATGAAGCAGTAATTGATACCATCGACCAGGGCTCGGAACCGGTTAATCTCAAAATCCTGAAATATTAGCTAAATATTTTTAATTAGTTTATGCTCTTTATGTAGGACTCAATAATGTATTTGGGTTATTACTTCATATTGTTAGATTCCCTGATTAAGCATGAAATAGTAGACGAAAGAACGATAAGAACTAAAAAAATACCGGTATTTTTCTATGGACAGAATACCGGTTCCGAGCCCTGCCATCGACTGTCAACAGTTTCGGAAAAATCAATAATTCAAATCTACTTTTATCTTTTATGTGCTTGCTTCATATATGATCGGGGACTTTTTTTTGCAATTAGGTGAAACAGTCGTAAGTATTTAAATTTTTTAAAATTTGGTTTTATTAATTTACTTTTAGAGAATAATCTCCATACATTCCTCCCTAATACAATCTACTTGTGGAATGAATTCCCTGCTGTGTTACTTTAATTTCATCATACCTAACGCCCTAAGCAGTTCATGCACAGAAGCTACCGAGAAAACACTACCAAAATAATCACAACACGGTAAATCACATATGTGCCTTCGCAAAGCTCCCTATGGTGCTGTTCTGCACCATCATCAAGCTTTCAGCAGTTCAGGTAACTCCGCAATAAATACTACCAAAGGAGTCAAAACACGGTTCACTAAAATTTACCTAAGATTCCTTGCAAAATTCCCCAGTGGATCATGTACAGAAGCTACTCAGCAAACACGATAAGAAGAGCCGTATCAAAATCCGTCAGGCCATTTTGGAGATAAGTATTGAGGTGCACACACAAACAAACAACGTCTCACCCTAAACGCATATACCTTCTCCGTTCCGTCATGGGTAAAATACTCGTTAGTAGTTAATACTCAATTATAATTTTTAGTACTCTGGCCTCGCTTGCATGCACTAGATATGCGAGGGGAAGGGAGTGCGATATTCAGGCGACTTCCGATAGCCAAATAACGGAAATTGATATCCATAAGGAAGTACTAAACAAAAAGTTACATGTAAAGACGATATTGCAGAAACGCCGGCTCATTCTCAGTGGAGCGGTGGCGCGATGAAGACTGACGCTGGCGTTGTGCTTGTGGGGATGCTGGCGCTGGCAGCGCTGCTGGCGGTGCTGGGCGGCACGCGCGCCGGGGCTGCGGGCGCGTGCGGCCCCCACACTACACCGAAGATAACGGTTTATGCAGGACTAAGATATATTTCCACGGTTGTTGAGGGTAGAGTTTACGGCAAATCATACGGCGAAGATATAATTTTACATTGCTCGGCCAAGAACGCTACACATCTCGAAATAATAAATGAAGACAGTCGGAAATCACTCCAAATTTTAGAAGTTAATACAACTACCGTCCGGTCATGTGTGACGAAACCAAATCTAGGTAAATATGAATACAGCTGCGTGGACAGTGAAACTGGTTGCGAAGACTTTTTGTTTGTTTTAGTAGTACCCGCCATGTCCGTCGAGTCGCCAAGGGTTTATTATAAACTAGAACATGTGTTACAATCGTACTTTGTGCCACTCGGTGAGGATTACGAGGTGTTTTGCAGCGGCCATGATAGTGGAGCTCTCAGTATTAGGACTTGGGGTTCTGAGCTACAAGCAGACGTCATAAGCAGCACGCTTATTAAGTACGGGACACAAGCGGACAGCGTAAGACGGGAGTATTATATTTGTTTCAGTGACATTAAGGCAAAAGGTGTGGAGCAGTATTTACAGGTAAAAGTGGACCATTATCCCGAGTGCCATAATTTTTGGTGCGTTATATCTAATTATAATAGTGAACTAGAATGCACATGGAATTACTCTAGCGACCAAACTTCATATACTTTGTTTCACACTAACCTTACCGATGGCTATGACATCAAGGAACACACGACACTTCTCTGCGCTGATAGTGCAGGTAAAGCGAGTTGTTTATGTAAGGTGAAACAGAGGTTTAAAGAGCGTTTAATATTTGTAATTGACTATAACTTTTCGTTATTGTTGGTGAGTTGCAACGATTTTTTTTGCAATAATCAAACATTTGATATGAACGCGAACGCTATATCACAAGCAACGCTCGATTATAGTGGGGTACTAAACATAAGTTCATTTGGCGTTGCTTTGGAATGTAGGTTCAATCAAAATAGTGATTATAAAGCAGAGTATCGAGACACTAAATTAGATGATAACTGGCGACAGGCGGACTTATCGTCGATGCTCTGTAAGGATTACTGGAAGTGCGTGTTTATACTAGCCCTCCCATATCCGGAGACTGAGTACGAGGTGCGGGTCTACGCTAGATATAAGGCAGCAACAGACGACAGGCTGTGGTCTGAACCCAAGTCTATACTTGTTACCACGAAGCCCAGAGTGGAGGAGTGCGCGTGTAGCGCGGCGCCCGACGCACCGGCGGAGCCGACGACGACTATCTCCGCTGAAATGGCTTCATGTGAGTTATGTACGCTAACAGAAGATACGATTAATGAGGGCTTAGCGCTAAAAAACAAAATTAAAAGGTCATTGAAGAAAAAACTTAATAATATCAAGAAGATTTATGATAATTTGTCGACTGTAATAGAAGTAAACAAATTGCTAAAGAATTAGCCGCAAGTATCGTATTTCGAGAGTAGAAGCCCTAGTCAGATTTTCAGGTAGATAATCAAACGATTGAACTTTTTTTATCTAGTTTAATAAATTAGGCAGTGTAACAATTAGGTGATTTATTCATGATATGTTAATGTCTACTTGTCAGAAAAAACCGGCCAAGTGCGAGTCAGACTCGCGCACCAAGGGTTCCGTAGAACTAAAAATCAAATGTGATTTATAAATTTTTGATAATATACATTATGACCTTCAAGTTAATAGGCCCTTTTAACGAATATATAATTAACAAACTAAACGATTAAATATGAATTAACTTCTGTTCCTTTCTTTTTAAATACAGCGACACTAGGAAGTAACTAATGCAGGAGAACCAACTTTTATTCATTTATATTGTTAGGGTTCCGTACCACAAAACGAAAAAACGGAACCCTTATTGGATCACTGTTCTCCGTCTGTCTATCAAGGCCCTTTATCTCGGGAACGCCTGGGGGTCTACAGTCCCTTGAAGCTGCGAATAAATCAAACTTGTAAGTTAAAGTAAAAAAAATCGGCCGTTTATGCCACAAAATAGTTAATTGTTGAACAAGAGAGCAAAGTAGATTTTTGCTGCGAGTGTTGATGTTGAGTCACTATCCCTTTGCGTTATATGTGCTCGCCGCTGAGGTGAACAGTTGTATGTATCACACGAGAGCAAAGATATTCCGTGTCTTTGAGTCCCTTGCTACGCTCAAGATTTTAATTTCTCAATCATCCATCTCAATTATAGAATCTTTCTCAACATCAACACTCGCAGCAAAAATCTACTTTGCTCTCATGTTGAACAATTAACTAGTGACACTCTCAAGGGAATCAAAATTTATAGGATACTTTCCGTTGACCTAGAACTATAAAATTTGGCAATTAATATCGTCTTATAAGTTATACTATAAGTACAGGGAAAAATCTGAACACTATACATTTGTAATTAAATCATGAAAAATTTAGAGACGCGATACCTGAACTAAGTAGTTATAATAACACACAGCAGCGTGTAATGTTTCCCTTGTAACTCGCAAAAATGTAACTGAGAGATAGGGTGCAGGCTGAAAACCAGCGCTGCGCAGCTGACCCAGCTCGCAGCATATGCTGAGACCTGAGCCCGTTGTCGCAGAATCAATAACCTGCAAATATGTCTAGATGTGTGGTACAGCTGTGTATTTTTTGATGTGGCAATAAATCATTTTTTATTTTGTTTTGTTTATAATACGAGTACAGTTAGCGTCATATACTACGTAGCAGTCAAAGTTGCTAAATAATTCGGTACACCATATATTTTGTATGTACTGAACTATTTGGCCACTGGCTGCTACGTACTAGTACGTAGTAGCCAGTAGTATCACGCTGCCTGTACCTACAAATTTGTACGGAACCCTCGGTCTGCGCGTCCGGATCGTACTTGTCCGGTTTTTATTTTTAAAAATGTTTAAACTAAGCTAAAGTAAGTACTTAAACATTGTAAGCAAGTTACTTGCATTTTTTTTCTGCTACCCGGTGAGGGACAGGGGTGAAAGTAACTGTCGTGGGATGTGTAACAATTATTGCGATTGGCCTTATTTCAGTGTTTAGCAGTAACAATAGTTTACATAAACACAAACGTTTATTACTTGTATGACAAAACCCTATGTGTATAAAATAGGTACACTATCGCTCATAATGATTTAGGCCCCCATACATTTTTCCATACATCTATATACAAAAATGACTTTCAGAAATACACTGCCAAGTCAGAGTCCCTTGACAGTTTTGCGTGCATTTTGCATTTTTTATTTAGCTGACTTATTGAGCCTTAAATCCAGTGCCAGAGACCCCCCTTTTAAAATGGTAGTTTTCTTTTTGCAATGACTTAAATAACTACTAATTGCTCAGTAAATCAGCTAAATAAAAAATGCAAAATGTACACAAAACTGTCAAGGGACTCTGACTTGGCAGTGTATTTCTGAAAGTCATTGTTATATACAGATGTATGGAAAAATGTATGGGTGCCTAAATAATTATGAGCGGTAGTGTATAGGCGATTAGAAATAAACGGTTCTTTTACTAAGCAATCTCTCTTTAAATACAACCTCCTCCACCTTCCTCTACATACCAACCCTTCTTCATTACAAACTGCTATATTGCACCCGTATCTAAGCTAAAGAAACGCGAATTTATGACCATTTTCCAATAACCAACGTTTATTTAAGTACTTACATAAAGTAACCAACAGCCCATCAATATTTTGTCCGGAGTAGCATCGTGAAATCACGGACCTAACGTTAAATATAAACTTTTTAAATCTTCCATACAATGCAATTTTAATGAACACCGTCCACGATTAAAGACGATTTGGTGCTAGTGTTGGTAAAGACTCAAGTTTTTGGAGTCTCGAAATCAAGAACTTCGTACTTACGGGTCTCCAATCTTAAAAGACTTCCGAGTCTTTTGAGTCATGAGTCGAGTCCTTTTTCGAGTCTTATTGAGTCCTGTAGTCACAACTCGAGCCTTAGAAAAGACTCGAACGATCGTATCTATTATTTATTTTTTACTTTAGGCGTGCTTCAAAATATTTCAATCTAATAGCAAAGACTAACTTTTGAAGTTTCTATCCAGAGAACTGATTTCTACAGTACCTACTTCTTTGAGTAGGCCGCGTAACCTTACGTGTTTCTACAAGTACAGTTGAGTTCTAATCATAATAAGTTAAAAGCCATTTGTTTACACTTAGTAAACAAAACTCTCAAGTCTCTATACAAGACTCGAGTCTTTATAGAGGACTCGGGTTTCTACAAAACACTCGAGCTTCGATTAGTCTAAAAACTAAGTAGTGTTTCGGAATGAAGACTCCAAAGACTCAAGTCTTTACAAACAGTATTTGGTGCACCCTAAGTATAGTCAGCATAAAAAGTACGCATCTGAAAAATTCAAAAGTCATCATTATAAGCGAAGAAGAGCTTATGACTTCTTCATATGCGTAGCTACATTTGATGCTGAATAATATATTGATGTGTGATCCTATAATCCATGGTCTAAGGAAACACGGTCAGCTACTCCGGATCGTGACACAAGCCTACGTCACTGTACAGCCTGTACACACACGAACTCACACAACGACCGCCGACCACGGATAGGCTCGATACATGCTCGATAGCAGTGATAACTTAGGCTTGTATCACTCGCACAATAGTACATTACTATAGCCGGTTGCAGACCAAGTAGATATAGACGGATAGGGATACGCGGCCTGCAGCCCAACGTTTCTCGCCGTGATTTGTATATTGTTTTTCTCAAACATATGCAATGAAATAAAATAAAAAAAACACTCAAAAAAACAAATTTAACAGACACCATGTTTGACATTAAAATTTCAAAAAAAATACTTCTCGGCCTTGGCCTTCAATTTTGTATGAAATTCCTTTACAGCTCTCCCGAGTTGTTCCGCCTGCAACGTGATACTTTGAAGCCTATTATAACGCACGTAATCACTGTTTCATTGCATGTTTGGGAAAAGATGTTTTCACCTCAGCGGCTCGAAAATGGCGGTTATGTTGCGTGAAACCAGTGAGCAAAATGCAATTTTGCTGCGAGCGTGAAAAAACTAACTTTTTAAGGTTTCATATCGTACTTCATTCTCTCTATCACTATTCCTTTGCGTTATATGTTCTCGCCGCTGAGGTGAAAAGTTGTATGTATCACACGAGAGCAAAGATATTTGCATCTCGTGTCTTTGAGTCCCGAGCAAGCGAAAGATTCTATAATAGAATTCAAAATTTGAATCTTTCGCTTGCTCGGGACTCAATATCAACACTCGCAGCAAAAATTTACTTTGCTCTCTTGTTTAACAAATAACTAAAAAAAAAAAAAACTATTCCCCGTGGTGTCATAACATGTAATTTAGTATCATGCTATAATCAGTGTTGCGCGAGCAGCTCGGACACGTGGTCGGCGATGGTGCGCGCCGCGTCCCCTGCGAGGATACTGCGATGCGTGGCCGCTAGCTGGCGCGTGCGCACCTCACCCGCACACAGCGCCGCCAGCCCATAGTCCTCCTTCAGCGTCACGAAGTTGTCGCGCGCCGTGAACAGCGTCACAGGCGCGTGTAGCCGCGCCGCGGGCCTGTACTGGTAGCCGATAAGCAGTTTACGGCACATGCTGTGCGCCGCGTCACGCACCGTGTCCTTCTCAACGCCTGCACCAACCATCTCTGCTACACGGCTCAGGCGTGCCTCGCCATCCGGAAGTCGCTCCAGCTCGTCTGCCAGCTGCACAATGAAAACCAACGTCAGACTGCCATGATTACACTGCACTGCAATTTTGAGACAGCGTTAATAGTCTAGTGCGTTATCACCGAGCGCTCAGCTTAAAATATGGTATGTAGAGGCGTGATATGCCCTCCAATTCACGCATGAAGTCTTTTTTTATACCACGTCGGTGGCAAACGAGCGACGCGTGGCGCGTGCGTGTGGCGTCGGTGGTCGGAGGTAAGGCCCACCTGATAGTAAGCTGTCACCGCAGCCTATGGATGCCAGCAACTCCTAGGGGTGTAACATACGCGTTGCCGACCCAGTCTTACCATTACACTATGCAAGCGTAAAATCTGGCACAATTCCAGCGTACGTTGCCACTGAGTGTGCTATAAGTGCTCGAAGCTAAAAAAATAATTCGCTTTTTACTCTTATGGAATTACGGCCGAACTCTATTGTACTCGATACTTAATAGTCCCCGAGCCGGGTACAAAAATCGTAAGTCATTACCTCCCGGGCGATAACATGTATCATGTGCTTAAGGGGGTTATATTCTGAAACCCCGTGGACGTTAGCTGGGGCTCTGTTGGTGGATTTGGTATTTCTACCCTCTCAAACACGTAAAAATATATTGTTAATGTAATTTTCTCTCGGTTGATATTCAAATTCAATATAATCAAATATCTCGAAGAAATAAGTCAGCTGACAACGAAGTGCTGATGATAGTCAACTGAAGTTTTATTTCCCTCAAGATATTGCGTTAGATAACATTCGATACTATCCCGTTGCTGTCCGTCCGTTGTTGTCCTGTTGCTGTATCCCGGGCTAAAAGATGGCAACGAAGATATGCATTACAGACACCCGCCTCACCTCAGTTGAGTCCAGATCACAACACACATTTGCGAAGCAGGCGAGAAAGTTAGCGTCATCGGGCCGCAGTGTAGCCGCTCGGTTCTTCATGGCGATCGCGGTGTGCGTTTCGATGAACTCGGGCGAGCCATCCACGAGTACGAGTCGCGTGGCGCAGCCGTCCTGTTCTAGTTGTAGCGCCATCTCGAAGGCGACGCCGGCGCCGAATGAGTAGCCGAGCAGCGCGTACGGCGGCTGAGGCTGCGCGGCGCGCACGTGCTGGACGTAGAAGCGCGCGAGCGCCGGCATGTCGTCGAGCGGCGCCGCGCGCGCGCACTGCAGCCCGTACACCGCGCCGCGCACGTGACTCGCCACATCGCGCAGCAGCTCCACCGAGCCATCGATTGGATGCACCTGCCGACGAAAACAGTTAGACCGCGTTTGCGTACAGGCTGCATGCTGCGGGACTAACCAAGTGACTATAGCCGGTGATAGCTTGACAGGTTGCGCGTACGCAAGCAAGCGACTATGAGGTTTCCCGCGTGGACGGTAGCGTGGCATGTAACTTATACATGAATGCGGTGGTGTATATAATGATATAATACTCGACATACTCGTTGTCAACTAAATATATTCCGTCAATTTAGGAGATCTTACTTTAATTTAGCCGATTTGGAAGGATTTGGCCTAGTTGTACATTTCAACAGATTTCAATATGATATTCCCTTGTCACGGCGCTGCTGCTGTCTTATTAATTTGTCATTAGGTCATGAACCATGTTATGGCAAAGTTCAATAATTATTAAACTCACTATGTCCTAAACGCTAAAAGCAGAAGGCGCGAATACGTGTATAGAACAATTTAGAAAGTGGATACAAGAAATATATACGGTTAAATCAGTTTTACATACCATAAATATCAGTTTATCATTTTGATTTGTGGGGGATTGCGACGGCAGCTTGAGGAGCACTTGCTTTGGCACGAGTTCTTTAGGGGTGGTAAACTTAAGTAGGTCGTTGTCAACTGATGCCGCAGACACGCCATTAGGTACGGCATTGGGTACTAGTGCGGCTAGCTTTGAGGCGTCGCCAGCCATACTGCGCAGCTTCCCGAACGTGAGCGCGCGGATCTCCTGTACGCCGAGCAGCACATCGTAGCTTCGCTCCAGCGTCTGCTTGATTTCTGTGCCCATCAGTGAGTCCATGCCCAACTCAACTAAGGGCGCCACCTCCGAGACTTTTTTGATATCTCTAATGCCTGTAGCCAAAAACAAGTCCTCATCATTTTAAAAAAAAGGAAGGCTAGAATGGAAAATGATTCTCGCTGGTGCTCGACAAGTATGGAAGTCAACGATATATGCACCATTGAATTTCTCTGCAAACGTAAAATGTACTCCTACGCATATCCCGAGAAATATAAAACTTTGCGAACATGAATGTGAATTCATGTTCGAACGTAGCACACGGGAAGCATATATTGCAACAAAGAAGAATGTCTAAAAGTGATGCATTTTATTAATACTTTAATACTTTAGTAAAATACGCACCGAGAACATTAGCGACGGCTTGCACAAGGTCCTGCACACAGTTGTCTTGTGCGCGCTTGTCGGCGAGCACCATGGACGAGACAACCGCGTGCGGCGATGCCAGTAGCGTCTCCAGCGTCTGCAGGCACGAAGCGATGCGCTGAGGCACCGTGCCGCAAACCTCGCTGTCCTCGCCGTCGCGCATGGCGGCGACAAGCCCCACGTCCCCGACGGCGCCCCATTGCACCGCCAGCGCCGGCAGCCCGTCCGCTTGCCGCCGCTCGCACAGCCGCTCCATGCCGCTGTTGGCGAGCCCGTAGTTGCTCCAACCCGGGTTGCCGCGCCCACAGGACACCGAAGAGAACGCCACGAAGTATTCCAGCTCCGGAGTCAGCTCGCGTGACGCTAGGTCCAGCGAGCGCGTCACTGTAGGTATAATGTCATGATCACTATAACCAGCCTACTTCCACGTCCCAATGAAAAGCATTGGTCTTATTTCATGGATGATAGAAAATTAGCTATAGTCCTTGAAATTACACATTATAAATGCATATCACACATTACAGATGGGACCCTGTCACTTGACCTATTAACTTATGCCGTAATGCTTCATTAGACCTAATGTTACACTAGATCTAATATTTTTTTCTTTATAACAGAAAGGGTCTAGCAGGCTAAGCTAACAAGAGTGGCCTCCGCAAGGGATTTGGTTATAATTTGAGGTGCAGTAGTGGCAGGACCTAAGAACACTGTATGCGTAATATCAGCCTTCGCTCTTCTTTTGTTTCAGACTTATTCGCGAAAATGTCAAACAATCAAGGTAATTTTAAACTGTTATTTTAGCTAAACCAAGCAAGGGAGAGTAACCAAATAAATTCAGAAATAAGGAGCTTGAAATGGGGTTCATAATGCATATTTTTACATACATTCATATCCTTGAACTAGGATGGAAAAAAAAGAAAAATATGCATTAGATTTAATGAAACATTACATCAAATGAGGTATACAGTACTAACGTTGTTAGGGAGTCTCACAAGGGAGAACCATTACAGATTACGTATATATACAACGATGGATCGATCAATCCACGAAGATTCTTATTCTTAAATGCGCTATGGACCAACCATGAAAAATACTCTTAGACATAAACGCTGAACTGACTGTTCAAAGTTTTAATTTCTACAAGTCTCCACTACCTTTGACACGTGGTTTCCGTTAAGCGCTCAGTAGCTATCATCGTCCCAGCATTTTCCCGATTTTAACTTGAAGGAGTCTGGCGTCCGGTATGGCACTCAATTCAAAGACTTTGTGCATTGCTCCGACCTTCAAACCCAGAACACACCCCACTCACCCACCACCACCACCTCACTGGGACGTATTATATTTTCTTATAAAGAACGCAGCTCTGCTCTTAGCAAGACTAAAACTTTGAGTCTCTCACCGTCGATCTTGGGCTTAGCTACGGAGCGGAAGGTGTCTGGGGTCTGATTTTCGAGGATGGCGTCGCGCAGGACGGCGGCGAGGTTGAAGATGCCGCCGACGGGTGCTGCTGTCGCCGCCTCGTGCAGCAGCGCTCGCGCACCCGCCGCCGTCGCCGCGTCCACCGCTGACACTAGCACGCGGACGCCCAACGTGCGCCATCTAACATACACGATTAATAGAAGATTGTTAATCGAGGGAAGTCGAGTGAAAGTCACCCATCTCTCACTTCGTTCGAGCGTAGAAATGGATGGTTTTACTCGAGTTAATGATAGTCCCCACTAGAACGCTCCGTGTCGGAATAGCGCCGAGAACGGGCTGCTGCACAGCCTCGGCCGTAACTAGATCGTCCGTCAAACGTTTGTGTTCACTAGAAAGCGGCGCCGGGACGGGCCCGGCCGCGCAAAGGCCTGTGCCTTGCTGTCATAGATAACGCACCGACCCGGACACCGGACATGGAACAGCCTATTGTAAATCATCCTTTAAACAGTCTGCGTTTGAATTCGAATACGAGGTAAATTATATGGAAAATATTTTTTTAACTACTTTTCTGCTCTTGAGCAGTAATTTGCCATTTTTAGCACGCCACTTAAATGAACAATGACTCACTTCCAGAGTATGAGAAAAGAAAAATACTTTTCTGTTACAGCAGAACAGAAATATACATATTTCAGCAATGAACAATGACTCACTTACAGAGTATGAGGAATGTTTTCTTTTTTAAATATAAGTCTGAATGTAGCTCACCTGCGGATGCACCGGGCTTGGTAGCCGGTGCGCACGCCACTTCGAGAGTTCATAACGAGCGTGCGAGCGCCTCGACTTACTAGCCACTCGCCCAGCTCCAGACCGAAGCCACCCAACCCACCTGCAAGTGCAACAGAGCAAATAAAAAAATGCGCAACAAGAAACATCACCATTAAAGTAGCAACTAATGTATAATGACCGACGAGTACGTAGCTCTTGTCGGGGTGCATGAAAGTGCGCGGCATGGCGGATAGCTGCGCCGGCGCCGCCTCCCCGCCCGCTTCCTCCCGCACGCAGATCAGCACTTTGCCGATATGCTTTCCCGACGCCATGTACCTGCGTCAGAAACAGCAATTAGTGATGGTTGTTTTGCGAACGTTAAGTTGGAATTAGTTATCAACTCACCTAAAGGCTTGTTCGATCTGGTTGTAGCCGTAAATAGTGGCGGGTAAAGGGCGTACAGCGCCAGCAGCAATTCCTTCGGCCAGGCAGCTCACCACTTCTGCCTTTTCAGGGTGGTCGATGCGCGCGTCAAACAGCATGTCTAGAAAGACACCGTGCACCGTGGTGTTGTTTAGTAGCATCCCCATGCCGAGCGCCATATTAGCGCTGAGGTCCGCCTTGCCGATCTCGAGGAAACGGCCGCCCACGGCGAGGCAGCGCAGCGATGCCTGCAGATGATAGCCTGCGAGCGAGTTGAGCACGAGGTCGACGCCGCGGCAGCGCGTGTGGTGCAGCACGAGCTGTTCGAATGAGCAGTCGCGCGAGTTGCCGATGTTAGCGTCCGGCAGCCGAGGGAAGCGCTCGCGCAGGAAGGCGCGCTTGTCGGATGTGCTCACGGTCGTGAACACGGTGCAGCCGGCGTGCAGCGCGACGGCGATGGCCGCCTGCCCCACGCCGCCCGCGCCCGCGTGCACCAGCACGGCTTCACCGCGCTGCATGCGCCCGCGCACCACGAGGGCGTAGTACGCCGTCGCGTACGCCACCGGCACGGTCGCCGCCTCCTCCAATGACCACTGCTCTGGCACTTCCCACATAAAACCTACATCGGCCATTACCGTAGTAGCTAGGCCCCGGGTAACTATGCCCATCACACGCTTGCCAGTGGAAGAGCGGCCGCTGAATTCCATTCCGAGGATATTACTTTCCTGCAAAAGCAACGAAAATGGTTACGGTGCAAAGCAAATGTGCTTCTAGAAGAGTTATTTATGTTATACAAGATTGAGACCGTCATGTTAATAACCGATTAGTTCTGATTATTAGCGATTTTGTCCATTTTAGATGGGAATAGTGAAGGAATAATGGTGAACTATGTATGTTAGCTTCTAATGTACCTTTTTAGCAAGGGCACTCTTGGACGCGATGGGCGCCAGTTTGCCTGTGGCGACCATGATGTCGTGGAAATTGAGCGACGAGTAGTAGACGTGACACAAGTTGGTCTCTGGCCGCTGCGGTGGGCCGCTTTCAATCCAGCGCAACGATGACAGATCGCCGCGCGTCAGCGTGTTCGCGTACGCGTGCTGCACCTGAGGATTGCGGTTGAAGTTTACTCCTCCGCAGAAACTACGTGTTCTCGATCGAATAGAGAAGGTCGCACCTGTACTGAAGCATCCGTGTCGTCGAGCAGTAGATGGCGGAAAGTGCCCCAGACGCCGTCACGCAGCACGTTGAAGGCAAGATCGCGTCGCACCTGCGCCCTGTATGCGGGTGCATCAGGGTCGAATGCGGTGGCTCCGGGCAGATAGTAGAGACGCAGGCGGTCACCGCCGGGCTCGCGCCGCAGACACGTGGCCAGGCCCTGCACACCGGAGTCCGGCGCACGCGTCCACACGTACACGCGCATGTCCTCGCTCTCGGCACGCTTCATGGCGTCCTTCAGAAGCTCCACCCAGGTGTAGTCAGCGTCGCGCACCTCCAGCACTACCCTCGCCGCGGGCACGGCTGCGGCGCGCCGTAACAACACATACTCGCGCGCACCGAAGCATTTGCGCGACACCTGTATGAACATGATTGTTGGAGAACATGTGTGCAACGCCTTATTGTAATGAAGTGTGTTGCTGCCCTTATAGTTTGTAATTTATTATCATGTCTATGGCTGTAAAGAATATATAAACGACAGAAGTCTTTGAATAAAATTCAGTTCGGCAACAATCCTTGAAGTGTTTACATTTATTTATATTCGTATGCTCCCTCAGTAAAGAGAGATTATCCAGTTCATCCCCATCATCAGGAGAAACTCCTACACATGATAACCCTCACTTCAAGCTTACGTCTTCTCCTCCTCGTCTTTCGTCGTAAACAACTACTGGAATCAAAAGCTTAAGAGGGGGTACCACGCCAAATTGCAGTTCGCAGATTGAATATTTACCTATCATAATCAAGTCTAAATGCCAAAAAAACCAATTACACGAAAATTAGATCATATTTGCTATTTTTGAGTTTGAACAAAACCATTAAAAACTAAAGTTGGCTCGATAGAAAAGAATCGTCAAAACATGTCTAATTTTCACCTAATTTCAATTGTGTGACGTTACCTTGCATACTATCGAAGTAAAAAAAATACATAAAATACCTTTCGACATAATAAATTTTTGTTATTAGCGATTTATCAAAATGTTGTAATTTTTCTGAGTTATTGAGGTAAAACATATTTGGCGCATAAGCCCTTTTTCTTCTGCGCGATACCGTCTCTTCCGTCGCACGTTCCGCGCGGCGCAGTATATCTGCTGTTGCTGTTCACGGGCGGAGCCAGTCCCGACCGCTCCACTGAGACGAGAGGACTGTGTTGGGAGCGCTCAAGACTGCGAAGTATATATAATAGTATCAACAAGAGTGTGTCCCAAATAAAACGTTGAGTTTATAAAACCCAACACTATAGTTTATGAATAGCAAGTAAAAGTTTGATGTAAACTTCTCAACAAAAAATCTAATATCTACCTTATGTTACAAACTTTACAGTTCAAATTACAACGTTATCATTGCACGGCAGTCAACCTCGGTTAAACGATTGTGTGTATTATATGCAAAAATAGACGATGAATTTCTCTTACGTATGAGTCTTACTCCAAGTCAAATTATTACACTAAATGTAAGGTTTCCGTAGTCAACTAGGAACCCTAGTAGTTTTGCCATGTCCGTCTGTCTGTCTGTCTGTCCGTCTGTCTGTCCGAGGCTTTGCTCTGTGATTGTTAGTGCTAGAAAACTGCAATTTGGCATGGATTTATAAAGCAATAAATCTGACAAAATGGTAAAACAAAATCTAAAAAAAAAAATTTAAGTGTACCTCTCCTACACGTAAAGTGGGGATGTCATTTTTTTTTGCTTCAACATTATGGTGTGGGTTGTTGTTGGATAGGTCTTTCAAAATGAATAGAGGTCTTCATCAAACATTTTTTGATAAAGTGAAATTTTTCGGAAACACTCCAAAAGAAAAAACCGGCCAAGTGCGTGTCGGATCACCTACAAAGAAGGGTTCCGTAGCGACACCTACCATATACCAGTCCACATTTAAAACCACTAATCTAGTAGCTCTGTGAGCTGTGTAGACCTCGTGAGTGTGTTTATTTTACTTTTCAAAATTTTACATGACAAACAAAGAAAGAATATTTTACGAGAATCAGTGGAAAAATGCGCCCCGATGAGGAGCGGAAACCGAAATCCGCCAGCAGAAACACACGAAATCATTGAGAATATAAATTGTTCTTGATAATTTTCATAAACTGAGGCGACAAAAACAATTCTATTTAATTATCGTACCTACTTACAAAATTTAACTAGAATCGGTTGATAAATGCGACCTGTAGAGGGGGAGAAATCGACATCCGCCCGCAGAAAAATACTTTTTTCCAAAAACTGACGCGACAAACCAATATGTGGCCTTATCAGCGGGAAGGGACCTTACTGTCGGTATTGAGTTATGTATATCACCATAATCTACATACACTGAGCTATCGAACCATATCAAACATGCATGTAGGTTTAATAGATATATTTATTTTATAATTGAAACTCAAAAGTCAGAAAAGGTGATTGTGAGAAAATTGAATTCAAACTTATAAACCCAATTGAAGTATGTTATTCTTGCAAGTTACATAGATAATATGCTATTTGAGGAGTAGATTGTATGGGCTTTCAGGTTTCAAGTACAATTTTGTAATTGTATATCTGTTTTCGTATAGTTTACCTTGGCAAAGTGCATAAAGTAAAAAAAAATGCTGAATTTTTTACTTAGATTCCTATTTATAGTGTATTTCCATTACATATTATAGAAGGAGATTACATATTATTATAAGTAATTAAACACTCAATAAGAACTACTTCGATTTGAATCAACGTTGTCTATTATAAAAATATATTTATTTTAACAAAAATAGCTTTGTGGTTATAAATCTAATTAAACAGTCAAAATCAACAAACATATATATCTACTACGCTAAAACATAGCCAAATGAGATCAAATTAATACAAGAAATATTAAAAAAGTAGTTTTTTAAGTCTCAAAATTCAAGATAAAGTTTAGTAAAAAGTTGGTACAACCACTTTATATTTTCTGAAAGGGACCTTATTGTTAGTGGTAAAATATTTAGTGATATCATCTGATAACAACGATTTTGATAGTTTTAATTTTAGAAAACTTTAGTATTAAACTCTTACCAAAAACCTATAATTTTGGGTCGGCAAACACTAAATGATTAACGTATTTGAAAAGGGACCTTAGTGTCGGACGTAAAATGTTTAGTGACATTGTTAAGAATAAGACTTACTACAAAATACAAATTTGTTATTATCATTATTAGAAATCAAACATGTTATTATTATTAAGTTACTATAAATCTCTAAGGACACGAATTGGTATAAATTGTCTATTACTAGCTTACTCCTAATGGTGATCAATTATTGATGATTTACCTTACTCTAATAACACGCATTTTATGATAATTCAGAATGACGTTTTTTACAAAAGTATTTTCCATTTCTGACTTGATTTCTGTGGCCTGTCTAACCGCAATAAGAGCATGCAGGAATTTTTCTTTTAGTCGTAGGAACAGAGGTCTCTTTTTCTGTGTCTGTATTTGCAATAGGCTTTACTCTTTCATGATCATGAGGTTGATCATTACAGTATCAGCACCTTCCGCACGTACAAACAAAACACAAGTTCGATGACCAACTGACGACCGACACGATTGAATTCAAGCGGGTGCGCAGCGAGTGAGGGAGCGCACAGAGCCGACGCCACGAGTCAATGAGAGAACAAATCCTTTGATACGCCCCGACAAGTACCGACACGTCTTTCAAACCGATACCGAGCGCACAGAAAGAATACAAGAGGGGCACTGACAGTAAAGTCCCCTTTTCACTAAACTTTAAGGGATGTTCTAAGTCTTTAAAAATCGATTTAAAAACTTGTGTCTTTGTCGCATTAAAAGTTACAAACCATTTGTTGTGTTGTATACCTACAAGCAACATTAGTGACCATGTTAGCTTGAAATCCTCCTTGTTTTTGAAAGCTATTAATAACCATTTGTTAATATCATGCACAAAAACTTTCTCAAAAATGTGACAAATACTTTTCTAAAAACCGCATCTAGATCGGTTTAACCGAACGCGAGTTAATTGTGGACAAACAAACGTAAATACAAACATACGGGTCAAACTGAGAACCTCCTTTTTTATGAAGTCGGTTAAAAACAAATGTTCACATAATGCCGAATAAAAAACTGCAGTATTTGAAAAAAAAACTGCAGTGTTTGAAAACAAAAAAACTTACATCCATTTTATCAACTAGGCCAAAAACTACACAAATAAATGTGAAGATTAATATAACAAACATGTGCATCGAATACAGAACCTTATATTTTGAAGTCGCTTACTTTTGGGGACGACTAAAACACGAGGACGATTGAAACGTTTCAATCGTCCACAGGCAAGTTGTTTCTATCGTCCCCACACCACGTTTTTCACTTCAATGACAAATATTATATATAAAAAAACTCGAACGCTGATCAACGGCCATTAAAAACATTTGTTTATTCCTAACTATAACACCAAAATAATTTGATTAGCCAAAATACAAGAGTAAACGAAGTTATAAGAGAATATACGAGAGCACAAATACTTACTTTTTACCGCGAAAAACTGGCTTGGCTCGTAAATACTCCCGTCTCGTACCGGCGCTCGAGCACTCTGGCCAAGGATTCAATTATGACCGACCGCATGTTCTGAATGTTGCGTCAGACGCGTACGTATTATAGTTTTCGAGAAATTTGACTTGTTTCAATCATGACGTGTTTCTATTGTACCCGGTCTACCCTACTGTTCATGCCTTTACTAAGTGGGCGCTTTTTTTTGCTTCAACCCTATGGTGTGGGGGGTTGTTGGATAGGTCTTTCAAAATAAATAGAGGTCTTCATCAAACACTTTTTGACAAGTGAATATTTTTTGAACTATTCCTTTCAAGAGAAAAAAAAATGAATCCTCCTCTAACTTTTGAACTATGGGTCCAAAAAATATGAAAAAAATCATGAAAGTAAAATTTAATAAAGACTGAATGAAAACTATAGCGGACATGATCAGTTGAGCTGTTTTTCAGCTATCGTAAAAAGTCTTCCCTTCTTAGTAAAAGACGTATGAAACGCTGTGAAGGTATTCTCTTTTGCTTGTTATTGATCTTTTTAAAGCAAGTTCATTGGGAATATACCGAACGGAACCCTACACTGAGCATGGCCCGATATGCTCCTGGCCGATTTTATTGTAGCCATATAATAGGTCGATTCATAAAAGCTGGCGCGGATTTTATATCAAACTGTCATATTTTTCACAGTCATTTTGCGTTAGCTTTTGTCAATTAACTTATACTTCATTTACCTTTGTATATATATATAAGCATAATCCGCTAGATTCCGGGGTGGGTTGCTAGTTAAAAACGATTGTTAGTCTGTACGTACCATTTCCTAAAAGCATTTATAAATTTACTTACCTACTCGTAAGTAATAACTTTTTTGATGACTTCAAAACTATAACATATTTAAAAGAGGTTGCAATCGTTTCACCTAGAATATGGCTGCTACACGTCAGAATATGGGCGTTCGGATTGCGGAAGGACATGCAAAAGGCTGCCAGCGCTTACGTCACGATCGATAAAGACTTCAATATCCCAATCAAATACCTAACGCGGTCGCGCGGCTGTCAGGGAGACTTATCTTAATGCCCAATTGACGCCGTAGTCCATGGACGTTTTTAATTTCTAATTAACACCGTAGTCTATGGACGTTCTTAATTTCCAATTGTACCTAACAAATAAACATAACTGTCGCTTATTAAATAATCATGTTTCATCTGTCTGGATGGGCATATACTATGCGGAGTGAGCGAGGCAGCAACAGACGCATCGCCTTTACGCACAGCGGGGCCAGGCGCGGGACGCGCGGGTGAATTCTACTTTTTTCCTGGCGTTATGCCCCCTCTTAACGTGTCGTCCTAGAACGGGAATGCTCAATTAGTTACTACTCAAAGCAGAGAACAGAGCGGTCTACTATGGGAACGACGATGCCTAATTTCTCTTATGCAGCCGACTACGGTGCCTCTAGGCCACAAAGATAAACATAAAATATGTGTGAAATAAACATTTTATTTGCCATATCCATATGCTATATTAGAACGCTCTCAACAACACTAGTGGTTACGTATGACATAAAAGAACAAGCAATACCAGTGTAAGACCAGCGGCGAGCGCCATATGCTGTGCGTGCTCAGGCTTGCGCGCTGGCTCCTCCAGCAGCACGAAGCTGGCGCTGGCTGCCAGCGCAGCCAGGATGCCAGGCCGTGCCAGCACGTCCGCTCCCAGCACCATGTGGCAGCCTGTCCCCAGTCCGCCATCTGCCATGTCTTTATTCGACACCTGCTTTTACAAGCTTTAATTTAACTGCCGCTGCAGGCACTGTACTAAATAATCTGACATTAACATTACCTGTCCGCATGCTGTACCTTTTGTAATATACACTTTCAGTAACACGATCGGGTTTATAATCGATGTAAAACATTCGTACCTCTCACACATCGTGCGACATGAACGCGATCATGCTAGCGAACCTCATTCATTGCTATAATTAATGTTTACGAGCAGGTAGTTGTTTGTATCATTGTGGTAAGATGGCTAATATAAAGATATAGCTACATACTAAACTATCATGTTAAATATTGAAACATCCAAGACTCGGCAGCAAAATCTTCAAGCTCATCCCGCAAACAAAAAACACAAACAGAGATCGACAGGTACCCAAACCCCACAATGTCTCACTTTATAATCAAAATTAAACTAAATCGAAGTCTTAAGTAAAACAATTATGTCTCCATGAAGCTTACTTAACAAGGGTTTACAACTCTTTTTTTTTTTGGGTCATGTGCTGGCCAGCAGCCTTGCGGCTTTAGCTGGGGGTCCTGACTGGCTGTGGACGGACGCCTCTAATGGGGCCATCCGACAGCTCGGGGTGGGTTTACAACTCGTGCGAAGCTCACTTTTATACCAAGTGGGTCCATCGCGGTGGAGTACTGAGACGCGTCGGCGCCGGCCGCTAGCGTCGCGCTCGCACGTATCTGCGGCTCGCCCTGCAACGCTACGCAGAAGCATGATGTTAATACATGAACAATATGACGCACTTCTCGGTTGAAATAAAGTTTTATTGTGGCATACTAGCCATATAAATAATTTTAGATTTAAATCTTGCAATCGACTGCGCAATGTCAAGCATAGCAATTTGAAATATTTAGAGCCGGGGCCACACTGCTGCGTGCGCACGAGCCACGAGCAACCACAGATATCACGGTAAAGCAGATCCGCGTATTTAAGTTGAACGATTTCTATACATCTGATATATTCTCACTAATGCACAAATCAGAAAGTTTGAGAGAGACAGACAAGTGAAATCTGTCATGTCAGTGTCTCTGTCTTCATAACTGAAAATTGTATTGTATATTGTGGTGTGTTAAATTTATATGGGATTTAACATCCTGGTGTGCTTTCAAATGGAGACAATTCGTTAACAGCCGAAAATGATCGTACTATCTGTCGCATTCTAACTCATTTGGTGCACCATAAGGATTTAACGAGACAAATATGAAAAATGATCTGGCTTAATACTGCGAGTCTGCTTTTCTCCGATGTCCGTGGGTCCGGCTCCAGGCTTTTATTCTGTTTCTGTTCTGTCAAGTTCTGTCATATTATTATTCCGGTTGAGGTCTTCATATTGAAAGCTTGGTTTTGTTTTTTGACCGAGCGAGCGAAGCGAGCGAAGCGTCTTAGTTTCAGCTTCGACGAAATTTTTTTCGTATGTCTGTCCGGAATCCGGATGTTCTCCTCTACAGGTCGCATTTCTCAACCGATTCTCGTGAGATTTTGTGAGCAGTTTTTATGATTAGATAAAAAAAATTTGTCGGAGCCATTTTTTGGAATTTTAGAAATTTGAAAAAAAAAAATTTTTTTTTTCGTACTTCTGTCCGGATGTTTTCCTCTACAGGTCGCATTTCTCATCAGAAATGTTATATAAAATTCTTATGTCGAGTCAATTTTTGAAAATTTTGAGGTTTGAAAAAAAAACAACAATATTTCGTATGTATGTCCGGATGTTCTCCTCTACAGGTCGCATTTCTAAACCGATTCTCGTGAAATTTTGTGAGCAGGTTGAATGATTAGATAAAATTTTTTGATCGGAGCCCGTTTTTAGAATTTTAGAAATTTGAAAAAAAAAAATTTTTTTTTTCGTACTTCTGTCCGGATGTTTTCCTCTACAGGTCGCATTTCTCATCAGAAATGTTATATAAAATTCTTATGTCGAGTCAATTTTTGAAAATTTTGAGGTTTTAAAAAAAAAACAACAATATTTCGTATGTATGTACGGATGTTCTCCTCTACAGGTCGCATTTCTCAACCGATTGTCGTGAAATTTTGTAAGCAGGTTTGATGATTAGATAAAATTTTTTGGTCGGAGCCAGTTTTTAAAGTTTTTGAAATTTGAAAAAAAAAGTTTTTTTTTTCTTATTTATATCGAGATGTTTTCCTCTCCAGGTCATATTTCTTATTCTTTTGTTGAGTCAATTCGATCGATAATATACTTACCTAACACACTCGTATTTTCAAATCAAGTAATTACCTCAATATACCTAATTTTGCGAGGTCTACAGCTCACAGAGCCACTAGTCTAGCTTTTGGACAAAACGCAGTAACACGAAATATTGCCACGAGACAGCGAGGAAGGTGGGCCATGGTACATAATTAGATTTATTTACATGATATGGCCTGTAGCGTGAGCAAATAATTAAACGGTAGATGGTTTCCAGGTGGTTACGATCGAAAGATTTTTTTTAAGGTTACGTAAGAATCGCGAAAACGGAATCATCATGTCTGTCCGTCCGTCCTTAGGACACCGTAAGCACTACAATTATGAAATTCGGTAGGAAGGTGTATTCTATAAACAGAATACAGAATACAGACTTTATGGGTAAAAAGAAAACAAATTTTACTAGTCATAGGTACAAAGGTATATAATTATAGTTACATGATTTTGCTACATTTTGAATTTAATCCACAAATATTTGGCAATTTTAATCAGGTGTTGAGTCAATGATTCTTCTGAGCACACAAAAACTCGTCAATCGAGTAGTATACCTGATTTATCAGAAATGATTTAAGTTTGTTCCTGAATATAGTTACACTGTTAGATGCTTTTATGTTATCTGGGAGCGAGTTATACAGAACCGCTACATAAAAGTGAAATTACAAAAAAATATTAAATTAGGGCGCACTATGTAACCCTTTTAAATCAAAAATGCTAAAACCATATAGACTCATTACTACCTCTGAATCTGCATTGACTGACGTGCTATGATCTGGTGGTGTCAAAATCAATAACTTGAAGGTCCTATCTATCGATCAAAACTCCCAGTTGGAAAAATAAAATATAATTGGGTGCAAGGGATTAATGCAGATGCTCTCAGGAAGCGTCCTTTTAAATATTTGCTCCTGTTACAGGTCTCATTCTGTATATCATATGGTTTATAGTACTTACCTTTCATAACGTATGGTATCAGTAATGCTTCTACGGGCCGCTCCAGTGCTGGCTCTGCTAGTTCCAGATGCAACACTCCGCAGTTTTCAATTACTAACTGTGTTACAGAAGTTAGAGCATGCATTTTGGACTGTTCATTGTTCTCGGTATGTAAGCATGCGCCATCGTAGGGTATAAACACGTATTTTTCAAGCTTAGGAGGAGCTTGAATGTTGGCACGCCGCGCCGTCTGTGAAGTAATTACACCTCGCAATTCAACACCACCAGAGACAATGGCGTCGATGCTGGTGTAGCGTTTGACAGGAACGGTGTCAGCGGCCGCGGCTGCAGCTATCGCGTTGCGCTGCGCAGCCGGGTCGATGACCACACGCTGTATACGCGTCGGCAAATACAAGTCACGCGTATCCATTCCGATGAGGACCATTTGTAGCACCGTGTCCATGAACGCGATCCAGTTGCCGTCCCATCGGAGCAGGCCACAAGTTCCCCGCGCATCCGATGATAGAATCCCACGAAACACGCCTTTGTAGTTGTACCCGCGAAGACGCAACTCTTTATAGACGTCTTCGGAGCTCAAGGGTGGCAGGTCCTCCTGTTTCTCTTCGTACTCGGCTAGAGTAGCGGCGGGCAGGCGTTCAGCGGCGGCGTCGATGGCAAGCCGCGCCGTGCCCGTCACTACCACCTCGCCGCCTTCATGCACTTCAAACTCGCCCGAGCCGCTCAGTAGCGAGATGAGGAATCTTAGCGGCGCATCGCGCGGAACGATGGTAGCGCCACGAAAATTTACGTTTTCGAACACCACTGCCGCCTGCTCCATATTTAGATTGTTCATCTTCGCCACCGTGCGCCATACCAGCGTCTGTTCACCAGAAAATGTATCAGCCACTGTCTTAACAATCACTACCACCACCACCAAACCACCATATCAGCTCAAGGACATCCACTGCTCCAATATCATGGGGGGTAATGCCATAATCGCCACGCTCCAGGGATGCTGCTGCCCATCCCACGGTGGTCTTGGTCGTAGTTTTAGGGCATACCCGGGTCCACGGACCGGGACACAATCGCTAAATGCGGTATAAAATAAAACTCACCAGATATCCGGTGCCGGGAAATAAAACCCTGCCTTCAATGTTATGACCAGCGATGAAAGCGTCTTCGGGCTTGCCGAGGTCGTACTCGATAATGTTCTCGGCTGTGCGGCCGGCCGTCTTGAAATCGGCGACGCTCCACTCGGTGGAGTGGTCCCAGCTTATGTGCGACGCGAGCCCGGGAGTTCCGCGAGACACGGGCCACGGCACTGCCGGATACAGACGTGATACCTTGTAAATAGAAAATTATTTTTTAGATGTTATGTATTCGGGGGTAAGTGGCCTCACGCACTTTGCCGGTTTTTATTTAATTTATGGCTGACCATAAACTGTACACTTCGCATTCCAATATGTAATATCAAAAATTAGTTTAAGAGCCGGGTCACACTGCTGCGTTGTGTGACATCGCGTTCATGAATAGAATAAGATGATGGCATGAGGTGATTCTATTCATGAACGCAACGCAGCAATATGGGCCGGCTCTAAGTCACCTGAGGCTGCGCGCCGGCGGCGTACACCTTGCCTACGGCGGCGAGCAGGTGCGTGAGAGTGTCGGGCGCGTCGCGTCGCACGAGCGGCGCATGCGTCACGTGCGGCAGCGCTCGCTTCAGCACCGCCTGCAGCAGCGCATGCGGCGCCACCTCCACAAGCAGCGCCCGCGCAGGGGCATGCGTCAGCACGTCGGCGAAGCGCACCGGCGACAGCAGGTTGTTCACGTGGTACGCTGCGTCGCTGAACCTTGCTGAAACAATAGTATAGTGTGTTGCGGTCCTTATAGTTTAGCTCTGTAGACGAAAAAACGAACCTGGGTATGTCCTAAAACTACGACCTAGACCACGGTGGAATGGGCAGCAGCATCCCTGGAGTGCGGTGGAGATACTAGGATCGCCAACCCGCATGCCAAGCATGGCGATTATGGCATTTACCCCCCATGAAATTGGGGGAAGCCTATTTCCAGCAGTGGACGTCCTTGGGCTGATATGGGGGTGGTGGAAATTGGGGGAGGCCTATTTCTAGCAGTGGACGTCCTTGGGCTGATATGGTGGTAATGGTGGTGGTAGACGAAACAATATATAATGGAAACCCTGATCTGTGTTGGTCGACTTGACACTATGTTGTACACATGGGCAAATATGCGCTAATTTACTGATCAAGCTGTGTGCACTTAGTTTTGGATATCATGCTAGTTTATAAGCTACTGAACACGCGCGAGCTAGCTGAACCATGTGTTGTATGATGTCTGTAAAGTGTACCTTCCTAATAAATAAAAATAAAAAATAAAAACGAGTCAAAATTATTCATTTCGGCAACAATCATTGAAGTGTTTACATTTGTGCTCCCTCAATAGGCCTCTCTTCAAGTCAAATATGCCTCTCACCCCGGCCTCGTGTTAGCCTTATCCGGGTGTGACCCTGTCATCAACCCATCGAGCCGGTAGACGACCGAGCCTTCTTTTACCTGTAAGTGGCCACCAATCTGTTGAGGATTTGGTCCACCAGCTAATAATCTGCCAGCCAATATGTTCTTCACTACTCCACTCGAGTTTATTGTAGTCGGCGGTTAAGAAGTCAATCCTGACACCTGTCATTTCCATACAGTTTATAACCTCAAAGTGACTTTTAGGTTATAAACTGTATGGAAATGACAGGTGTCAGGATTGACTTCTTAACCGCCGACCACTATATTTATGACTCACGTCGGATTTTTACGTTTCTCACTCGGTTTTGTAGTTTAACCCTTGGTTACTCGCGCTAAAATACTAACACTACTGCTCACGTTGGGTCACAACTGACTCCAATTTTCAGTAACCAAACCAATAAAACCAAAAGTGTTCGCAAAATCAGATTTTTAACAAGAAAACATTACTTATGCATCAAACAATCATCTTTAACAAAAATTACTATTTTTCTTGAAAATAATCATCATCATATTTGAAAAATCACTTTTTTAATTTGGCCACTGTTTTGAGCACGACAATTCTGGCGTATATTATTATAGCATAAATATGCTACTTGTGGTATATGGCATAATACCAAATGGAAAAGGAAACAAACTGCTATTTATTATAAAAATAATATTAGTAAATTATAACCTATTTCATTGCTATGCCCTTATAGGTACAGGGTACATGTTGAACTGTAATCTATAATTGAAGAACAACTGTATACTAACATGAGTGAAATAAATGATTTGATTTTGATTTGATTTAAAAAAAAAAACTTATAAAAACTACGAGTAAATCAAATTAAATATCATTCTTGGCAACAACGCAAACAATTACCCACTTGAAATTTTCACTTCGTAAGTACTCGCGTGGGGTCATTTGTGACCCCAAATACACTTTCCTGGCACAACCACACTGGTCAACGCTAATTATCAAAAGTCATGGCGTTTTATGAAGCTACTAGAAAAATAATGACGGTAGATTGAAAAAATTATGACAATATGGATGTATGAATACCCTCTGGGATCACAAAGTACCCCACGCGAGTAATTAAGGGTTAATACAATACCGAGCATAGCTACCTCAATATTGAGTATAATTTAAAAGACTATCCAGTTCTCAGAAACTCCTACATCAAGGTTAAGCTGAATCACTATTCTTCATACTTGCCATTAAACTTGGTACATATACGTCGCAAACCATTGGTACAGGCGTCGCCAAGAAAAAATTAGATGCTTCAGCTTCACTATTGGAACTGATCAGTATTTGCATTTAGTACCATTGATATTCCAAGAACGGCACATTAAAAAACAACAATCATTCTTATAAAAGTCAATTCCAAAAGACTTTTAAGGTGGTGTTAGATACCCAGGTCCGAGCTCCACTGGTCCCGCGGTACAGATGAGGACAGCCAGCGGTCGCTGCGCGGCTTGGGGTCAGGAATCAGCTGTTCCAGGCGCGTGCGCAACAGCGGCGCCACGTCCGCTATGTACTTGCTGTGGAACGCCACGCCCCCGGTATTCACCATCTTCACAAATAGACCTTCTTCTGATAGCTTCTCCACGAAGTTCTCCATCGAAGCTAACGGGCCCGCAATCTGTTGACAAAACTTCCTGTATCTATATCCTACAATAGTACAGTGACACATGCTTTTTTAGTACATAATTATGCGGTGGGCGACGCAGAACCCGGTCAGTCAGGTGATTTTGTATACGACGTGCCTTCTAGGAAGTGCCATGTGTTTGTGTATCGCTAATCGCTCCGGTTATTAATAAACATCATCATCACCATCATCATCATACCAGCCGAAGGACGTCCTCTGCTGGATATATGCCATCCCCCGTAGAGTGCCACAATGACCGGTCTTGCGCCACCCGCATCCAGCGGACACCCGGGACCTTTACCAGGTCATCAGTCCACCTTGTGGGGGGCCTGCCCACACTGCGCCTTCCGGTTCGTGAAAAATTGTTCATAAACATGGTCTTACTTAATAATTACGCAGTTTAAGAGTCCCAGTGCGCTCGGCTCAACTCAATTCTCCATACAAACGTAGTTTCATTCTCATTTTAAAACGCCTTGCTGAAATAACATGAAACTTTGTATACACAATGGGAGCCGCCATATCTAGGTCGGAAATTAGTTTCTGTTGAAAGAAATTGTAGTAGAAAAAAAATACAGCAAGTTTTTGAGTATTTGTATTATCTTGTATGAAAACCTTAGTATTCGCTGTATTTTTCACCATTATAGTTTCAAGCAACAGAAACTAATTTCCGACCTAGATATGTATCCGTACGGATCCCTGTATACAAAGTTTCATGTTATTCTAGCACGGCGTTTTAAAATGAGAGCGAGACTACGTTTGTATGGAAAACCGAGCTTACAACTTTCTCGAGGATTTACGATCTATAGAAGACGAAGATTTTTTGATATTACTATGTTTACAGTTCACTGACTAAATATTTGGACAGGTAAACCACCAATTTACCATAATAAAGTATAAATTATAAAACCACCAAAGAAAAAAGTAAAAGTAAAAGTAGTTTATTCTTCAAATTAGGCAGGATGCACATGCACCTATGAACTTCAATAAACTACCACCCGTTCGGAAAAATATACCTCTGCCACGAGAAGAACCGGCGGTAAGAAACTCGGCGAGGTGTCATTTTTAACCGACTTCAAGATTTCAAAAGAGGAGGTTATCAATTCGGTTGTATGTTTTTTTTTTGTTTTTTTTTTTTAATGTTTGTTACTCCATAACTCCGTCATTTCTTAACCGATCTGGAAAATGATTTTTTTGATTATAAGTATATATATCCAAGTTGGTCCCGTTTTTGTCCAAACGCAGTTCTGATGATGGGATCCATGGGGAATTGAGGGAACTCCTCAAATCTTTAAGGCATATAGTTATTTTTGTGTTTTTATCAACAAGTCAAGCATTTTCATCCAAAAATGTGACATTGGATGAAGTGGAACTGCTGATGATGATCAGAACAGAACTCTTCAACGACGAAAAGTTCACGTTTGGCGATTTGTCCTCCTAGCTGTGTTTGTCAAGCAATTTCTATTTTCACGATTAATTTTTATCATCCTCGATTTTTGATGATTTCGTATGCATGTACCTACTTATTTATCACATTTAATTCTGTTATTTTTATTTTATTTTATTGAACTATAGTAAACATTATGTGCCCTACCAGGGTGTCATGTACCTACCACCTTCCTATACCTAACATCTTCTGTAATGCACTTGACTTAAAATGTTGAATAAATTGAATAAATTGATGATGGGATCCATTAGGAATTGAGGGAACTCCTCAAATCTTAAAGGCAAACATATAGTGATTTTTGTGTTTTTATTAACAAATCGAGCATTATCATACAAAAATGTGACATTTGATGAAGTGGAACTGCTGATTGTCAGGGTACATGAACGAGGAGTCGACAATCAAACACGGGCGTTGGGCTGAGACTAATTTATTATCCGACATATCTTGCTACCCACATTTTACTATATACCCGATTACCCACAAGCAAATGAGATACACCTACACTGATGATGATCAGAACGGAACTCTTCAACGACGCGTAGTTCACGTTTGGCGATTGGTTCTCTTCGTTTTGTTTGTCAAGCAAACAAGGTTTTTCCATGATTCCATGAGGAATTGAGGGTACTTAGTCTTCTACCGTTATAAACATACTTATAGCAATTTTTATTTTATTGTATGGAATCTATGAGTGCACCATCTAAGTATAATAATCTTTCACCGGCCTCCCCCATTGAAGTCGGTTTTTTTTTTCTTAAAAATTATTCAAAACAATATACATTGTATAGTTAAATATAAAATTACAGTGTCAGCTACTGCAAAATAGCAATGCTACAGTAGAAAACCTATTTTCGCGATAGATTAGCCGTGCAGGACGCTATCACTGCCAAACATCCATGATGTAATCGTTTATCTTATAATATGCTCTTGAAATAAGTGTTTGGTTTACTACAGATTTGAATTTAGAATTGCTAAGTTCAGTAATGTGTTTAGGAATTTTATTGTAGAATTGGATACAATTTCCCAAGAACGACTTTTTCGCCTTTACTAGTCTATAGAAGGTTATTTTGAGTTTCCCAGTATTTCTGGTGGCTATTGGTTTATCAGCGTTCGTTGGGAAATTGCACAAATTCTTCCTAACATAAATTATTATTTCAAATTTCATCGTAAGTCACTCGTAATCTCTTAGGTTACTTTACCCTGAAATAATTTACCCTAGAATGAAGGCCTTTATTTATTTATTATTTAATCGTATGGCATTTATTTACGAACCGGCCTTGTAAATCCTGTAATAGACCGCCATGTTTCGGAAGAAAGCAATGACTGACCGTGACACTATCGAGTGAGTTGTGGCAGGCGAGCTGTATGTCCGGGGGGCACCGGCGGGCGGCCTCCTCCCAGCTGAGCCCGACGGCGGCCATGGCGCCCGGTGCCGGCGCCGCCTCTAGCGTGCAGCGCCCGCGCCAGTACGCGCACAGCAACGTCTGCTCCGCTGTCAGCGTACCGTCCGCGTACGCGCAACCTATCACCCAGCACACAATCATTAATAGTAGATAACACGTAAGATGCAAGTTGTGTTTTCTATGTTTATTTTATTGGTGCTTGTAAACAAGAGAAAGTAGATTACTTCCCTTGACTTTTTCAAGACCGCGCGGGATCCCGCTTATTGTTAATTAGTTATTAATTTAGTCCAATGGGGCAGTTAGGTATAATGGGACTGTGACTAGTATTCTTCGTGAGCTGGCAGAAACTGTGGAGGCCTCATCTGCATATAGGAAAGACAGTTGCGATTGTAAGTGAATGTTATGAGCACTGACCGATTTCACCCAGAGAATGTCCGACAATGACATCGGGACGTACGCCCAGCTCGAACAGCATGTCCACCATCGCCACATGCACAGCAGCGATAGACACGAAGCAATTGATGACGTCATCTAATTCGGCGTCCGACGCTTCAGCGATCACGTAAAGCAGGTCCACCCCATATGGCTTGAGCGACGCCGCCGAGCGCGCGATGCTCGCCGCGAACACAGGCAAGCGGAGTAGCTCGCGCGCCATGCCCGACCACTGTGAGCCCATGCCGCTGAACACGAACCAGACCGGGCGCGGCCCTTCGCTCTCGAGCACTTCCATCACGGGCGCCGAGCCGCGCGCCGGGTCCAACACGGCGTACCCGCGGCGCGGGTGGCCGTGGATGCCGCGCGAGTGCACGGCGTCCATCAGAGCGTGCAGTTCGGCGTCTCGCGGATGGTCTGCTGCCAACTTAAGCAGTCGTTCGACAGCCTCGTCGGTGCGGCCCGAGGCGAGCACGAGGCGCGGCGCCGGGTACTCGGCTGGCGGGGGCCGCGTGCCGCGTCCGCCTTCGAGAATCACGTGAGTATTTACGCCGCCGAACCCAAACGAGTTGACTGCTACCAACCCGCCTTGCCATGCCATGTTCTTGTCCACCACCTGTGCCAAAATATTTTCTCAAACATGCTCGGATTTAGACGTATTTTGTTTGAACAACGAACATGCGAAGTCCCTAATTTGGATTAGCGCGATCTACTATTTACACAAACGTGATTCTTCCTACTCGGATTCCCATACAAGTAGGATTCCACACAACTGCAGTGTACTACATTCGTGATTCCACACAGCCGTTATTTTAATGCAATTGGGATTCTTCCTATTCGTGATTCTACACAATATGGGTTCAACGCTACTTCCTTTTACGACGTTCTTTACTCCACTCAGTTGTTGTTTTTACACAGTAATAGCGTTTCGTCCTAGTCAATAAATGTATACTTTACTTGCTGTTATGATGAGTACAATCGGCAACGAAAGTCCACGAGCACGTCCAAATTTTTTGTTGCCCTGTTTAGCCTAGTTGGTGGTGACACTGCCTACGAAGCTAGAGGTCCCGGGTTCAAAACCCGCTAAGGGTATTTGTTTATGTGGTGAGCAGAAGTGATTTGTTCCTGAGACTTGAATGTTTTCTTACTATATCGTCGTCTAGTACCCATAACATGTACAAGCCTTATTGAGTTTTTTTTTTTATACCACGTCGGTGGCAAACAAGCGTACGGCCCGCCTGATGGTAAGCGGTCACCGCAGCCTATGGACGCCTGCAACTCCAGGGGTGTCACATGCGCGTTGCCGACCCTTTAAAAATTTATACACTCTTTTTTTGAAGTATCCCATACTGTAGTTCCTCGGGAAAACCTCGGCAGGGAGCTCATTCCACAACCGGAGCGTTCGAGGGAGGAAGTTCCTCTGAAACCGTACCGTACGCGACCATTTAGGTTCTAAGGTGTGAGGATGAATGCCCTGCCGACGGCGAGCAGTGCGATGATAGAAAGCGGCCGTGGGCATCATATCGAATAGTTCTTCGGAACACAACCCATTGTACAAGCGATAGAACACGCACAAGGAGGCAAAGTTTCTCCTTAAACTTAAAGGTTCTATATCGCTCGTGAGTTTGGGATCGTCCACGATTCGCACAGCACGTCTCTGAAGCGAGTCAAAAGGCCCAAGCTGGTATCCAGGTGCCCCCGCCCAGATGTGACAGCAATACTCCAGTTTACTATTGCACTAGTTCTAATTGTGTAAAAGATTCATCATCATCCTCCTAGCGTTATTCCCAGTACAGTTGCATCCTGAAGAATGCCTGGGGTCCGCTACCTGATCCCAAGAATTGGCGTAGGCACTAGTTTTTACGGAAGCGACTAATTGTGTAAAAGATTGTCCTCTAATATTTATTTATTTAACTTTTCATAACACCAGCAGGGCAGGGTATCATTTAACTTTTTGAGCGTACGATAGATAAATTAATTTTGAAGATTTTATTTTATCGTTTTGTCGTCGTAATTGATATGTGGTATACATTTATGCAAACTTTTAGCTTTTATACTAGTAACGGTTACTGTACTAAGCCGCGGCCAGACGAACGGACATGGCGAAACTATTATGGTTCGATAATTGAGCTGAGACAATGGTAATTAATATTAATACGGTTTTTTTATTATTGCTATTTATGATTATATTTATAATCTAATCTTATTATAAAATAAATGCATCTAATATAATCTTAATATCTTGTTTACTACGGAACAATAAAAATGAAATTCAGCCAATGAGAATCGTGCGTTTTGCAGTGAATGCGCAACTTTATAATATACTAGATGAAAGCCCGGCTTCGCTCGGGTGAAATAAATAAGAAAGAAATAAACAAAACATTTATTCGTGACAGTTATGCAAACGACGAAAGAAATAGTGTACAAAAATGTATAAAATAAAAACATTACAACAACGGATTATGATGAAACTTCGAATCGTATAGAAATATAGTCTGTAGTCTGGATTGGGAATAAAAGTATGGAATGGAATTATATGGAATTGGGAGTAAAAGATTACGCAAACGACGTCACGGGCAAAGGCTAGTATCTTTGCAAGTTAATCCTAAGCATTTTTATAAGGGTAGTATTTAAAGGCACATAAAAAATTTGACACCGTAATCAGTACTGATTCGTATAGCTAAAATACTAATCGTTCATTAAAATTCAATTCAGATGTGCATTGTTAAATATTGATGTGCCAGTCAGTATTTTTGGTGCGAAGTCAGAGCTGCTAACGCGAAAAACAAATGAAGTTCGTGTATCTCCCTCTCTGTCGCACTTGCAAATTCGAGCGACACAGAGGGAAATACACGATGTTCGTTCGTTTTCGTTTCGCGATAGCAGCTCTCTATTCTCCGCCAAATTCTATTCAGTGGGGCCCTTTACACTCAATATTATCGCGATTTTTAAAATTGTATCATCATCATCATCATCAGCATCAAAATTGTATGGGGTCTGTTAAACACTTAATACTATCACAATACTGGTGTGTCAATATTATCGTGGTTTTCAAAATCGTATGGATTTTTCTTCAATATTCATTGCACGTGATACGGATCGTGACATGAGTATATCGCGTGATAATAATAACCATGTAACAGGCCCCTATGGATGTTGCTTCAATATTCAGTGTTTCACGTGATAATAATAACAGTTGGTAATATTTTCTCCAATTAATGGAAGCTATTTAACAACTTGTTCCGTTTTGCCAAAGGTATTTCACATTCCGATACGCGCACCATCCAGGAATAGGAGCCGTCAGACCAGAGGGCCTACCACGATCTGAAAACGAAGTATTTCCCTCTCCGCGCTCGAATACGCAAGTGCGACAGAGAGGCATATATATTTAGTTTTCGGTTGGTAGCACCTTAGTCCGAGCGTGGCGGACGGTCGAAGAAAGTCAAAGAACATTCCGTGTGTTGTCTGTCACACATATAATTTTTTAGCTTCCCATCGACCTATGAACTTGAAATTAAGTGATAATGTTTATTATGAAGTATATTTTACCAAAAATATCAATATATTGATAAATCACATTTGTTTTTTAGTTGTACGGAACCCTCAGTCATTTTGAATTATTTTCTCTTATAGTAAAATACCCTATTCGTTTTAAAGTTGACGCCTGAGGGCCTACCGCGAACCAAAAACGAACTATCTTCCTCTCTGTCGTTCGAATATACATGTGCGAGAGAGAGGCAGATACTTCGTTTTCGGTTCGCAGTAGCGCCTCTAACGTCCGAGCGCGGCGAACGGCATGAGCTGAGGGTCTACTCCGAAATTCAAAATCCTAACTTCGTATGGTGCCGTCCCTTTCACTCTCCTGTCATAGACTATATGAGTGAAAGGGACGGCACCATACGAAGTTCGGATTTCGAATTTCGGAGTAGTCCCCTAGTACCACTATGTTATAAGATAGAGCGAGATAGGGATAGAATTTTGCTAGACGTTTAAAAGCCATAAGTCACCTAGTAGTTTGTCACAAACAAAATAGAGACGCAGCTTTAAGATGGCGGACAGACTCAGCAAACATTCAAGTGGTGTCCTTTACACGATTAATATTATCACAATACTGGGGTGTCAATATTATCGCAGTTTTCAAATTTGTACGGATTCTGCTTTAATATTCACGTGATACTTATCGTGATATGAATCCATGTAACAGGCCCCATACATTCGCTTTGAAGGCGGTTGTTGTGACAATCAGTCTAGCTAGCACGATAGATTATACCGTTACGTTTTATGTGACGTTTTAATACATTTCGCCCATATAACGTGACGGTATAAGTTATCGTGCTAGCTAGGCTGATAGGTGTATAGAACGCTTGAAAACTACAAAAACAAAACGCTGCAGACGCGGCTAGCCAAATCCACACAATGGGCGATGATGGCCCATCACCCAGAACGCAGCCCAGCAACCTGGCCAACATACCGGACGCAAAAATAGTTCACGATTTTCGAACGTAGCCGACACTGTCAACCAACAAATTTAATATAGCAATATAGTCTGTGGGCAATATGGCCGACGTTTTGTCATCAAATTAACACTTTTAAATGCAAAATACGGGACAATCCGAATTTTGCGGATACATATGTTCAACTCAAAAATCGTTATTTTTATACGTTCTTCAATTTGAGACAGGTCTCGTTCGGGTCTACCGTACCCCTGCACGAAATTATTAATATAGATTTATATTTTTTGGCTTCTTGTAATTAAATTTAGTTCCAAGTTCGATTTGAACGCAATGTTGTCTACCTAAATGTGTTATTATTGCTTTAAGAACCGAGTTTGAGTGTAGAAGACAGTATAAAACTTAACAACTCAACAAAAAAAAGGAAAAGAAAAAGAAGGAAGAAAAGAAAAAAGAGATAAAGAAAAAAGTCATATTATGTCAAAGAAAGAAGTCATGCTTTCAGCTAAATAAAAGTAAAAATATCATTTTATAAGTCAGTCAAAATATCAGTTTAACAAAAATATGGTATCAGTGATATTATCAAGCAAATACTATAGCATAATACTATAGGTAATGTTTAGCTTTCTTTTACATTGATGGTTAGCCAAAAAAAATTTAATTTTAATCTGTTTGTTTCAAATTAAGGATTTACAAATTTCAAATTAAAGGGGAAAATATGCTCCGAGCAGGATTCGAACCTGCGACATCTGGCATACGCGGCCAATCGCTCTAGCCTCTGAGCTATCGGAACAACCAAGCTCGTCCACGAAATCCTTCAATAGTTCCCTCTTACAACGCCACAGGGAGGCGTACAGCGACATCTACCGTAGAAGACTTAGGCTTCTATTAACGGCACCAACGTCTCAAATTACATTAAGAAATCGTCAGTAACGATGCGCCATCCCATACTAAATTAATTTTGTACTAAAGCAATAACGCTGCTAACGAAAATTTCAAATTAAAGGGAAAAAATTGAAAAATTTAATGCTCCGAGCAGGATTCGAACCTGCGACATCTGGCATACGCGGTCAATCGCTCTAGCCTCTGAGCTATCGGAACAACCAAGCTCGTCCACAAAATCCTTCAATAGTTCCCTCTTACAACGCCACAGGGAGGCGTACAGCGACATCTACCGTAGAAGACTTAGGCTTCTATTAACGGCACCAAAGTCCCCTTCTATCAGTTCTATTTAATTTTATTTTATTAGATATAAATTATTAGATGCATTCATCGTTCTGCTTTTGCCATTGTTATGAGTGCCTTCTTGGTAACATTTTTGATGCCTTTAGGTTTTTCTTTCATCATGTCAATAACCTGTCTAGGGAAACCGTTCAGTATGTAGGTAATTATTCCAAACCTGCTTGCCATATTGATTGTTGCTATTTAGTGACGAAAATAAAAAAAGTAGGCAACGTAAGAAGGATCCACATTAACCGTTGGATCCCATATTTATATCCGCAACATTTTATTAACGAACTTCAAAAAAAACCGGCCAAGAGCGTGTCGGGCCACGCTCAGTGTAGGGTTCCGTAGTTTTCCGTCCGTCACATTAAGTTGACATATTAAGTACATAAACACAAAACCCTAAAAAGCACGTCATTTCATTGTGATTTTGTAGAAATGACAGGTACAATAAACACCTGTTTATACGGTTAAATTACAAACTTAGTTCAGAAATTATTTTTGTAATTTTTTCAAAAACTATTCAACCTATCAAGTTCAAAATAATTTTCCTACAAAGTTTTTATAAAGTTCTACTTTTGAGTTTTTTTTTTATATTTTTAAAACTTATGGTTCAAAAGTTAGAGGGGGGGGGGGGACACATTTTTTTTTACTTCTGGAGCGATTATTTCCGAAAATATTAACATTATCAAAAAATGATTTTAGTAAACCCCTATTTATTTTTAAATACCTATCTAACAATATATCACACGTTAGGGTTAAAATGAAAAAAAAATCACTCCCCACTTTACGTATAGGGGAGGTACCCTAATAAAATATTTTTTTCCACTTTTATTTTACCACTTTGTCGGCGTAATTGATATACATATTAGTACCAAATTTCAGCTTTCTAGTGCTAACGGTTACTGAGATTATCCGCGGACGGACGGACAGACGGACGGACAGACGGACGGACAGACATGGCGAAACTATAAGGGTTCCTAGTTGACTACGGAACCCTAAAAAGGAGGTTCACAATTCGTAGGATTTTTTTTGTATTTTCACCGATTTCTCGGAGACTAGTGGACCGATTTCAAAAATTCTTTTTTTCTTTGAAAGGGTATATTTTCTAGTTGGTCCCATTGTCACCAAGTCTGGATCTGATGACGGGATCGTGGAAAAATCGAGGGATCTCCTCAAATTATATATACCTCCTCCTGATGGGATCTGTAAAAGTTTGGAGTCGGTGTTTTATTATTAAAAATGTACTTGTTTTTGTTAAATTTACTTGCTTTAAAACGGATTGTTGGCGTATCACAAATGTGCTACACAGTGTGCGTTACGAGATCAAATAGTGTGGTATGACGAACCTTAATGCGGCCATCGCTGAGAGCAGGAATATCAGCATGGGCATTCTTATAGTGCAGGTTGCCGGGGATCACACCGCTCTCCATAGCCAACACCACCTTGACGACGGAGCACAGCCCGGAAGCTGATTCTGCGTGGCCCATGTTGGACTTAACTGAGCCCAGCAGTAGCGGTGTCTCACGGCCTTTGCAAAACAACTCCGCAATCGCATTCACCTCCTCTGGGTCCCCCGCCTGTAACACATTATCGGGATCAAAGACATAGTGCTCGCTACAACATACGCACACGCAGCTAAATCATTAAGGCACGAGTGAATAGGCATCTTCTGGGTAAGCTAGCTTCATCGTCGGCCTCATCTTTGCCCCCTGGCTAGATGCTGGCCAAGAGCAATCCCATTTTAATAAAACAAAATTATATATACACTTATTCGTTTTATTTACCGACTTCAATAGAAGGAAGGAGGTACTCAGGTCGTCTGCATGTTTGCTTGTTTTTTTTTTGTGTATGTATGTTTCCCAATAACTCCTCTTGACCACGTTGGCTGATTTTTATAATTCATTTTTTGTTTCTAAGCAGGTACCTACCTCGACATTGGTCCCATATAAATTTGGCGAAGATCTGATAATGGGATCTAGGAGGAATCGAGGGAACTCCTCGAATTGGATAGGCACGCATATGCTGATTTCGGTATTTTCTATAGGTAACCAAGCATTGGCTCACGGAAACCACAAATTGTGGCATAGTAATTTTTGGTATAAATTAGGAAAGTAGGTGGAATAGAAAACTCCCGTGAGTTTGAGACATATTAAAATATAATTAAACGGGTCACTCACGTCACCTCACGTCTTTAAGGTCGAATATCGCTCGACATGTTTCAGACCCGTTCGCGGTCCTTAATCATGAGTACCAATCGCGGCGGCGTTTCTTTTAGCGCGCCGCGAATGGTACTCATGATTTTCACACATCATTCGTTTGTTCTGGATACGGGTGTTAATTTCATCCTCTCTAGCATGAGAGGATTGATCTAGATTTGGTGGACGCGGACCTGCGTGAGCTCGGAGCCGGTGCAAGCTGGCGAGAAGTAGCACAGGACCGCGAAAATTGGAGTACTCTTGTCTCGGAGGCCAGCCTAGTTATTCAGTCATTCTATTGTGGTATATCCTTTCGGGCCGTATCGATAGTTCATCGTTATTGGCGGAGATTAAATTCTCGGTTCCCACACGTAGAACTCGTCATGCGGAGCGTTGCCTATTCAGCCTTCCTATGGTTCACACCAAATATGCCCAAAATTCACCAATTACCCGTATTTTGCGCCAGTATAACAAGCAATTTAGCAATGTCGACTTATTTGATTGCACCAAAGCAACGCTGAAAAACCGTGTTATGTCATTATTGACGCATAGCAGTATCGATGCAAAGTGAATATACTGTTGATTAAAAAAAGTTATGCACCGCATACTGTCTTTTACTGTCATACACACACACCTCATGAACCACAAACACACACTATACTATAATCCACGCATTCCCACTCACACACACTTGTGCATTATTATTATTCTTATTTTCTGTGTTACCTACTTACTAAGGTTGGATTTATGTTTTGCATTTTTTGTGGACGTCTGTCATTGGCTATTGTTATTGTAGTTTAAGTTTTGTATTTTTCATATTGTATTGCTGTTGATGCCCCAAATAAAGTAAATAAATAAATAAATAAATAAATTGAAGTAGGTTTTGTCTTTAGTGATATCAGTCAAGTTTCCTCACCTTGGTGCCGGTGCCGTGCGCTTCAACGTAATCAATGTCCTGCGCCCGCAAACCCGCATCCTCGTAGGTCTGTCGCGCGATGCGAGACTGCATGGCGCCGGCGGGGTAGGTGATGCCCTGGGGCTTGTACCCGTCGTTGTTCACACCCGCGCCACGCACTGTGCAGTACACGCGGCGCGCGTCGGGACGGCGTTGCAGCAGCACTGCCACGACTGCCTCTGAGCGCACGTAGCCACGCCCACTCTCATCGAACGCGGCGCACCGACCGTCCGGCGACAGCAAGGTCAACCGGTGGAAATTGAGAGCCGTGGCGGGATCGAGGCAGATGTTAATGCCGGCGACTACAGCGGCGTCGCATCGTCCCGCGCGGATATCGTTCAGAGCATACGCTAATGCGCACATGGAACTTGAGCAGGCAGCATCGACAGAAATCGACGGTCCTTTCAGGTCGAACGTGTAGGACACTCGGTTGGAGAACATAGAGCCGATACAGCCAGTTAAGGCGTAGCCGTTGATCTTGTCGTTATCGCGGCACCATGCTTGCATACTCTCTGAGCGGCTGACACCAACGTAGACGCCGGTGCGCGAGCCGCGCAGCTCAGCGGGGCTGAGGCCGGCGTCCACCATGGTCTCGTGAGTCACCTCGAGCAGCAGCCGCAGCTGCGGGTCCATGACGTCAGCTAGTTTGTCGGGCACGCCAAAGAACGCCGCGTCGAAATGAGTCAAGTCCTTCAGCTTGCCGCTCCCTTCTGGCAACCCGTATATTCCTGAAACGGTTTGGAAACTGAACTTAGTGCTTGTAGGTAATATACATACATACATAAACTTACGCCTATATTGCCAATAGGGGTAGGTAGAGCACACGAAACTTAATTACAGTGCCACATTTGGCAATTGTAGGTTTATAGATGGAGAAAATGTGATATTGCCGTCCCACAACACACTTCAACCTGGTTCCCGTAGTCGACTCTTACAACACCCAAAGGTAGAAAGGGGGTGGTGCTATTCTAACTCGGCACCACACGGGGGTGTAGTTAATAGGTAGTAATATGCATTTAAAAGTCAAAAAAAGTCAAAAGTATTTATTTGCCAGAATACAGTAAAGGAAGGTGTTACATAGGTTTAATTAAAGATGACAGTGTATTCAGCCTGCATGCAGGCGTGCAAATATTTAACAGAGAGGCGATGAAATAAGTGAAAATAAAAATTATGAATTTCATAATCAATATACATTAAATAATAATAATAATACCTAATGTGCCATCCGTACGGCTCCGAACTGGAAAAGTCCGGGACCGGATGGATTGCACAACTTCTGGCTGAAGTGGTTTCGATGTTCACACGAACGTTTGGCAACACAGTTCCAGCAAGCCCTCGAGCTCGGTTCCCTACCTCCTCCCTTAACAACTGGTGTTACCTCCCTGCTCTACAAGTCCGGTAGTACCACGGAAGCGAAGAACTACAGACCCATCACGTGCTTGCCTACGCTGTACAAGCTCCTTACATCCATTTTGAGGGCAAAAATTAACACGCACATTGTTACGAACAACATTTTGGCCCCTGCTCAAAATGGATGTAGGGTTGGGTCGCGTGGTACTAAAGAGCTCCTCCTCATAGACATGACCATTTGCCAACGAGTACGGCGGAACAGAGGGACCCTCTCGGCCTCCTGGATTGACTATAAGAAGGCCTATGATTCGGTGCCTCATTCATGGCTGAGGAGGATCTTAGAGCTGTATAAAGTTGATGCAACTTTGAGATCCTTCTTAAGTGCTTGCATGGGGCAGTGGACCACAGTCCTTCGTCAACCGGGTGGAGGAGATGGCCCTTCTGGCCCGCAGGACTCCATCAGGATTGAGCGAGGCATTTTCCAGGGTGACAGTCTGAGTCCCTTGTGGTTCTGCCTAGCGCTGAATCCGCTCAGCACTCTGCTGCAGGACTCGGGGCTAGGTTGCCAGCTTCGGAGAGGGGGTGAGGTCATTTCTCATCTGCTATACATGGATGACCTTAAGCTATTTGCACCAAATAGACAGGACCTGTTGGAGCTACTGAAAACGACAGAAGTTTTCAGTTGCGCCATCAAAATGGAATTTGGTGTAGATAAGTGTGCGGTCATGCATGTACAGCGGGGGAAAGTTGTAAATTCAACAAATTTACAACTTTCTGAGACAATGTCGCTCAGATCTCTCTCCGAAGCAGAAACCTATAAATATCTTGGTATGTCACAGGCTTTGGGCATTGAGGGTGAGGGCATAAAGCAGGCGGTGAAGGAGCGCTTTTTCTGTCGCCTGACAAAAGTACTTAATAGTTTTTTGTCGGGTGGCAATAAGGCGCGCGCCTTCAACGCCTGGGTTATGCCCTTGCTCACATACTCCTTTGGCATACTAAGGTGGACTCAGACTGAGCTGGATGCCCTGGATCGAAGGGTGCGTGCACTGCTCACTGCACACCGCATGTTGCACCCACGTTCGTCTGTTATGAGACTGTACATCCCGCGGAAGTGTGGAGGTCGTGGCTTTTTAAATGCCAAAGACCTCCACAACCGCGAGGTGTGCAGTCTCAGGGATTATTTCCTAAACAGCGAATGTGGGATGCATCGAGACGTAGTGGCAGTGGACGCATCTTTCACCCCGCTCTCCATGGCAAACGAGAACTGGCGCAGATTTAAAGTACTGAGCGCCGAGGACCGCAGGGCGGAATGGAAGAGTAAGGAGCTACACGGGCGGTTCTACAGGGCCCTTACGGGGCCCGACGTAGACCTGCTCGCGTCAGTGAACTGGCTACGTTTCGGGGATCTCTTCGGGGAAACCGAAGGTTTTGTCTGTGCAATTGCGGACGAAGTTATCATGACGAACAACTACCGGAAATATATCCTGAAGGACGGTACGGTCGACATTTGTCGGGCATGCCGCCGTCCCGGAGAGTCACTCAGGCATATCATTTCCGGTTGTAGTCATCTTGCTAACGGCGAGTACTTGCACAGGCATAACTTGGTAGCCAGAATTATTCACCAGCAACTTGCTCTTTCATACGGTCTTGTGGACTTCGAAGTGCCGTACTATAAATACTTACCTGCGCCAGTTCTCGAAAATGGTCGTGCTACGCTCTATTGGGATCGATCTATCATCACGGATCGGACTATTGTAGCCAATAAGCCCGACATCGTGCTGATAGATCGATCGAAGCGCCAGGCAGTGCTCGTCGACATCACCATCCCCCATGACGAGAACCTCGTGAAGGCCGAGAAGGACAAAGTCAGCAAGTACCTAGACTTGGCACACGAGGTAACCGCCATGTGGGATGTTGATTCGACGATCATTGTCCCGATAGTCGTTTCTGCGAACGGTCTAATAGCGAAGAGTCTCGACCAACATCTCAAGAGACTCTCGCTAGATGGCTGGGTCAAGGGTCAAATACAGAAGGCGGTACTCCTGGACACGGCGCGGATAGTCCGGAGGTTCCTCTCTCTGTCGCCCTAACCACCGGTGGCTTAGGCCCTGCCTCGCTGCCGGCGGCACCCTAGGTTAGGTTTTTATAATGTTTTTATATTTTGTAAGTGTATTTTTATATTTTACCTTTTGTAAATCCATTGTACAAACCTAACCTAAGACGAAAAATAAATAAAGGAATAATACCTAATACCAATTTCTGTCACTTATAGTCTAAATAACTCTTAACACTATAAAAACATCTGTCGAGAAGCCAACTCGTCAACTTATTTTTAAAACCGTTTCCCCGGAGGACCTTAATGTCCTCAGGCAAGTTATTATATAATTTAATGCAGATATTGGCCACATTTTTACCATATATTGCCTTGCTAACGAGAGGTTTGTACAGCAGCTCCATGATCTTTATTCTGGTCTGTCTGTGCATCATATCACCTCGTGTTCGGAAATCACTTAGACGTGTGTTAACAAAAATACATGCGTCCCTGATGTACAAACAGGGCAATGGCAATATACGCATTTTCCTAAACAAAGGTATGCAACTATCATCAAGCCGAGAGTTACAAATGATCCGGACACATTTTTTTTTTAAATTTTAAATGCTCTCTCTACGTCCACAGAATTTCCCCATAAAATGAATCCATAATGGAGAACAGACGACACATATCCATGGTAAGCTATCAATGATGCTTCAATCGATACCGTGTCCCTCAGTCTTCTGAGTGCAAAGACAAATCTGTTTAGTTTGTTTGCAAACTTGCTCAATATGGTACTTCCAGTGGAGATGTCTATCCAGAGTGAAGCCGAGAAACTTGAAAGATTCTACTTCTCCTACATTTTTATTATTATATTTTAATGTGATTGGTAAACTATTTGAATTATAAGAAATAAATTGTATCCATTTGCTTTTATTTATATTAATATTTAAGTCATTTATATTCATCTAATGTATTATGTCATTCAAAGCATTATTTATGTCTTGTTCATAAGTCATTTTATCATTACATTTTATTACTATTGTTGTATCGTCTGCAAATAGTATGCTGTTGTGAGGAGTTGCATTCGGTAAGTCATTGATGTAGAGGACAAAAAGCAACGGTTCCAATATGCTACCTTGCGGAACACCATTAATTTTTACTTTGTAACGGGATCTATATGCTTTCTTTAAAATAACTTTGTTGGTTTTTACAAGTTTATTGATCTCGGTACATTGCATCCTATCACTCAAATAGCTCTTGATCCATACGAGCGCTTTTCCACGGATACCATAATGATCAAGTTTACACAATAGTTTGGAGTGATTGACAAAATCGAAAGCTCTACTCATATCTAGGAAAATTGACGTTGTTGTGATACCATTATTGATGCTTTCTGTGATACACTTAACAAGATCAAAGCAAGCATGTGTTGTTGATTTTCCCACACGAAAGCCGTATTGCTCTGGACATAGTATGTCATATTTTGTCAAAAAGTTATTTAGGCGAGCGTGGAAAGCTTTTTCAAATATTTTTGACATTATCGGTATTAAGGCGATGGGCCTGTAATTGCTTGGGTTTTGTTTGTCTCCCTTTTTAAACAAAGGTTAAACAATGCAGTACTTTAAATCTTTAATTAAAACTGTAAATTATGTTTCGACTTGTGCAAGTTTTGTTTTGATATGTCATTGTTATTATATGGCCTGAGGTCATTATGATTCATTAATTGAACATGAATAATGCAATACGTTTCACCGTCAATGTTAGGTAGTTACGTGAAATTTACATAATGTTTAATTAGTACAAAACACTTTTTCAGTTAATTCACTTTAAACTACCTAAATGAATCAGTGAATCAGTTTACTGCGAAAAGATTGAAGGTTTCTAAATTTCAATTGTAACTGGTTTAGTAAAAGAAGGAAATCGTTTTTGATCGCAACTGGTTTCGTACAAGACCGAAAAAGTATGCGATCGCAACTGGTTATGAAGCGCCGGTTATGTACGCGGCCGAAGAGGTATAGGGCTGCTTCCAAGCAGAAGGACTGGGTAAATTTGGATGAGGAACTAACGCAATGCAACGTATTTATATTCACTCACACCTCTTGCAGGGTGTAGGGAGGCCATATCAGGGCTTGTTGCCCTTAATGAGGGGAATCAAACTTTGCCTCTTGATTCCGCGTGTCATAAACTTATAAACAAACTAACCTATCACTTGACAGGCAGGTGCGTTACGATATACGCGTTGGGACGCAACATGCCCTATTTGGTAGCTTGCTTTCGCGGCTCATAAAAATGGGCCGGTCATTGGTTGCCATTATGGCTAAGGTTCAGCTTCTTTAAGGCCTTCCAAGCCACCTCTGGGCCCCAGAGGCGTATTTAAAAATTTGGCGCCCCGGGCCAGTTACACAGTATACATATAGCCCATAACAGTAAAACAAATCCATACAAACGTTCGATTTGACGCACCCACACAGACACACGTCATTGATATCTCGGGGGGTTTCGATCATGTGTGCCGCGCATGTATCGCGTAAAATAGTTGAAGAGGTTTTTAATAAACTAGTGCGTGCCGGCCACTATTTTTATTTGACGTGACATACTGTGACGAATGATTTGATGAAAATGCGATTAAATATGAAATATGATTTGATGAATTTACAGTACATATGGTGCTATATTACCGCACGAGTGCGGTAATCAGCACATTACGTGCATATGTCGAAACTTTAAAGAGCCATATATACTGTAAAACATTGTACGATATACGTGCGAACAGGTAATTCGCAACTCGTGTCGATTTAAAACACTCCCTTCGGTCGTGTTTCAATTTATCACCACTCGTTGCGAATTTCCTGTTCTCTGCACTTGTATCGTAATGTACTATAAAATAAAAATGTGGTAGTTTACGTTTTATGAATTACTAGTTTTTTCCCGAGACGTCACCCGCGTGGAACTTGTTTAATCACCATATAGAGGTAATTGCTATTTAATTATTTCAGGCGTTTGCTTGATTATCGCTTTCCCGTACAAACTTCCACCCTTCTTTTCTCTTCCTTTTCTTTTCTTTTTTTCTTATTTCCGTGATCGCCTTTTTTCCTCAATCGGTTTGGCGGTTTAAGCGTAGATTGCGGCCTGAGAAGTATTATCGTCTGATAATACGAAATGTACTGCATAAAATGTTAATATAAATAAGAATATTTTAATTGAATGTTGGCCGTTGTGCTGCTCCGCCCGTGTATTACAAAGAACGTAAGAAAAGCCGCGCGATATAACCAACTTAGAAAAGTTGAAAAGCCCCCGACATTTTCATTTCAAACTTCAATATCTCAAAAACGGTTTAACCGATTTTGACGAAATATATTTAAAAACCAGTTTCGTTTTCGGTTTAACCTTTAGGAAGCTACGATGCAACAGACAAATACACAGATACACACGTAAAATTTCTAACACCCCTCTTTTTCCCCTACACACAAACACTATTAGTATACCTAGATTACCCGCTAAATGTCATTTGAGTATCTACGGAGTAAAATACAAATCAATGTTTTAGTAAATATAATAATCTTATTCAAATTTACATAAACTGAGAGGTGCAACCCTATCGCTCTAACGAAGCGCAGGTCCAAAAAGGTCTTAAGCGACTCTATTTGAGTTACTGCCTTAATCTATAAATATACTGTGCCAGTTAGCTTTTCCGCCCCATATTAAAGTAACGATAAAGTAATTTATTTAAGAAAAAAAAACAGCAATGGGTACCTATGTGCGGCTTCGCCGCCCCTCGTAGACTGCCGCCATGGTTCCCTTGGCCTTAGGGTAAATACACCCCTGTTGGGTCCCGAAGCGCTGCAAACATGAAGGATGGGGGGGGAGCGTTTACTCCGTTGTACCAGTCGAACCTCAGCCTGCACCACGACATGGGGATCACACCATGTTTGGTTTCTTCAAGCAGACTGCCAGGCGTTATTTTGACAACGGGGAGCGTAGGATTTATGATAATATTTTTTTAATTAATCGTATGGCATTTATTTACGAACCGTGAGATCTTCGAGAAGACAAGTACGGAAGCCATGTTTGTTACACTTTTAGCACCACCCAGGGGTCACGTGTAGGGTAACGGTGGGTACTCCCTACGGACGTGGTGCAACTTCGACCCCCCATTGTCAAGTGAGTGGGCAACTTGACTGTTCTCAAGCCGCCCGAAGGCCTCTAACTTGGCTTAAGAGTGCGCAGTACGCTCGGTTCTCCATACAAACGTTAAACGCTCTCATTTGAAACCGCCAAGCTAGAATAACATGAAACTTTGTATCCACAATGGGATCCGGCATGTCTGGGTCAGGAATTAATCTCTGTTGCTTGAAATTATAATGGAGAAAAAATACAGCGATTATTAAGGTTTTCATACAAGCCGTAAAAAACTCAAAAAACCGCTATATTTTTTTTCTTTTCTAATTTCTAGCAACAGAACTAATTTCCGACCTAGATATGCCGGATCCCATTGTGTATACAAAGTTTCGTGTTATTCTAGCATTGGCGTTTTAAAATGAGAGTGTAAATACGTTTGTTTGGAGAACCGAGCGTAGTATTATAAAATGTGTGACTGCGTACTTATCAAGCTTGAGCAGATTTGGCGCCGCAGAGCAACTGACATCTAGTGACACCTTGATGTACTAGGACAACTAACAGTAGACTGATTGCGTAGTCAATTCAGTGCTGCCTCTACTGGAGAAACTAACAAACGAAAAATGCGGGTTGCGTTTCAAGAGTCTAGGCAGCTCGCGTTTTCTCTATGGGATTGGGTATCTGTACTAGTATTATAAAATCTGTGACCGAGCGTACTGCGCCCTCTTAACGACTGCTGTCGTCTGTCGTAGACAGCAGCCGGGATCAACGGCTTAATGTGCCTTCCAAAGCACAGGAGCGCTCAGTTAGTAACCACTCAAAGCGGTCACCCATCCAAAAACTGACCTGCGCCCACATTGCTTAACATCGCATACCGCACGCGGTACGCGGGCGCCGCTGGGCCACGAACGCTCCTATGATAATAATAATAATAAATGAATGAAATAAGTACCGTCAGCCGGTCTCCAGAATTAAAATTAAAAAAAAATATCGGCGCGCTAGGTATGATCAAACATTTTTTTACTCTATTTATTACTAGCAATGGTAGTTAAAAGTTATATTTTGTATTTAATTGTCTTTACTTTCGTATATTTTACTTACTGAAAAATCTAGCAATTTAATAGTTGCGATGGTACAGAATTAAAAATATGGTGGGTAGCCATGGACGATTAAATTTTTTTGAATGAAGCCGTGCGGAGCTGTACTATAAGCAATACCTACTTAGATAATCATCCTTTTAAATTCGTTTTATTTTCTTCTAACATGTTATTTATTTTACACCAATTTTACATAAAAAAATGGTAAAAGAAAGCTCATATTCATTTTTACCAAGCTATCTAACGATACCCAGCCCGATGGGATTTACAATAAAAATAAAATAGATTCCCAACCTAAAAAATGTTTTTTCCAAAATTATACGATACCGTTTTGTTGGCGTGATTAATGTCGCACAAGCGACACCTCCCGGCAGGAGTGCCTAATTAAATTACGAAAGAAAACACGAACTGCCGGTAGGTGGCGCGCAATGCGGGTCCTGCTTCACCGAAACTCTGTCGGTAAAGCGGGAGCTCGCCCTATTCCTTCTTGCACGAACGAATGGCGGATAGACAGAGCTATTATACCAAACTGTAACCTAAATAATATATAAAAATAAACTATTTCGCACAAAAAAGAAGCATTTTGTTCATGGTGACCCCGAAGATCGAAGAAACTCGAAAACTACGAAAACCCAACAACATCTCCAGAAAATTACGCGACGGAGCCATTGCGGAAGCATTTCTGGCAGCAACGTGTCCATTTTTCTTTTCCCGAAAATCGAAGAAACTCGAACAAGACGAGAAAATTACGGAACAGAGCATTGCGGAAGCATTTCGGGCGGCTACGTTTTTTTTTTTTTCCTGAAAATCGAAGAAACTCAAAGCTACGAAAATCCAAGAACACGACGAGGAAGTTACGCGACGGAGCCATTGTTGAAGCATTTTTGGCGGCCACGTTTCTGTATTTTCTTCATCCACAGTAATAATTTCCAATTTTCATACAAGCACTCAAGAGGACGGCGCGTCGGCCACGTTATTTTTCTTCTTTTCACCCTCCGAATCATTCAAGCACTCAAGAGGACGGCGCGGTGGCCACGTTTGTTTTTTTTTCACCCACTCCGAATAATTTCCGAATCATACAAGCACTCAAGAGGACGGCGCGGCGGCGTACCAGGCAGGCTGTGAGAAGAGACGACACGGCAGAAAAGGCACCCTACCTAGAAAAAGGCTGACGAGGCGGGCACGGGGCACGTGGCTGAGCAGCACGTGCATACCGAGTATCAGGCAAGTGGGCTGGCAAATTTCTAAAAACATTTTAAATTGTCATTTCTGTGTATTGGGCGCAATTATCATTTTCTTTGATCCAACATGTCGAGTGACGAAAATGAACCAGTAAAACCGGACAACACCAAGTTAGGTCTTTATATAAAAAAAAGGGGTATAGTAAAGGCGAAACTAACTTTATTTACTAGATACATAAAAACCATTCCCTCTGACTCACTAACTGCAGAAAAAATCATAGAAATTGAACTGAGATTAGAAAAAATAATGGCAGCATACTCTGAGTTTGAGAAGTATCAACATACAATAGAAACCTTGAGCTCAGACATAGATGAACAATTAGTGGAGAGGGAAAGTTTTGAGAACACTTATTTCACACCGGTAGCAAAGGTAAAAAACTACCTTAAGACAGCGGAGGAAGCAACACCACCATCCACGCCCGCGAAGAGTGAGCCTCCCTCCCGCTGTACCGCCACAGACTCAATTAAATATCCGGACATTCCTCTCCCATCCTTCAGCGGTCTCATGACAGATTGGATTGAGTTCAGGGACACCTTTGATGCCCTGGTGAACCAAACTAATTTGAAACCAATCCAAAAATTTAAATACCTAAAGGGCTGTCTGAGAGATGGTGCATTGGAAGTAATAGGAGCACTAGATTATGCAGAGGAAAATTATTCTATTGCTTGGCAATTATTGTGTGAGCGGTTTAATAACCCGAGATTCCTAGTTAACAACCATTTGCGAGCGCTATTAAATGTAGATACTGTTTGTAATTCAGCCCAGGCTCTCAGAACGATGACTGATAATTTATCAAAGCACTTGCGGGCTCTAAGATCCTTACAGGTCAACACTGAGGACTGGGATGTGTTACTAGTGTTCTTGTTAAGCGCTAAACTACATAAAAATATTCAACGAAAGTGGGAAGAACGGATAACCTCGCGGGAAATTCCAACTTTACAGGACTTCAAAATGTTCCTGAGGAAGCAGGCTGATATTCTGGAGGCGATCAGTGATGCTGCCTCCGAGCAGCCTGCTCCCGGCCCTGCACTGACTAGGAAGGCACTGGTAATCACGTCCCCTCAAAGCAAGGTATCAAAACAATTCAATACACGTAACCAATGTGCGCATTGTAAGGGGGAGCATTATATAAATCAGTGTAAGTTTTTTTTGGCCCTGAACCCACCTGCACGCATTCGTGCTGTCAAACAGTTAGGTTTGTGTCTAAACTGTCTGGGATCCAATCACATACTCCCTAACTGCAGAGCTACCACGTGTAGAACGTGTAAAGGTAAACATCATACACTGCTACATGTTATACCAAGATCATCCGAGACATTTTCTCCGTCACAGTCCACCAATAGTACTACAGAAGCGAAACTAACCTCGACTTTGAATAATCTTACCCAATCTGTTAGTCTCATAACTAAACAACCTACCGCATTACCCAATGCTTGTGCAGTAGTGCAACCAAAATACATTTATTTATCAACGGCACAAGTCAAAATAACCGACTCCCACAATAACCCACATATTTTTAAGATTCTGCTCGATGCAGGATGTCAATCAAACTTTTTGACTGAACGAGCGTCTAAAATACTAAACCTACCTACCCAAATAGTAACTACTGAGGTACTGGGTTTCAATGACAGTACCACAAATGTAACGCAACAATGTAATGCAACGATTACGTCAATGGATGAAGCATACTCGATTAAACTGTCCTGCTTCATTGTACCAAATATATGCAACATACCTAGATGTCCAGTTCAACCAAGCTATTTAAACATTCCGAAACGTTATCAGTTGGCCGATGAAACATTTAACCAAGGAGGCCCTATAGACATGATCATAGGTGCCGAGCATTTTTACCAACTTTTGTGTATAGGTCAACACCACTTGGGTGATGGCTTACCAATCCTCCAGAGAACCCGGCTTGGATGGCTGGTCTCCGGGGCTGTCCATACAAAATATGTTCCCAAAAAGGTTCAATGTAATTTTGCACTCCATAACCAATTACAGGCAATTTGGGAGATAGGTAACCAGGATTCTTTCAAGAAGCTACCAGATGATGATAACATTAATTGTGAGAAAGTTTTCAGTGAACACACTCGCATCTCTGATGGTAACTTCGTCGTAAACTTACCTCTCAAAGAGCCCCCAACAGCACTTGGCGAATCGCGACATATTGCTTACAAGAGATTTAAAGCCCTAGAATCGAAGTTTGCACGCAATAAAAATTTCAAAGAAAAATATATAGAATTTATGAATGATCTCAAGGAAGCCGGACACATGGTCGAGTGTGCTCCAAACAAATCATACAACTATCTCGCTCATCATGCAATATTAAATCCACAAAAAATAACCACCCCCTTGAGGGTAGTGATAGATCCATCATGTCAAACAAGTAGTGGTAAGTCATTAAATGACATTCAATACAAGGGAACCATAATGCAGGATGACTTAACGGATATATTACTTAGATTTCGTAAATACCGATATGTGGTCAATGCTGACATACAGAAGATGTATCGGATGATATACATTAATCCAAACCAATGTCATTTACAGTGTATACTGTGGCGTGATGACCCATTACAACCACTGATAACATATATGTTGAAAACCCTCAGTTTTGGCCTCAAGTCAGCACCAGCAATTGCAACGCGGTGCTTACTACAACTGTCCCACGAATCCAGGCACCAGTTTCCAAAGGCTGCAGAGGCGATAGCTAGCAGTTTTTATATGGACGACTTTATATTCGGGGGAGATAGCGCAGAGCAAGTGGCAGAGACTGCAGCATGCGTCCAGCACATACTCCAAGGTGCAAGGTTCAACCTGAGAAAATGGAACTCGAATGCTGCTTCTATACTACGAACAGTAAGTGCAAACACTACCCATGACAACACACCCACAACCCTCGGTCAAGACCCACAAAAGGTGTTAGGGCTGGCCTGGTGCAGTCAAACCGATGAATTGATGTACCAAATTAAGAAGCGTCCAATACAGAAACCATTAACCAAGCGAAAGGTTCTGTCATTGGCCTCAGAGATTTTTGACCCTCTGGGTCTTCTAAGCCCAGTATTAATTACAGCCAAATGTTTTATTCAACGACTATGGAAAAATGGATCCACTTGGGATCAACCACTCACGAATGACCTCTCACATGAGTGGGAAACTTGGTATAATTCTCTTGATATATTAAATTCATTTAAACTCCCCAGGCATGCACTAATAAGTGATGCTAACACTATTGAAATTCATGGATTCGCGGACAGCTCGCTGACAGCGTATGGTGCGTCAATTTACATACGTTCTATAAATGAATCGGGAACAATTTTAACACGTTTATTATGTGCAAAAACGAGAGTAGCTCGTAATGAGACCATACCCAGAAACGAATTGAGGGCCGCATCCTTACTAACAAAATTACATAATAAAGTAACAGATGCATTTAAATGTAAATTCACAGCAAATTATTTTTGGTCGGATTCAAGTGTCACCCTTGCATGGATAAACTCCCAACATTTGCACAAACTTAATTGTTTTGTAAAAAATCAAGTCACTAAAATTAGACAAGTCACCACGCCACAAGACTGGCATTGGATTTCGTCTGGTGATAATCCTTCAGATATTATCTCGCGCGGAATTGCAGCTGAAAAAATGCTTGCCTGTTCCAAATGGTGGGAAGGACCAGCTTGGTTGAACAAACCACTTTCCGACTGGCCCACTCGTCAAGTAACCATACCAAAGACTCTTTGTAATTTATGCACAGATAAAACTCCAAATCAATTTATGTCTGATCTTGTTAATAAATGGTCCAATTTAAACAAACTGGTGAATTGTTTTGCTTATATGAATAGATTTATTCATAATAGTAGAAACAAGTCTACCCGAATGTCAGGTCCATTGACTGTCACCGAGAGGACTGAGTCCCTAAATAAACTAATTAAGTTTGCACAGTTAGAATCATATTCAAAAGAATTTGAATTACTCAAGAGTGGCAAACGACTGCCACGGTCATCAAATTTAATTAATTTAAATCCATTTGTGGAAAATAATCTCCTCAAAGTAGGAGGTCGACTAGACCTTTCACATTTCTCACACACCAAAAAACATCCTACAATCCTACCTCACAAGCATGTTCTGACGACACTCATCATGACCTCAGAGCATGTTAGACTGCTGCACGCTGGGCCCCAGCTCCTTCTCTCATCCACTCGTGAGAGGTACTGGCCGATAAAAGGTAAAACTCTGGCGAATAAAATCGTACACAAATGTTTGACATGTTTCAGGGCCAAACCAAAATTACCAGGTCCGGTCATGGGGAACTTACCCACAAACCGAGTGACCCCAGCCCCCCCTTTCTCAAATACCACTAATATTGATTTTGCAGGCCCCTTTACAATACGAGACAGAAGGGGGCGTGGTTACAAGACTTCGAAATGCTACATTGCAATGTTTGTTTGTTGCTCAACCAAAGCTGTACATATTGAATTAGTTTCTAGCTTAGAAACCTCTGCATTCCTCTCGGCCTTCCGACGTTTCATAGCACGAAGGGGGAGGCCGAGAGAAATGCAAAGTGACAATGCCGGCACCTTCCAGCGAGCTAATAAAGATATACTAGAATTGTATGAATACCTAAATGATATTAATAATACAAATGTATTATCTACTGCATGCGCAGAAGAGGGAATACGCTGGAAGTTTCTGCCTCCATATACACCACATATGGCCGGATTACACGAGGCCGCCATTAAAAGCTGTAAAACTCACTTAAAAAAGGTTATAGGAAACGCCCTACTTACGTATGAGGAGTTCTCAACGGTACTTTCTCAAATAGAAGGTATTTTAAACTCAAGACCTTTGTGCCCAATACCCAGCTCTGATGATGACGAAATTACATGTATTACGCCAGCTCATTTTCTCTTAAGCCGAACCCTTACCTCATTGCCTGATTACAGTTATGAATCGTCACCCGTGCATAAGCTTACCATATACCAGCAGTTACACCAGTTGCAGCAACACTTCTGGCGGAGGTGGTCAAGGGATTATATTAACCTACTACAGGAAAGATCGAAATGGAGGAGCTGTAAGGGCCCGACCCTTAAGCCTGGCATAGTGGTGCTGGTGCGGGAGGATCAGCTGCCGCCCTGCCAGTGGCGCCTTGGCCGTGTCGTCACCTGCTGCCCGGGAAAGGACGGGATTACCCGGGTCGTCGAGGTCAAGACCAACAGAGGCACCATCAAACGTGCTTTTAACAATATTTGCCCGTTACCTATCAATTAAGACTTAGACCTAAAATTTAAATACCTAACTTATTATATAGGAACTTAACATGCAGAAATTGTAATAAAGATAGTATTGTACTGTGTTTCATTTAAAAATAGAGGGCGAAATGGCGCTAGGCAGAACCCATATACCTATTTTAATTTAACTCTTTATTATCCTCACATTTATAAGGGTTGTGCCTAGTACTGAAGCCCTAATACTAATACCACACACATACACATATACGTACCTGCTGTGTGTGTGTATGTAGGTGTAGGTGTATTTACTGTACAGGGTCATCAACTGATCTATTTTTAGTATTACCTATATAGGTTGACAGATCAGTTTATGACTCATAATTTCAAATCACAGATAAAATGTCGCTGAAAATGCCCTAGTGGGAGCATGTCGCACAAGCGACACCTCCCGGCAGGAGTGCCTAATTAAATTACGAAAGAAAACACGAACTGCCGGTAGGTGGCGCGCAATGCGGGTCCTGCTTCACCGAAACTCTGTCGGTAAAGCGGGAGCTCGCCCTATTCCTTCTTGCACGAACGAATGGCGGATAGACAGAGCTATTATACCAAACTGTAACCTAAATAATATATAAAAATAAACTATTTCGCACAAAAAAGAAGCATTTTGTTCAATTAATATGTACGTATACAAGGAAATTAAATTGTGATAAATAATAAATAAATAATAATATTCCATCAGGAATGAAGCCATCCGCAGCAGAACCAAAGTGACCGATATAGCCCTCCGAATTGCTAAACTTAAGTGGCAGTGGGCGGGGCACATAGCACGTAGAACCGATGGCCGTTGGGGCGGAAAGGTTCTCGAGTGGCGATCACGCACCGGAAGGCGTAGCGTGGGCAGGTGGACACGGTGGACCGATGACCTGGTGAAGGTCGCGGGTGTCCGCTGGATGCGGGTGGCGCAGGACCGGTCATTGTGGACGTCTTTGGGGGAGGCCTATGTCCAGCAGTGGACGTCTTTCGGCTGACATGATGATGATGATGAATATTCCTGAACATTTGCATGCTGTTTCGGCTGAATACTGTAACTATACTATAATATGAAACATCTTGTACCTACGTATTCTGGCAAATAAACTATTCTAACCTATTCTATTCTATACCCATACCAAATTATAGCTTACTAATATTAGCTAATTAGCATACGGACGGACGGAAGGACGTGGCAACTATAAGGGTAGGTACCTTGTTTACTACGGAACCCCAAAAATTGTTAAGAAAAGCTCATATTAATTTTCAACAAGCAATCTAACGACACCCCACACGATGGGTATTGCAGGACAAAAATGCATCCTCACTTTACGTGTAGGGGAGGTACAGTCAGCATCAAACGTAGCTAAGCATATGAAGGGGTCAAAAGTTCTTATTTCCTTGTAATCAAAACTTTTGAACTTTTCAAATGTGGTGCTACTTCTATCTAGTGTTAAGTTAGTTTTTAATTACTTACCTAAGGCAACAGTTGCGATGCCCTTGCAGGGCTCATGTTTGATACTCCTACTTAATGTAACAAATGTCACCAATGTAACAACATGAAAGCAATAAATTACTTGATTACTTGATTACTTGATTACTTTTGAGGTTGACTGTACCTACCCTAAAAAAAGTGTTTTCAAGATATTAGTATAGCGTTTTGTCATGTATTTGGGACTCACTGGATATCCTCTTTTTATATTGAATTATATATTGATTGGTGAAATAAATTATTCTAATTATTCTTATACTTATGCCAAATTACAGCTTTCTAGTGTTGAAGGTTACTGAGCTAAGACGCGGGCAGACGAACAGACGGACATGGAGAAACTATAAGACTGAGACATAATTGCAGCCTGGTGATGATGATGGGTGAGCTTACCGGGTGTCCAGCGGCGGTCATCGACGGTGACGAGGTCCACCCCAGCGAACAGGTGCCCCGCAAATTCCTCAATGCTGCCGCTCTCGGGCAGCCGTGCCGACAGCCCCGTTACCACCACATCCTCGCATCCACTAGCTGCAATCACCATCCTGTACAACCTGTAGCAAGTCTGCTTATCATTGGTTTGTTTCCTCTATATTACGTTATGGCCTTATAGTTTAGGGTAATAGCTCTGAAATTTATAACCAAAAACATGTATCAGAGCTGTTATGGAAGTGAATATCTAGCCCACTGTAAAGGAATATTCCATGAACTTAATATCCCATTGCCGTGTCTGTCTGTATATTCTAGAAACCACCAAATTTGTACATAAGAACGAAGTCATTAATTAAAGTAGAAGTGAATCTAATGACGTATCATTGATAAATAATACGTCATTTGTCATTAGATTCGCCTTGAGGGCGCGAGTGTCACAATGGGCATAAATTAATTGTTTTAAAAATTCAAATGGCAGATTTTGTGCGCTTTGACCTCTACGAAAATCATGTTACACTAAACGTTTATTATACTTGACATATAATCTTATAAAGACTGGTAAGTATTGCAATAGGATACAATTTAAAAAAAAATATTAGGTAAGTATAGGTATTAAATAAGGTTCTGTCAAAATTTTCATTTTTATTACTTTTTTTTGCCGGCTGTACTTTACCACATTAATCAACTACTCGTTGAAGGTCGAATGAGCCCAAACACGATGGGTTTATCTTGTGTAGTTTAGGAATTGCTATGACCACCTTCTGTCTCCATCATCAGATCAGCTCCGTGGTATAATAATATTGTATTGTCACCGAACTGCCGTAAAACGTAGTGAGGTAAAATGTTAAAGCAATTCGTTTAAAACTTTTTTTCTGTATGAAATCATCTTTCCGAAATCTTTGGTTTCCGTACCGTCTTGGACAGTATATGAGGAGTTGCAGCTTGCAGCACTTTTACTCGGTTTTCTGGATGCCTACCTCTCTCTAGCGTGTTGCACCACTCTTACAGATCAATTTGTACCTCTGTCAGGGACTCGGCTATAAAACAATGTCGTCAGCGTACAAAATATTCTATGGCTCTGGTTTTTGTATTTGTTCAGCAACTAAGTTGATGACGATGTTAAACAGCAATGGGCGAAGTGCCGAACCCTGGTACCACGCCGACTTCAAATTGGTTGCTATTATTATGTTTTAGTTTCCCTTTATAGATTATCGCCATACGATTAAACAAATAAATTGGTTGCATAATCATTCTGTGTTCATTATGTGAAAAAGCCGACATCGTAGCCCTGCAGGAAACTTGGCTTCTTTCTGAGCTATCCTGTCTTGGCGACGTAGATCCAGGATTCAGTTATACAGGGAAGTCTTCAGTAGATACGTCAATAGGAATACTAAGAGGCAGACCATACGGAGGAGTAGCTATTTTGTGGCGAAAGAGTATTTTTCAAGATGTGTCGGTTCTGCAGTGCGTTAACAGTCGGTTGAGTGCAATTAGTGTTTCGATAGATACTCGTAATAGGTCATTTATGGTTATTAACATATACAGGGTGGCCCATTCAAATCGGTCAGTATGGGAAAGTCTGAAACTATAAGACATACGAAGATTTGTTCTTAGGAACCATGTCACCGATTTTGATAAAAAGAAAAACTGCATTCATACATTTGAAAAAAAACACTGTACCCAGCTAGGGAATCGAACCCGGTTGTTTTGAAAAAATAAACTTACACTATTTCTATTCAGATATCGTTTGTGTAGGTCTTAAGCAGTAAATGTCTCTAAGAAACATAATGTCTAAAATGAATAAAATGCATTTTTTTCACATACTTTAATTTATCATAGTAGGTGTTCAAAGTGACCACCGTTACAATATTCAACAAGTTCAGGCATGTAAAATTGTCTCTATGGTTGTTTGTACCTCTCTACTTGTAAAATCGGTGACATGGTTCCTAAGAACAAATCTTCGTATGTCTTATAGTTTTAGACTTTCCCATACTGACCGATTTGAATGGGCCACCCTGTATATGCCAACCGAATGTGCGGAGAGTTTGCCTGTATTTACTGAGTGTCTTGGCGTGATATATGCGATGATAGACAATAGTGGTATTAAGACAGTTTTTGTATTGGGTGATTTTAACGCGCACCCTGGTGAGACTTTTTGTAATGAATTATTGGAATTTTGTTCGGAGCGTGAACTAGTATGTGAAGACATAAATAGCCTTGGCATCCAATCAGACACATTTACTTTTATTAGTGAAGTGCATGGATGCAAACGCTGGCTAGATCATTGTATAGCTACGCGATCAGCTGTGAGAACGATAGTCAATGTCAAGGTTATTTATGACTCGTATTGGTCCGATCACTTCCCAATGATGATAAAATGCAATATACAGGCTATTAGAGGAAAAATAACAGCCGACAAATCTGTTTACAATGATAAGAGATTTTTATGGGGTGAGCGAGACACGCAGGAGATAGATAAGTACACTGACTATTGTAATAGTGTATTAAAATATATTATTTTTTTACCCGACTTTTCTTTATGTGCTGATAACATTTGTGCCGACCCCTTGCACAGAGAAATTATTAAGAACTTGTACACCAAAATTGTATGTACACTACGCGAGGGTGCTACTCGTAGTAGAAATAGTGTGCCTCGCAAAAACACGGCAGGGGGTGTAAGGGGTTGGAACGAGCACGTCAAAGCGGCGCATGCGCGGGCTAGGAGTACCTTTCTAGCTTGGGTTTCACATGAGCAGCCTGACAGCGGGCCATTTTTAGAGAATATGCGAACTATGCGTAAAATATTTAAATCTAAATTAAAATGGTGTATTACACACCAAGATCAATTGGAGAGTGATAAACTTGCCTCACACCATTCTGAAAAGCAGTTCTCAAAATTTTGGAAAAGTACTTTGCTTCTAAGGGCTGCGAGAGTGTCCGCTGTGTTAGGGGCGATTGCGTCGCTGGAGAATAGAAGCCGGGCAGCGCCTTTGATATTACCTTCCCCAACCTTTGATTCTACATAACGCGTCAAAGAAAAATCTTGTTTTAAAATAGACCTTTGTAAATCTTTGACATCATGGGGGTTGAGGCAGTTGTTTTTTATCCGTGATGTTAGAGAAGTACCCTTTAGCGAGAGTTCTCTAACATGTAATACTCGGTAGGGAAAGGTAAGGAGATGCTCCCAGGACTCCTGTGTGTTCTGGTTTAATGCAGATTTGATATCTTCTGTTAATTTTTGAGCTACCTGGATTCGTGCGCTTCGGGGAATTCGTTTTATGACGGGGATCGAATTTTTGAGTTCGCTCAGTCTTTGGGAAAAAGATCTGGTTTGGCAAGTCTGTGGGGGGTTAGTTACTAAATTGGCGTCAGGGGGCACTGTATTTGTGGCAGCTGCATTGTGGTGTACTCGGCTGATGTGAATATTTAGCCCTCTCTGGCCTTTAAAGAATCGGACCTGGGAGCATTGGGGGCACTGCACGGAGCTCTCCAGAGACAGTGACTGGGGGGCGACATTTGTAGGGCTATCCGCGTTTGAACCCATTAAACGAAATACTATATAAGAACAAAACAAAGAAAAAGTAACGGCTATAAAAACAAATAAATTATAAAAAGGCACCAATATATAACTAGGCGAACACAGAGTTCCGATGTACATAAACACTTAACAGGCTAGGCGGGGCTTTACACCAGCAAAGGGGATACATACTTCAAACTCTTCAAAGTTTACTGTGCTAAGTTATAATTACGAACACATTACAACACTGTAAATTTTCAGTATTAGCACTGTTATCTGTTGTATACATTTTTCCATAGTTTTATTTTCATAATTTGACATATGTCATGGCAGCTCTTGAAAAATAGGGCTTTAAAGGAGCATAGAGCGGTGTCGGGCTGCGGTCTCCACGGAGAAAATAAATGCTTCGTGTGTATTAGTTAATGCACACACCTATTTGAGATGGAAAATCGTTGGAATAAAAGTAAAATAATTATTTTGCGAACAACTCTACTTTTTTGCGTGTTTACGCGTTGCTAGGTGAATTAATTACTAACATAGATTAAGGCCCTTTGCTTACTAACAAACTATGGACCATCAAGTGTGATCAAGTTGTCTGATAAGAAACGCATTTTATTTTATGTTATTTATTATTTATTTATAATGACTTGAGTTCTTATGTTGGTGTTGTACATGTCTTGGATCTATTCATTACTCTTAGATTTTTAGTCATATCGGTAAACGTAGAATAAAAAATGGTTTCATTTATAACTATTCCAAGCCCATAATAAGTAGTTCCTGAGATACATATGTGGGGGGCAAAACTGAATTATTATCCACCAGTTATTATCCACTGACGTGAAATTTGGCACAGTGATATGATGATGGAGACAGAAGGTGGCCTAAGCAACTCCTAAAAGGAACAACGTAATTATATAATTCCTTCGAGTTTGGGTTCGTTGGATTTGAATCGTTCGTTGTATTTAATTTCGTTCAATTACTCATTTTTTATCAAGATTTGTTGGTTCTCACCATATAGAGTCAGTCCAAATGGTACCTTAAAAAAATATGTTTGCTTAATATAATTACCCGTATTCTTTGCTTCGAAGTGAAACGCGCCAGATAATACTGAATGCACAAAAATACTGTAGATATTTAATGCACTATAGTCCTTACCTTTTAAGACTAAACGACGCTGGAGTGGTCACAATATTTTTCGTACGTGCGTGCGTGCGCTTGCGCTACTCGGAAAAGTGCCGAATGAATGCTCGGGTTCGGGAAAATGCCGTCATTATTGCTAAATAGATACAGGTTAGGGTTCCGGGAGCACGTAGGCCTCCTACGAGCGTGTTTTAAATGAAGGTCACGAAATACTTAAACAAAATAGGAAACCATTTAGAACTTAAAATCGATCTATACATATTCTAGTAGTTCGGTGAGCGGTAGACCTCGCAAAGTCGGTAAATTACATTGATATTTTTTGTCGAGTCAGTTTTTGGATATTTTTATAAATGGCGAATACGATCCAAAGCAATCAAAACAAGCTCCAGACGAAAAAAAACATTAACTAGAGGAATACGTATGCCAGGTTTCGTGAGAATTAGTCCAAAAATGCGGCCTCTAGCCGACATCTGGACAAAAGCAGAATCGGCCAGTCCTGGAATGAACACTTCGCTCACTCCGCTCGCTCGGTATTAGAATAAGGGATGATTCACAGTAGACCGTTCCGTGTCCGGGCCGCCCCGTTTCTATGACAGCAAACGCAACGGCCGGCGTATTTCTTTAGAAGAAAACGAGCCGGCCCGGACACGGAACGGCCTACTGTGAATCATCCTTAAAGCTGTAAACCAGGGATGGGATATCAGTGTTTTGTTCAAACAACCCAGTTTTCAGCAGATTTCGTGTCCGTTAAACGAAATTGACCGGGATTTTTGCGTCGACAGAGACACGAGACATTTTATCACTTACACATAAAATGGACTTCATCCTGGAAATGGGAGGCTTTATAAGTAGGTAGGTAGATTGTTTAGTCATTTCCGAAATTGTCTGTATTTCCACCTGTGTTTTGTGTACAATAACGTATTGTAACGTAAGCTTGCAACTACGAGATGTAAACTAATGTATAATAACGTATTGTAACGTAAGCTTGCAACTACGAGATGTAAACTATGTCTACCAAAAATTGGTCCAAAAATATACAATGTCGTTCCGGGTCGTATTAAAAACCTAGGAAAAATGGCTAATTATAAATGCTTTTTATGATGTAAAGGAATTATGTGACATTTAAACACTTAAATATGAGGTTTCTATATCGAATAAATTGTGATTAAAATTAGAGATATGACATTATAATTATATTGAATAGTGTTAAGGATGATTCACAGTAGGCCGTTCCGTGTCCGGGCCGGCCCGTTTTCTTCTAGAGAAATACGCCGGCCGTTGCGTTTGCTGCCATAGAAAACGAGCCGGCCCGGACGCGGAACGGTCTACTGTGAATCATCCTTTAAAGTATGGAAACATCCTTGTAAAATTATATTAATAGAGAACCAAATTGTGTATACAAAAATGTAAAACTTTGATGTGTAATGGATGTCCATTGCAAATAAATGAGTATGAGTATGAGTATTTCATACATTCATACAATTAAATATTATGGCACCACCGAGCTGATCCGATGATGCAGCCTACGAAAATGCTAAGGTGGTCAAGTTTGGACTTGTTTGTTTTGTTGTCTTCAGTACCTACCACTATAGCAGATATCGAGGGTCTGATGATGCAGCCGGAAGGGCGCTACTGGAACCCTCGTAGAGAAAGTGCTAAGGTAGTAGAGTTTGGGATTGTTTGTTTTGTTGTCTTCAGTAAGTACTTAACATTACACCCGATCAGTGGCGGCCTTGGGGGGTTGCAAGCAGGGCAACCGCCCGGGGCTCCGCTCTTACAGGGGCCCCGCGCAACCCAGGTGAAGGCCTCGCGAAGATTTGATGCACCGGTGCTGCCCGGAGCCTCGCAATGTCTAAGACCGCCACTGCACCCGATGTTGATAGTCTGATGATGCAGCCAGAAGAGAGTCACTGATACTTATGTTGTCTTCAGTACCTACTACCACGCCTTTTCTTCAAAATCTATATCCGTAGGTCCGTGGAGGTCCAAGTAAGTAAGAATTTGAGGTAAGATTACAAAAATGTGGCCGCTATTTTGAATTTTTATATTTACGCAGTCGTTTAGAACGAATTTGTGATCAAATAAGAAAAAGTGGACTTGTTTAATATGATTTTGGCCTCGGATTGTTCTAAGTTACCTCATAGACCAAAATATGAACGAAAAAATATAGTTACTACTACGGCAAATTTTAAAAATCTGGCCTCTTATTTTTAAATTATTATTAACAATGTCGCGATACAAAAGATTAAATATTTTCCAACATGCAAATTCAAGTAGGCTGGCACATTGCGAATCAATCCACTGAAGTAGCTAAGCATATGAAGGGGTCAAAAGCTCTTTATGCCCTTACCATACCTTTTTAAAGACTATTGAAGTTTTTAAATGCGTAGTTACTTTTGATGCTGACTGTACCTATAGAGAGACTTGTTCGTGGTTCTCAAGCACAGGAGCAACGAGAGGCATCCCGAGAAATGGCCCGATTGGCAATGAGAAACCGTCGAGCTAGAAAATCGCACAAATCAACCCCAATAAGCATTTTTAGCATTCATTTTATCACGCTTATAAAATCCTCTGTTTAGCTAAAAATCACATAACACGACATATATTGACTGTTAGGGATGATTCACAGTAGACCGTTCCGTGTCCGGGCCGGCCCGTTTTCTATGACAGCAAACGCAACGGCCGGCGTATTTCTCTAGAAGAAAACGGGCCGGCCCGGACACGGAACGGCCTACTGTGAATCATCCTTTAGACGTTACGAAGTTCGCCGAGTCCGCTAGTAAATAAGTTCGCCTTTGTACTCTGATCTTACAGTCGTTTATGACTCATTTATGACGTATCTACGTATACCTATAACATTGAACACTCATGTAACTTAATGCATTTTGAGCTTTAACTTGGCAGTTTTCTTAAATATCCAAGAGCTTTCATGATAATACAACATACTCGTACTGATTAGAAGACTGCCAAGTCAAGGCTCAAAATTAATTAAGCCGCAATAAATTAGTTTTACTGTAAACAATCTAGTGCCAGACTTCGGAACCCTAAAAAAGTAACAGTTGTATAATAAATAATGTATGAAAATCCATTTTGATTCTCCCACCATTCATATAATGACTTGTTTATGTTGTTGTAAACTTGTTTTAATACTGCTGTCAGTCATACAATAACGTTTGTTGTTGCAATGCAATATAGTCTATTTCTCTTCACTCTTAGGCTAGATTTTTCATAGTATGCATATAAAAGTTAAATGAAAGCACAAGAAAAATAAAAAATAAAAACACGTAAAAACCTAACCTACTTAAAAGTGCCGTCGGCATCAGCGAGGCGTGCTTATGTCACTGGTAGTCAGAGTGACAGAGAGGAAAACCTCCTGACAAAAAAAAATGATGTTTGGTATGAGCTTATTGGGTAACAGAACACAAAACAAGTTCTAATTGGGAAGCGTTTATTTACACATGATTTAAGGTAAACGTTACTAACAAGAAAAGTAAAAATAAAAATACAAGCCCGATATAAATTGTAATGTTGATTATAGCAATTACCAAGAGGACTCATAAGAAATCTAGACCGGCGCAAATTTTCTCAATAATGGATGCCCACTGTTTGTATTCTCTATCTCTTCTGAGTCGTAATTGCTGAAGGTCGAGTCCATCATGGTCATGATACTGCGATCGCCAATCCAAATGCCAAGCGTGGCGATTATGGCATTTATATGAAATTAGGGGAGGCCTATGTCCAGCAGTGGATTTCCTTCGGCTGATATATGGTGGTGGTGTCCATGAAAGGTTTGCACGGCTTTGTGAAAGAGCTGGCGGCTTGTACAAGAAGCTCCGTGAGGTAGGTTGCCTGGTCGCATCAGCGGGTGGGCGATCGGCCGCGCGGTCTTTTCCCCTCTACAAGTATATTCCCGACTCCCGACTACAAGAAGCTTGTCGACGCTGGCTGTTTCTCGATGGGCAACATAACCAAAATAGCTGAGAATCCTGTGGTAACAGATCATTGAGAGCCTGGTCTTTATACGTAATTGGTCTAAGATGAACGGTTTAAAATTGCTATATCCCACATAACAATTTATTTTAGTTCTAGAGTACTGGACTTGTTCTTTTCTTTTTAGTTTTTTTTTACGTGATCGGGTTTGTGGTAGTCGCTCATGACATCTTCCTTATTCAATCTGAAACGCCTTATATGCAGGAATTCTACGCGGACGACGTCTCGGGCGAAAGCTAGTTCTAAATAATTGTTATTTTTTTCCTAGTTTCGCATGAATATTCATGAAACTAGTAGCAAGCCACTAATTAACATAATTAGTCGAATTTTAGTAAGTAGGTGCCCTACATTAAATTGACCCCTTCAGGGAAAAAAACAACGAAATTACATACCTACTTCAGCAAACACCACATACCTACTTTGTATTGCGTACCAAATTGGTTTAATCGGCGCTTACTTGTTCTTCTGTCAAGTGTAGATATGGAAATTTAGGCATGGCCCAAACCAGAGACCTAAATAGCATTCATATATGCATATTTTCATTGTATCACGTCTAGTAAATTATTTAAGACAGTTCTTGCTATAAAGCATATCAAACGATTTAATTCATTGTCTAGTGGAAGTTATTTCCATGATTGTATCTCTTATTTCCATTATTGCCTATCTCCAGTTTCGACATGTTGTCTTTTTGTATCTATACTCAGATTTACTTATATTATATAAGTAGGTTAAGTATTATCATTGCAATAAGCATAGGTATTTTTTGTGAGAAAATGACAGTCGAGTTTGTTTCGGCGTTACTTCTCGACAGTGGTCTTCTTTTTTAGAAACGCCAGTAGATTTCGACTTGTAAAAAGTGCCAATTGTGGCCTACTAATAGAAGTTGCAGACTAAAGTTCATTTATTTTATTTATGAATTGTGGCCTAGTTAAATAACTGCAGCTATGGCTTAAGTCATATTTAAGGGGATAGTTTTTATAGAGTAGGGCTCAGCTCAATGAAGGCTCATCTCGATCAGTTGAACCTAACCTAACCTTACCTTACCCAAGATCGCAGCCATAATAACATAACATAGTTATGGTTAAACTAACCAACAGGAACACAAAACTATGCTAATGTTGAGTTTTAATTCAACATGCGTTTACGAGAGTGCGTAATATTCAGGCCCCTTCGGATAAAAAAAATATCCATCCTAAGATATGGGGTCATTATGTGGGGAAACTCTGTAAACGCTGATCAAGCATTCGTGGCGCAAAAGAAATGTGTGCGTGCTATGTGTGGGGTAGGATACAGAGAATCGTGTAAGCCTTTATTTCCTGAGTTAAACTTATTAACATTACCGTGTATTTATATATTCGAAGTGTCCTTGTTTGTGAAGCAGAACCCAGAACTATTTCCTCCCCCGAACAACTTAACAAATCGATCGTTACGGCGATATCAAATGACTTTACCTCCGCATAATCTTCTTTCCAGGAAAAAGAGTGCCTACATTATGTGTATAAGAATATTTAATAAGATTCCAGCGACTCTAAAATCATTACCCTATACCAAATTTAAATCTGAACTTCACAAGTTACTATGTATGCGTTGTTTTTATAGTGTAAATGAGTTCTTTAGTTATAAGTTTTAAACCTAAGATTACATGTACATTGTATCTAGCAGAAAGCGAACTTACGCCAAATATTAGTGAATTGTTAGATTAAATCCACACTCACCCAAAAAATTCACATACCTGATGGTTGAATGTAACATGTAAGTGCATGCATTGTGTAACTTGTATTTTATATTCTTGTGAATAAATAATTCATTCATTCATTCATTCATTCATTCATTGAGGAAAAAGGATATGCATAAGGAAGTACTAATCAATGTCCCATGTAAAGTTAAGGTGGCCAAAACACCGGCTCATTCCCAGTGGTGTGGTGGTGCGATGAAGACTAGCACTGGTGCTGTGAAGATGCTGGCTTTGGCGGCGTTGCTGGCTCTGCAAGCGCGACTTGGCAGCGCACGCGTCGGTGGTGATTGCGGGCCCCTTACAACACCCAAGATAACTATAAATACACATGATATTGTTAATAAGATAAATGGAATAACGTACAGCCAATCATTTGGAAATAATGTAATATTACATTGCTCCGCCAAGGACTCTATAAACCTGGAAATAGAAGAAAACGGAATATCTCAACAAATTAAAACATTAAACAAAACTACCATTCAATTGTATGTAGTATATCTACAGAGATGGTGAAACGCGTTGCGATGCCTTTTTGACATTTGTAGTAGTACCCGCCATAGCTGTCAAGGCGTCGAGAGTTCATCAAAATCTTAATGAGTATGGAACATTTGTAATGTACTTTGTGCCAATCGGGGAGGATTACGAGGTGTTGTGCACTGGCAATGATGTTGAACCACTCCGTATTACAGCTTACTTTGAAGAGAGAGAAACGGAAATCATCAACTCAACTAAGATCAAATATAGCGCACGCGCAGAGCACGGAGATGAAACGTGGTATTCTTGTCAAAGTCGAGGGGCATTGGTAAGAGGTGGACAAGGAGTTTTGGACACCGGCGCATCGATTACAGTGGACCATTACCTCGAGGGCTATAATTTCAGTTGTTTTTCATATACAAACCATATGTATTATTATAACCGGCGCAGTCTCGAATGCACATGGAACTACCTTACAAGCAATTTACAATTTAAGTTGTTTTATACAGAATATGAAGATAACAAAGAAAAAGGTCTTTTATGCACAGGTAGCTTATGTACAATGAGTTCGTGTAAAGTGAATAGTTATTTTCTTAGGGACCATAACATTAGTACTGCAAACTTGTAATACAGTATTCTGCAACAATCAAACATTCCCCCTTCCCCTCGGACCCCGCATGAGAACGGACGGGTATGACACTGTTTTATTTTTGAATTTTACAAAATATTAATATTTTTCTGCAAAATAAATTCGGGTTTGTACTAGGAGTGCATAAGTTTACCAGTATGGTGCGCGAGCGAAATGGATCGTTCGACAGAATGAAGACTGAGGGGTCTATCTAAATTGGACGGAAAGTGAATTTGTATGAAATCGTCGATAGTCCAGCCAAGTAAGACCCCTGTTAAGGAGCTGAGTTCACAAACACTGAGTACTCGAGAACTGTAAAAACCAAGTTATACCGGTCGTATTGTGAATCATTCCAGACACCAACTTACGTTGATCTCCGGTACTCTAACACGCCTGTGCGCTCCTGGTATCTACACTTCGTTTCGCTCGGACCTCCTGCGTCGTGTTTGTTTGTGCAAATGCCGTCGACAAAAAAGAATCAAACCGCTGGAGCGGTCTTGGCGCCAGCTGCCCTTTCTGGACAGAAAAAGGAGGACGCCCCTCCGGGTCCGGCCCCAGCTGATGAAATTAGTACCTCGACCTTAGCCGAACAGCACAAATATGATTCGGCTCCGGACCTGCACCGAGCCGCTATGGAATCTTCAAGCAACATCATGAGACGTACGAAAAGAAAGCTCTGCGAAGACGATGAAGTTTCTAATATGGACACAATTGTGGAAAAAATGGAAAGCATGTTCACCTCTTTTTCATCTGAACAGGCTGCTCGTTTCAAAGACCTGCAAGCGTCTGTGGCTAGGATCGAAAAACAAAATGCCGATGTCACAAACAGCGTGGAATTTCTATCACAAAGATATGATGAAATTATGCACAGCGTGAAAGAACTAGAAGAAGAAAAAAAAGGGATAGGAAGCATATTCAAGAATTGGAGGACAGGATAGAACTATTAGAGAGAAAACTAAAAGGGCCTGCGATTGAAATCCGTAACTTGCCTATGCAGTTGACCGAAAACAAGGAGTATGAAACAAAGGAAAAGCTCTGTGCGGTTATGAAGAACATGGGACATGCAATAAATTCCGAAATAAAAGAGGAAGATATTAAGGATATTTTCACGATTAAATCAAAAACGGAGGCCAAGAAGACCATTTTTGCGGAGTTTACTTCAGTACTTAAGAAAGAAAGGGTGATTGATGCAGTCATACAGTTTAACAAAGGCAAAAGAAATTCTGAAAAGCTGAATGGAAGACACTTGCGACTAAAAGATAATACATCTCCAATCTATGTTTCGGAAGCGCTTACACGCAGTGGATAAAAATTACTGTACGTAACACGACAGTTTGTCAAAACCCATGGATTAGCACACGCTTGGTCTTACCGTGGTGCAGTGTACTTACGAAAGGCAGAAAAAGAGAAAGCCATTAAAATAAATAGTGAAGGAGACCTTGAAAAAATCATAAGTGGTAAATGACTAGTTATAAAGTTTATACTCATTCTGTTTATAAACACACTAAATAATTGTCTTAGTATTAAGCTTATATACACAAACTTTACACTCACAAATTCAATGCATGATTCTTTTACAGTTAACACAATCTCTCTCATACACAGCTACCATTTTAAACATATATTATCACCGCCTCTATCTTCATTCAATAAAAACGCGTCTAATTACCTTTATAGTATGCACAGTTTTACCGGGAATATTTGCTTCATTATTCTACATTCAATGAATTAAATAATATACTTGATGAAATTGACGACATAACGGTATCACGAACCATTAGTGCCGACGTTGAGTCCTGTAAGGAGTTAGTCCCTCTATCAAGCCTGTCAATTTTGGTTCAAAATATACGTAGCATTAATAAAAACTACGATGAACTGTGCGTTCTCCTTGCGCGTCTTGATGTTGATTGTGATATTGTGGTTCTCACCGAGTGCTGGCTTTCATGTGTGCAATCGGTACCAGAACTTTCAGGTTATAATCAGTATAGAAATTTTAACAACCTTAATCAAAACGAAGGCATTGTTATTTATGCCAAATCTTACCTACAAATTCAATTAGTTGAGCCTACGTTCCTTGAAGCTAACTGTCTCGTCCTAAAAATTAACTCCCTGTATACTGTTATAGCCATTTATCGTTCGCCTTCGTATAACAATATTCAAACTTTTATACACTCGCTAGATCAAGTCTTATGTAACGAATCTGGCACTCAAAATGTAGCTGTGGTCGGTGACATAAATATCAATATACTGGATGATAATTTAGATCCACGGGCGGGACAATATTTAGACATGTTGGCTTCCTACGGCTTACTCCCGTGCCACAACTTGGTCACTAGACCCGACAGTAACTCGTGTTTGGATCACGCGATGTTAAAATCTAATACACAGGCGTTGACTATAGTAGTACAATCTACGTTAACTGATCATAGAGCAATTTTGTTATGTCTTGCACAGACTAAACCTAAAATAAATATTGTATCTACACGGACTAAACTAGACAAATTAGCGTTTACAGCAGACTTGAATAAAACAGATTTTAGCGAAATTTTAAAATTAACAAATCCCAATGTGGCATTTGAGCTATTTACTGAAACACTACAAAATTTAATTCTTAAAAACACCACTATATATAAATTACCTAGAAGCAAAATTATACTTAAGCCCTGGATTACTCCTGGACTTCTAAGATGCATTAGAAACAGAGATCGGCTCCACGCGAAACACAAACAATCTCCTACTAATGAAACACTTAAGTTAACCTATCGTAGATATAGAAATTTCTGTTGCACTATACTAAGAAAAGTCAAGATCCAATATGAAAAAAATGAAATTAATAAATCAGGGAATAACAATAAACTCTTGTGGAATGCCATAAAAAATATCACGTGCTCAAAGAAAAATAAAACTCCGAATGATACAATGCTTGATGCTCATGTATCTCCTCGAGCAGCTGCGGATAAACTAAATCATTATTTTGCTAATGTTGGTAAAAGTCTATCGGAAGCCATAATGACTAAGATTAGTTATAAACAAGCTTCTACCTCTTTATCTGGTAACATGACTAAACTATCTAATTCTATGGTGATGCTTGATACCGACGAAAATGAAATTGAAAACATTATCATGACTTTAAAAACCCGCTGCACGGTAGGATGTGATCAAATTCCAAATCTCATGATAAAAGAACATAAAAATGTATTTGTCCCGATTCTAGTTAAAATTTTCAATGACTGCTTGCATAAAGGTATTTTTCCGGACAGTCTGAAAAAGGCTCTAGTCATACCAATATACAAAAGTGGGGAAAAGCACCTTCCAGGTAATTACCGTCCAATTTCAATATTACCGTCGTTTTCCAAAATTCTTGAACGCATACTAAATAAGAGGCTGGTTAAATTTCTAGAGAGGTACAATATACTAGCACATAATCAATATGGCTTCCGAAGAGGTAGGTCTACGGATGACACTGTCCAAGATTTCACCCAATTTGTCTCGGACAACCTTGACAAAGGCAAGAAGTGCATATCAATTTTTATGGACTTGGCTAAGGCCTTCGACTCTGTACATATATCGTTGCTCTTGTCCAAAATGGAACTGCTCGGAGTACGCGGAGTAGCTTTAGACATTTTCAAAGATTATCTGAGAGAGCGTACACAATGTGTCACATTGGGAAACGTGGCAAGCAGTGATCTGCCGCTCATCTATGGCGTCCCACAGGGGAGTATTTTAGGCCCTACACTGTTCCTCATCTTCATAAATGATTTATGCAAACTGGAAATTCCTGAAATGAAAATCTTAACTTATGCAGATGATACTGTCCTTCTATTTGCTGAAAGTACATGGGTAGGTGCTTTCGATAGAGCTCAACTGGGGCTTACTGAAGTCATTAATTGGCTTGACCTAAACTTGCTTACACTGAATATCGATAAGACCATGTACATCACACACTCCATAAGAGACTCGGGATTACCTCCGTCTAACCTACAGTTAATTGTACATCAACATTCGGATTCTATGAGCAACATATGCCTATGCCAACCCTTACAGAAAACTAACACTACAAAATATCTAGGAGTCATAATAGATACCAACCTGAACTTCAAAGCACATATAGTGTTACTTAGTGGTCGCGTTCGTAAACTAATGTATATCTTCAAAAAATTGAGACATGTGGCGGATATCTCACTTATGAAACAGGTTTACTTAGCCCTGTGTCAATCGCTCCTTACCTATTGTGTATCGGCCTGGGGTGGTGCACCTAAAACTAGCCTCATACAATTGCAGAGAGCACAACGTGCAGTCTTAAAAGTCATGCTCTTCCTACCAATCTTAACCCCTACAGATTATCTCTATACGGCAGCTAAAGTCCTGAGCATCAGACAACTTTACCTCCTAAATATAGTTTTAAAATTCCATTCTACGCTGATTTATGACAGGCATCAATCATTAAACACCCGTCGAGCATATATAGTGGGCATACGGCATACAAAACTTAACACATGTTTTAGCAGAAATTTTTTTACCTTTATCGGGCCTTTTCTTTACAACAGAGCTAATAAAGTAATCAATTTATATCATATGACTAAAAAAAATTGCAAAAAATCGGTAACGGACTGGCTTTTAAACAAAAACTACGAAGAAACAGAGGACATTCTCAATATAATCACATGACACACACAAACTCTCTCTCTCTCACACACACACACACACACACACACACACACACACACACACACACACACACACACACACGCGCGCGCATGCACTCAACACATTATGCATACTCATATTTTTAAAACCATGCTTTATTAAGTTAGGTTATCTCTACCGACAATATTCTTGCTTTACTTGTTTTGTTTTTATTTACAAATTTATACGGGGAGGTGCACTGTTTATCCTAAAACACAGGCTATCCTATTTAGGAAACAGCGTTTCTAGTTTTAAGCAATCATTTGTAAAACTTGAACTTGAATAAACTATTATTATTAAAAAAAAATTCTTTTAGCACCAACGCCTTAGCCAAAAGGAGCCCTGTTGAATACTTAAGAAATTGATACATGTTCGCGCGGTTTCGTGTTGAAGTGGAATGACTTTTGCATAATTGTGCGGATAAGATATGTCTCGATCAGAATCATAGATTGTTCTTGGAGTCCATGTACCATGACATAATATGTATACTTAAGGAAGGTGCGATACGTTGTCATATTGCGCCTAAAAGTAATAAACACAAGTACGTCCCCGGCTGGAATAAACATGTCAGTTGCGCTCATAGGGAGGCTCGGTTATGGTATCAAACTTGGTTATCGTGCGGCAAACCGGTTTCTGGCGTCACTTACAATAAAATGATCGAGTCAAAAAGAACATTTAAACTTAAATTAAAATATTGCCAAAATAATCAGGATCAGATTAGAATGGATATTATTGCGCAGCTACATTCAAGTAAAAAATTTGGAAAATTTTGGCAATCGACGAATAAATTAAATTGTAGACCGGGTCTGCCGGTGAGCGTAGCGGGGCATCACGAGCCGTCAGCCATAGCCAATGCGTTTCGGAATCATTTTAGGGTGGAACCCCCGGGAAAGCCGTTGCTTCATCTGTGCGATGCTGAGAAGCGTACCGAGGTGAAATTAGTTAGTTTCTCGGCGAAAGAGATATCCTCTGTAATTAACAAGATGGAGCGAGGAAAGTCACCTGGTAAAGACGGCCTTAGCATCGAGCATTTGAAATTCGCGGGGGTACATCTTCCTAGAGTACTTTCGATGTTTTATAATCTCTGTTTGAGTCATAGTTACCTGCCAGATGAGCTTATGCGCACAGTAGTTGTCCCAATTGTCAAGAATAAAACTGGCGATGTCTCTGATATGTCCAATTACAGGCCTATTTCTCTGGCTAATGTCGTAGCCAAGGTGCTGGACAGTCTGTTGGATAAGCAGTTAGCGAATCATATGCATATAAATGATGCTCAATTCGGCTTTAGACCTGGCTTATCCACCGAAGCCGCTATCCTGTGCCTGAAGCAGACTGTCCAGTACTACACAGCTAGGAAAACACCTGTATACGCCTGTTACTTGGACCTATCAAAAGCATTCGACCTTGTATCTTATGACACACTGTGGCATAAGTTACAATCGGAGCCGAGCGTCCCGTATGAGGTCACGTCTTTACTTAAATACTGGTATGGTAATCAACAGAACTGTGTAAGGTGGGCCGGAACGCATTCGGAGGTATACAGGTTGGAGTGTGGGGTGCGGCAGGGAGGGTTGAGCTCGCCGCGCCTCTTCAATCTGTACATAAACCGACTGCTGGAGGAGCTCAGCAGTGCCAATGTAGGCTGTTCAGTGGACGGAGTTCGCATAAATAACATCTGTTATGCGGATGACATGGTGCTGCTGAGTCCGTCGGCGGGCGCTTTAGTATGCTTGTTGCGTAAATGTGAGTCCTATGCGGTGGCCCATGGGCTCAAATACAATGCTAAGAAAAGTGAGATAATGCTTTTTAAGGCGGGTAAAAAATCTTACGCTGTACCCCCTATAACCCTTGACGGATTGCCTTTAGTGCAGGTAAAGCATTTTAAGTATTTGGGCCACTGGGTCACCGAGGACCTGTGTGACAACATGGACCTGGAGAGGGAACGCAGGGCGCTGGCCGTGCGCTGTAACATGCTGGCTCGTAGGTTTGCACGGTGTAGCAAGCAGGTTAAGGTGACGCTTTTTAAAGCATTTTGCCAGTCCTTCTACACATGCAGCCTATGGGTCAGCTACACGCAGCGAGCGTACAACGCCCTGCGTGTGCAATACAACAACGCATACAGAGTGGTGTTCGGGCTGCCGCGGCACTGCAGCGCCTCAGGTATGTTCGCGGAGGGGCGAGTCGATGGCTTCCATGCTATCATAAGGAAGCGTTGTGGCTCGCTACTCAGCCGCTGGCGCGCCAGCTCTAACACCATCCTGCGCGTGTTGGCCGACCGGTGGGACACACCGTTGCTGCAACACTGGGTGCAGTTACACGCACCTGCAGGCGCATAATAGTATTATGTAATAAGTATAAATATTTAATAATTCATAATGTATTATTTAATTTAATTTATGTAGCTATTATTAATTATTATTATGGACTCTTGTCTGAAATAAATAAATTCAATTCAATTCAATTCAATAACTTGCTTACATAAAGTAGAGTATCGGCAAGTTATTTTTAGAGAAGCATGGCGACGGGCTGATGAGGCATCAGTCTGCTGCTAGCTATGACTACAAGTTTCATTTAATTCTTCCATACCCGAACCAGACGTTTGAAGTTCGAGTTTACGTTGGAGAAAAGGGTGAGATGTGGCCTGACCCTGCTACTATAACCGTGCGCACCGACTCCGAATTGAATGCACATGTATGTACATCATTCGAAACACCAGCAGTGACTATCTCCCTTGATTCAGCGTCATGTGACTTATGTACGCTAACAAAAGACACAATGAAGAGAAGCTTGGTGCTAAAAATATAATTAAAAGTTACAAGCAATTATATACGTTAGGAGCAATACATTATTTAAAATACGAAATACGTAGAGGGTAGATACATGTTTTCTGCCAACAAACTGTCATACAGTTTGGCAGATCAGTGAAAAATGTTTTTAATTATATATTTTTTTTGTGATAAATAAATTAAAGAAAAAAGATTAGAAAGGTTTTGTCGAGCTCCAAAAAAATGTTTAAGAAGCTACTCAGTTGCGGCTTATTTACCTACCTACAGGTATCACTACATTACCTACCTGTGTAGATTTAGTATGCTTAAAGTTACACCATAAAATTTGTGTCATAACTCATGTGGCAAATTTATGAACTTATTGTAATTTGAAATAAACATCGCATGGCATTTATTTTCGAACCGTGAGATCTTCGAGAAGACAAGTACGGTTGCCAGTTTTGTTGCACTTTTAGTACCAATCAGGGGTCACGTGTAGGGTAATGGTGGGTACTCCCTACGGACATTGCGCAACTTCAAGTGAGTGGGCAACTTGATTGTTAGAATTTCTCAAGCCGCCCGAAGGCCTCTAACTTGGCTTAACTGGGATCAACGGCTTAACGTGCCTTCCAGAGCACGAGAGCGCTCAGTTAGTAACCACTCAAAGCGGTGACCCATCCGAGAACCGACCTGCTCCCACGTTCCACGTTGCTTAACTTCGCATACCGCACGCGGAACGCGGGTGCCGCAGGGCCACGAACGCTCCGAATAATTTATCATGATATTAAAGAAATCATTTAACTACGCTATATCTATTAGTTATGTCTGCAATTTCGATTCCTTGACATTATTATCCCACCATAAATATTTTCATGTAAAATAAAATGTTGAAAGACGAGAACATATGGCTCGCACTGTCAAAAAATTATCAGATGTCATGTAGAACAAAGCTTTTACCTCTACAACTTGAAAGCAAATTCACTAAATTTATAGCTTGAAACACACAGAGTGCGGCCCAGCGTCGTCGCGGGGAGGAGCCGGGTTTGCAATAAAAGGAACGCGGCCCGGGGGACGTCGCACTAAACAACGGAGCGGAGGCGCCGTGAGTGACATAAAAAGCAGTAGTAATCGACACTATCTACCTGGTGGATTCCTTGAATATAAAAAGTACGTGATTTTTCTTTCAGTATCTTTCAGTACTAAAATATTGAGACAGAGCAGCTGAAAGATATCCTAAAAACCATGTGTTCGTGGACAACGCTCTGTGGCGCGCGTTGTGCGGGAGGTGGCAATAACGCTCGCCCCGCCCCTACATTGAGACGCCGCAACCGTTTAGTCCGTTTTCGCAATTGCGGTTTCACAATTGGCTGCGAAAGAAGAATTATTTTTCACTGTTCCGCAATCAATTACGAAACAGGAATTTATTTGCCGTTTTCGAAATCAACTTTGGTAATCAACTTCGAAAGAATATTTTTTTTTCTTTATTCGTAATGAATTAGTTACGAGAGAGGAATTATTTTTCCTGTTCCACAATCAATCATGAAACAGGAATTTATTTGCCGTTTTAATAATCTTTCGTAATCAACTCCGAAAGAAGATTAATTTTTATTTTTCTGTAATGTTAAACAATATATTACATTGTTTAACGAGGGACGTAAGCAGAAAATTGCGAACGACAGTCTATGATGATTCCAGTTTGCAATCCTACGCCTGAGTGAATTACAATGTTTTTCATCACATTTGCGAGGAAACGAATCCAAATCCAAAATTCCAAATTGACGAAATTGACAACTTCACCTCTAGTTTTCTTGATCGCTGGGGCGTCCTTGCGAGAGGTGCGCGCCGCATCAATGTGACAACCAATCACAAACCAGTATTCAATCAGATCACACACAAACTCACAAGTTCCTCGGGAGTTATGAAGATCCATAACTCCCACGGGAAGGAAGTTGCCTATAACTGCTTTATACTCGCCTGCGTACAATAAGACCCTTTACGAACAATTGTACTGATAAAAAAAATTACTAATTATTTTACTTTTCCTATTCGAAAAAATATCTTGTCTAGCCCGTTTAGAGGGAGCAAAACTGGATTTGCTCCCTGCCGACAGGGAGCACAATGTTATTGCGCTTGGTTCCCTTGGGAGCAAACCCGAGTTTTGCTCCCTCTAAACGGGCTAGAAAAGACTTTTCCTTTTTTTATTAATACAACGATGGTGGCAAATAAGCTAACGGCTTACCTGATGGTAAGCAGACACCATAGCATATAGAAACTAGCGTCTCCAGAAAAATCACAAGTGCGAAGTAGGTACCAACCGTTGCTTGAAGCCAAACCTCTTAAAATGCTTTACTCACTGACCGGCGTAGCACCTCCCGACGTGCGCAGAAGAGTCACTTGCTCGGTGGAAAAACTGTCGGCACAAAATGCTGACCATCGCCATCCACTCAATTCTGGCCGGCGAGCCTATCTCGCCTCAAGAGACGATCCAGCTAACTATATTCCGCCGATCCAATCACAGTAACCCGAACTATTGAGACCTTTAACCTGTGGAAAGAAACAGCTCCCCCTCCTGAAAACTTTGTACAACCTGCACTAAGCCTACCACCTGGGTACGACCTGCCCTGGGCAATATGGAAGTCACTCAATAGACTGCTTTCTTGTGTTGATCGCTGTAAAGATAGCCTGTGCAAGTGGGGTTTCATTGGGGCATCCTCTAACCGCTGCGTGTGCTGTGTCACTCCACAAACTTTGGCGCACCTTACCAACTGCCCGCCTTGCGCATCCTCCTACTCACAGGAAGACTGGGTCAAAGCTAACCAAAGGGCATTAGACTTTGCAGGTTTTTGGGTCAGCACAATTTAGCATAGCACAGCCATCGATTCTATAAGAAGAAGAAGAAGTCGCCACCACCACCCCCCTTGCGACGCGCGGCGTTTTTAGTGACACCGTCTCAGTTAAACAGTAAGCATATAGTAGAACTCGGCTTCATCGAGTACAAATTCTTGTTTAGTAATTGATTACGAACAAGGAAAAAGTACATTATTTAGTAATTGATTACGAAAGAAGAAAAAACACTCGATTTCGAAAACGGCAATTAAATTCCAGTTTCGTAATTGATTGCGAAACAGTGAAAAATAATTCTTCTTTCGCAGCCAATTGTGAAACCGCAATTGCGAAAACGTACTAATGGAAATTTACGCGACGAAAAACTGTTTTTTTAATGAAAGTTACAATGATATTAAAATATCATTGGAAACAACCGATTCGACCTTTAAACCTTTAAGAAAAGAGCGTACTCCCATCTTAAAGGCCGGCAACGCACTTACAACCCCTCTGGTGTTGCGAGTGTCCATGGGCGGCGCTAATCGCTTACCATCAGAAGATTCGTCTGCTCGTTTGCCACCTATGTCATAACAAAAAACCTACTGCCTGGAAAAAAAATTAACAGTAAATAAAAGATGAAAAATGCTCTTTGCGTTTCGAGCTCATACCTCAGTCAAGGGAGAAAGGAGAAACTAGACCTTATTAGGATCAGGCTTGTCAACGTGAGTGAGCAACTTGACTGTTAGAAGTTCTCAAGCTGCCCGAATGCCTCTAATTTGGCTTTACGACTACTGTCATAGACAGCAGCCGGCATCAACGGCTTAACGTGCCTTCCAAAGCATGGGCGGTCCCATGCTTTGGAAGGCACGTTAACTCAAGGTACTAACCACTCAAAGCGGTCACCCATCCAAAAGTTGACCTCGGCCGATGCTGCTTAACCTACGCGGGACGTGGGCGCCGATTATTATTATCTAATAACTAACCCAATATCATAAAGCGGTGGATAATATGTAATGCGGTCACAAGTGAGGTTTATTTACTATGAATTTTTCATTGAAAGAATGTACTGGTACATTTTTGTAATCTTCATTTTAAAGTTATGTGCCATAACTTGGTTTTTTAAAATTAATAGGTTTTGACTAAAAACTTGGTTTATGCCGATTTTAGCAAGTATCTTAAATAACTAAAATCTGCTGGTTGGGGAATATTATTTATCAGCTAATGCTATCGGAAATGGGTTGTAAAATAATACAAAAAATATTAGCACACTAGTTTATTCTATAAGGCTCGTGCACACAACCACACATACATACGCAACAATAACCATGTAACATGGAATGAATAAGTACTAATGTGATGTAAAGAGTGCGAGACAGGAAAAGTTCGGCGAGTACATACCATGTGACTTCCCTGAGCTCCATAGGCTACGGTAACCGCTGTTTACGACCAACCATTCAGCAGTAGTAGTAGTGCTATGGCCCTTAGGCCGCGTACGTAACTGCAGGTTCGCAACCAGTTGCGACCAAATTATTTTTCTGCTTGTACGAAACCAGTTGAGAATGAAGATTGTTTTAAACGAAACCCTTTGTTATCGCAAAACACTAGGTAAGTAAGCTTTATTAGGTAGATTCAGATGATCGAAGGGCAAACCACCCAGAAAGAGAAGCGCTCTGGTGAAACGGTTGAATACTGAATTGGTTACAACTGGTTTCGTTCGAAGAACCAATTTTTATCGCAACTGGATACAGGGCAGACAAAAAGTTTTCAATCGTAACTGGTTACGTACGCGGCCGAAGGGGATAATGGACGTTGTCGTGACACATGTTGCAATCTCCATACAAAATTCCTACTAACAGCGTTTTTGATGATTCATAAACAGTTGCTGATTTGAATATCAAGCACATGCCAATCGGTTGATCGTTGAGTTTAAGGCAAAATGTCTATTTTTAAGCGTGTCTTTATTTCAATGAAATTAAAAAGAGGATAAATATGTATTAAATCCACATTTTAAACACTACAAAATACCCCAATGTCAGAGTAAAAAACAATATAATCTAATTCTACTCGTAAAGGGTAAGACATCATACACAGGCACTAGTTATTGAGTTATTGTACGTGGAGACTGTCACAATTCAGCCTTGTGAATTGTGACATCAACATAATATAGATAACGGTAGGCTTTCGTCACATTTTCGTGAATGTTTTGAAATTATAGCTATAAAAATTTAAATAAAAATATTTGGGTTTATTGTTAACAAACTAACGAAATGAATTAAGATTTTATAAAATCTACTTGGTGAAATGTTGTCAATTCTGACGGCTTCGCTTTGCGCGTTATAAGTAGTTGCAAAACTAGAGACGTCACGATTCTCGACGTTGTGATTTTAGTCCTTTGTACAGACAAAGGACTAAAATGTGTAAAATTCAAACAAAAGGGTACCCTTTGCCAGCGACATTGAGGCACCATTTTCTCACTAACGCAATCAGGTCTTTATTGACATCGACAAATAGGGATCTTTTAGTTGGGAGTGACATAAATAATCATCTAACTTTGATATCGAAATCATATAGTACTTATTGATTCCATATAAAATAACAGCGTTTAATAAAAATCATCGAAGTTTCATTTTAGCGCATTACATTCAACAATTCTATGTTAACAGTTTGAGCCATTAAGAGCAATGAAAACGATACACTTTGTTCGAGTTGACCCGATTTCACTGCTCTTAATTGGATAGCGAATAGTATTATGTCATCTGATAAAGGAAAAACAGAGCAAAGCATAACAATATGTAGTAGAGAAAAGTCGTGAATATATAGCAGCTGTGTTGGATAACTAGCGTATCATAATCACGAGGAATAAAAAAAATACTAACTACAGTGGCTCACTGACCCAAAGTGAATCTTGGCCCCCATCACAAGTTGAAACCCGATCTTGGGGCCATTTCCCGCTAATTGCCGGCTTGAAAAATGCGCAGGTCTGATTCGATAACATCCTACCACCGATACATGGGACGTCCAATGGGTCTCCTCCCTACTGGATGGCTCAGATACACTTATAATAAATTGACTCACTTTTATTTGTGTTGATTATATAACACCTAACAACTATTAAAACAAAACCACGATGATTTAAAAGAAAACTTTTTCTAAGCCGAAAACTATTTGGTAACTAGGTATCAATTAGGCCAAACAGGAAGAATTTATTCCGAGATTATTTTGTAAAGTTTTGGGGTTTACCTCAGATTAAATCCTTGCTCAAGTTTGTACAAATAGGGTCTGAATGACCTGCATTAATCTATATTCCCTAATTTAAGCTTATATATCTCGCCTATATATCTATTTCTTCAACCATTTTATATTCAGATCATACACAACAGTTTTAGCGTCTGACGTCTAACTTTCGTAACTTGTTACAAAATGGGAACTAACACAGTGACGTATTATGGAATTGTTCAATTGGTTAAAAGCGGCGGCGTGTTATATCATCACGTTTTGTAACCAGTTACTAAACACTATGTGATTACTTAAGCCCATACATTATTCGGGAAAAGTTCCCATGAAGAAACTGCTTCCGTACTGGTACTGCATGTTACCGTCTGACTCGTAACTGATTACGAAACTTACGAAGTCAGACTAAGACATTGTGACACAATTCACTATTTGCTTAAATTTATATTCTATAAGGCCTAATTTGCTTCAATTTGGTGGATTGTCCATCGAACTTGATATCAACATCACAGTCACTTAGCGGATGTGATATTACGGATGAACAATCATCTCTTTTCTCTTCTGGGCTCATGGGGGTCACGAAACCACTATCTTGCTTAGTATCATTCGGTTCTTTCAAGTTCAATGACATGCTCTTTTTACTCTGGAATATACTCAAATCCTCATCATATTTAGGGGACAGTTTTCGGTCTAACTTCTTCAGGTTCTCATCAAAATCATGCTTCAGTTGTTGCTCGTACATCCTCTCTTGTCGTATCTTCTCGTGTGTATTAGCGAAATATCCCGTGTTTTTATTTCCTAACTCTTTAAGGGATTCGCTAAGTATGTTACTATTTCTAAAGCTATCAGATCTTCTGTCTTCTGGTTTTTCTTCAAGCACTTTCAACGGGAAGGGCCTGACAGCCATGGCTGAAACTGACTGTGATTTTTTGGCTAAGAAATGCTTTTTGTCTGATTCAGGCGATGATTTTTCTTTTACAGCGTTGTACACGTCTTCTCTGGATATTTTGGCGAATAGATTAGGTGCACTGATGCCTGTTTTGAACATCTTTTTGGGGTCGTCATCGTCTTCGTTTGAGGTGAATTTCGATGAGAATATCTTGGAGCCGAAGGAGATTTTCTTGCTGTGGTTTTGGACGATCTTTTTCACTTCAGGAGGCATGTCTTGACGATGGTGAGATACGTACCTACTGAGCAATGTGAGCTGGTGTTCCAGGGATTTGTTAATGGATTCTAAGCGTGCTTGGCTGTTCTGGTAGCTGGTTAAGGCGTCCATGGCCGACTGTAAGAAAAACATGTCTGTTAGTCATGTCAAATAGCGTTCTGAAAATGTGTGACATAAGGTATACCGGATCTTAACTCTGGATGCCAAGAACATCTAAATATGTGTCGTGCCTACGGTGCCAATAACGACTATAGGTGTAATGGCGTATATTGTCTAAGTTAAGTCACCTTCATTTAAGGTTCATATTCAATATCTTGTGTAAAATTACATGTAGATGTCACTGCCGTACATGAAAATGGCGTCTAAAAGGTTAAGAAAGCTCGTGCCTTGGACAACTTTAGTAACCGTTTTATTATAACAACAAGTTAATTCAATGGAGCCCGGAAAAAAACTGCTACTCAATCAGATTGTATTAATTCAAAGCACAGGATACTCCTTCTATCACTATATGGTATATATTGTACTTTGTGCCTTCTATAGGCATAATCAAAAATTACTCGCCAGAGGATCTTACGATAAATCTTATTCAGGAATCGACGCGGAGAGTACAGCGCCATCTACCAGCGTATTGGACCAATATTGACATTAAATTTGAAATGCAGCGCGGATTAACAAGTTGTATATCAAAGCAATATCAATGCTGCAAACTTATTACAGGTGACTAGAGATTATTAAATGCTCGCGAAGCCTCAACCCAATAAAGGGTCCGCAACGGAGTTATAGCCGTAAGCGTCCATAGGCTCTGAAGTCCGCTTAGCATCAGAGAATCCATATGCTTTTGCCACCATTGTACAACAGGATCCCAAAATCACTCGATTAGCTCTTTAAGGCTGGGTTGCACCAAATCGTCTGTAATCGTAAGCTGTGTTCGTTAAAATCTGAATGTATGGAAAGTTTAACAAGTTTCTATGGGATGACAGCTGCCGGCGCCATATTTAACGTTGATCAGTCTGTTATCGTAAGTCGGTGCAACCCAGCCTAAGTGTTTTTCGATTGAAGTGCAACGCAGATTGTTGACACATAACGGTAGGTATACATACGTCTAGGTCGGTGGACATGCGACTAGTCTCCGCGACCAGTCGCCGGTTATCTTCAGTCAGCGAGGCGAGGCGCGGCATCTCCTCTCTGAGTACAGCGTACTCGACTGCGTAGTCACAGAGTTGTCGGCTGATGTCCAGAGTTAATACCTGCGGATTAATTGAAACGAATAAATAACAACGACTGGATGGAATCTAGAGAGTCCTAAAGTAATCGAAATAGAAGAAATAGTGGCCCAACCATTTTTTTTTCTCCGGGTGGAAAATCCTATACCACCGCACCGCGGGGACAGTGCGGTGGTTATGTCGGACTTGCACCGACTAAAAACCCTCCGATCGTCCTCCTCAACTCATTTCGGGCGGCTCTGGGATCTCCTTCGGAACGCACGAGAGTCTGTGGGTCCCACCATCTGCATTCATAGGCGATCACAGCCCCCAACTGTGACCGTCTTCGACCCCAAGAACCCCCTTTTAGTCGCCTTCTACGACAGGCAGAGGATACCGTAGCCGTATTCTATACCCCGGCCAGTGGCCCAACCTAATATCATAGGGGAGACAAAGGCTCAAAAGCCCCGTTGGCTTGGCGACCTTGAAAGGATAAATAAATAAATAAATAAAATATATTGGGTCATTTTTTTACACAAAGCGAACTAGTCCCACAGTAAGCTCAATAAGGCTTGTGTTATGGGTACCAGACGACGACATATTTAATAGATATATACATAAATACATTGAAAAACATCCAAGTCTCAGGAACAAATGTCTCTGCTCACCACAGAAACAAATGCCCTTACCGGGAATCGAACCCGGGACCTCTAGCTTCGGAGGCAGTGGCACTAACAACTAGGCTAAACAGGCCGACATAGGTCTATAGGCGAAGACCGCAAAGTAAAGAGAGCATACTGTGGTCCAGGCGGATCTGCGCGAATCCCAAATCAGCAATTGGCTAGAGCTAGCACAGAACCGAGTAAAGTGGCACTTTCTTGTTTCGGAAGATTAATTTTGGGCCGCTGAGCCAACTAATTTTAGAAGACGCAGGGCACACGTCGTTTATCTAGGTCTGTGCATTTCGCTCATATTTCGAATAGTCTAACTGTGAAAGTACCTCCACCTTACAGAATACCACTTCTTGCTCTGTAGGCATCTTACCAATGTGGCAACGGCACGGTTAGTTTACTTTGCTTATTTTAATAGTATAATTTTTTTTAATCGTATGGCATTTATTTACTAACCGTGAGATCTTCGAGAAGACAAGTACGGTTGCCAGTTTTTGTTGCACTTTTAGCACCACCCAGGGGTCTCATAGTATAATTAATTATGGTATTATCTTGTGGGGATCAGCTGTAGATACTGAAACTGTTTTTATTTTGCAAAAAAGGGCTATCCGAGCAATTTATATCGCTTGGGATCGCGTGAGTCATTCAGAGAATTTTTCAAAGAAATAGATATTCTAACCCTGCCGTCTCTATACGTATATGAAATAATAATGTATGTCAGGAAGAATTTGTGCAATTTCCCAACGAACGCTGATAAACCAATAGCCACCAGAAACAGTCGGAAACTCAAAATAACCTTCCATATACTAGTAAAGGCGAAAAAGTCAATCAAATATTGTATCAAATTCTACAATAATAGTACATTACTACAGAGGCCGGGACGAAAGGGGTTGCCGGCCGAAGACTTATAGACGGCCGAGCCAAGCGAGGCCGGATAGGTCTGAGGCGGGCAACCCCATATTTCCCGTCGAGGTATGTATAGTGCTTTTCTCTAACATGCAATGAAATAAACAACAAAAAAAAACAGTTTTATTTTTAAAACGCATAGTGGCAGAATGTCATGATGCCTGTGCCACAAATTTATGTGGAATGGAAATTAAAAAAGAAGACTTTGCCGGCCTAGGCCTGCAAGATTTGTATGAAATTTTATTAACGACCTCTTGTCCTAACTGCACCTACGAAACGTCATACTTCGCAGCCTATTATAAGGAACATAACATCAATATTTCATTTCATGTTTGAGAAATAGCTATTTACGATACAAGGGTTGTAGAAACGCCCTTATCATAAATATGCGAGAGAGGGCTTTATTACGACCCGTGTTTTGTACACAATTTTACGTCACCACTTGGCCAAAAAGTGGGTATTTCCGAACGCGCAGCGTGCGGAAAAACGCTTTTTTTGGCAAGGTGTGGTGTAAAATTCCTAAACACATTACTGAACTTAGCAATTCTAAATTCAAATATGTAGGAAAACAAACACGTATTTCAAAAGCATAATATAAGATAAACGATAACATCATGGACAGGGATGTTTGGCAGTGATAGTGTCCTGCACGGCTAATCTATCGCGAAAATAGGTTTTCTACTGTAGCATTGTTATTTTGCAGTAGCTGACACTGTATTTTTATATTTAACTATACTATGTAAATTGTTTTGAAAAAATGACACCTCGCAGAGTTTCATGCGCCGGTTCTTCTCGTGGCAGAGGTTTACTTTTCTGAACCGGTGGTAGTTTATTGACGTTCATAGGTGCATTTAATATGCCTAATTTGAAGAATAATCTACTTTTACTTTTATCATCATTAGCCTTTATACGTCCCACTGCTGGGCCCAGGATTTCTCTTATAGATGAGGGGGGACAAGCAGTCTCCACACTGCGGGTTAGGGGCTTTACTCCTTTGAATCTATTTGCAGGTGTATACAAGTGGAAACCTAGTGTTCCAGGGATTTGTTAATTGATTCTAAAGTGGAATTCACGATACTTCCATTCAATGAAATGCTAACGGTAAATATCAAATGTTATTCCGTACATAAATAAATAAATAAATATTGGGGGACAATCTTACACAAATCGACCTAGTCCCAAACTAAGCAAAGCTTGTACTATGGGTACTAGGCGACGATATACATACTTATATAGATAAATACATACTTAAATACATATAAGTAGAGAACATCCAAGACCCAAGAACAAAATCCGTGCTAAATGCACAAATCATTATTTGGCCGGGATTCGAACCCGGGACCTCTAACTTCGGAGGCAGTGTCACTACCAACTAGGCTAAACAGGTCGTCAAAAAACTCATAGGTACGGTCACAGAAGTTTTTGACTTTACGAGGTGAGATTCGCACCCACGACCGCTAATTGACAGCCGCATGGTTGAACCACTAGTACCGTAGAATACTCTAGGCATAACGTGTTAAATGTACCGTAGATTTTCTACCCTCCACTACTAAGTAATTCTGCTAGCCCACCTGATGGTGAGTAAGGTCTTGAGAGCGCTGTATTGTGACTTTTTAACCGACTTCAAGATTTCAAAAGAGGAGGTTATCAATTCGGTTGTATGTTTCTTTTTTTTTTTTTTAATGTTTGTTTTTCCATAACTCCGTCATTTCTTAATCGATTTTGAAAATTCTTTTTTTGATTGTAAGTATATATGTCCAAGTTGGTCCCGTTTTTGTCAAAACGCAGTTCTGATGATGAAATCCATGAGGAATTGAGGGAACTCCTCAAATCTTTAATGCAAACATATAGTGATTTTTGTGTTTTTATCAACAAGTCAAGCATTTGCATCCAAAAATGTGACATTGGATGAAGTGGAACTGCTGATGATGATCAGAACAGAACTCTTCAACGACGCGTATTTCACGTTTGGCGATTTGTTCTCTTCGTTTTGTTTGTCAAGCAAGCAAGGTTTTTCCATGATTCCATGAGGAATTGAGGGTACTTAGTCTTCTACTATTATAAACATACTTATAGCCATTTTTATTTTATTGTATGGAATCTCAGAGTGCACCATCTAAGTATAATAATCTTTCACCGGCCTCCCCCATTGAAGTCGGTTTTTTTTTCTTAAAAATTATTGTCTCTAGCTGTCGATACGATGAAAGTGTAACTCATCTGAAATCATTGGATTTACCAGGATAAATAAACTAGTGGCTCTGTGAGCTGCAGAACTCGCGAATTTTTAATTTTGTTTTAGTCAAATTTCATAATTTTCGAGAAGTGACTCGACAAAAATATCTATATGATTATCGAACCTGCTCACAAAATTTTACGAGAATCGGTTGATAAATGCAACCTATAGAGGAGAACAATCGGAAATCTGGACATCCGGACATACGAAATCATTTTTGTTGAAGCTGAAGCGGAGACCTCCGTTGTACTCGGTGAATTAAAAACTGTGCTCAGGTTACGTTCCGGCCACATTTTTGGGCTGACACACAGCTTTTAGGATGCTCTGGCGTAAGTTTGTGTGGTTAAAAAATTGTATGTAACGACACCAACCTTCTTGATGACCCGATCGCAAAGCGCCTTGTTCATATCAGGCAGCTTGTGTTTCAAGTATTCCGCCGCCTCCTCACAGCTCTCGCACAACATCAGGCCGTCTCTGTGCGCCGCCAGCAGAGCAAGCGAGACGGAAAACACGATGTCCAAAGACTCGAGGAAGATTAGGTCTGAAAACATTTAAGTAAAGTTAATTAGGAAAATACTCTCGATGTCTTCAGGGTAAGAGTTATAAGGTGTTTTCCGGGTGAGCGAGTATTTTTAACCCCCCATGCGCAACGCAAAAGAGGGGTGTTATAAGTTTAACATGTGTATATGTGTGTCTGTTTGTGGCATCGTAGTTCGTAAACGGGTGGACCGATTTGAATGCGGTTTTTTTATCAGAAAGCAGGGATTCTAACAATGGTTTTTAGATATGTTTTATGTATATAGAGAGATCCCGATGTAACTTAATGAAAGAAGCAGTTAGTTACAGTGGAGACAGAGAGAGATCCCAATGAACCTTGGTGAAAGAGACAGTTGGTGGTAGTGGAGAAAGAGGGGGAGGGGGGAGAGATCCCGATTGATTTCTGTGAAAGAGACAGTTGGGAGTTGAGAGATAAAAGGAGACAGAGCGAGAGGGACAGAAGGAGAGAGAGACACACACAGATGAACCATGAATGAAAAGTCAGTTGGTGATAGTGTAGATAGCAAAAGAGAGATAGAGTTAGGGGATGAAATAGATCTGCTTACCGAACACTCTCACAACGAAACCCAACGGGAACTGGCTGGTGAAGAGGGTGAGCATCCACGGTGCGGCGTAGAGTGCGGGGGAGATGTCCAGGGACTCCAGCTTGGCGTGCAGCTCTGGTTCGTGGTCGCGCAGAAGACGGGACAGCTGGTACAGCTGGAAAAATAACATAACATGAAATCACATGGATCCGGGTATGTCCTAAAACTAAGACTACCATGGGAAGGGCAACAGCATTCCTGGAGTGCGGTGGAGACACTGCAATCGCTAACACTAACCCGCATTTTTAACCCCCCCCCCCCCCCCCCCATTAAATTGAGGGGAGGCCTATGTCCAGCAGTGGACGTCCTTGGGCTGATATGGTGGTGATGGTGGCAATCACGCCGGTATCCCCAAAAGAGCTTAACTGTTTGAGAGATTTCTATAAAACCATAAACGAGTGACAAGGCTAAAAGACACTCAAAGAGCGATGAAGAAAGATGCTCGGAAGTTACTCTGCGAGATCGAATCAGAAATGTCAATATCCACAGAATAACCAAGGTAACCGACATACCCCGAATAATTGCCGAACTTGAGTGGCAGTGGGCGGGCAAGATTGCCCGGAGAACTGATGGCTGGTGGGGCCAGCGAATTCTCGAGTGGCGACCACGTCTCGAACGATGCAGCGTTGGAAGGTCCCACGGCTGATGTTCTGGTTAAAGTAGTGGGAGTCCGCCGGATGCAGGCAGCCCCTGATCGGTCGTTGTGGCGGTTTCTAGGGAGTCCTATGTCCAGCAGTGGTCGTCTTTCAAAATTTCTATAATACTTATCGAATCTGCTCACAAAATTTCATAAGAATCGGTTGAGGAATGCGACCTGTAGAGGAGAACAGTTGGACATACGAAGCTAAAATGGAGACGCTACGCTCGCTCGGTCAACAAGTTACAGTAAAATAACAATTAGGCTATTACTGAACCAGCGAGCAACATCTTAGGCCTTGTCATCGCTTTCCATCAGGTGAGACTAAGGCCAATCGCTGGTCAGTCTATCATAAAAAAAAATAGGACTCGCATGCGGCGACTTTTTTTGCAGCGATAGATCTAGCTTATTACGCGAGCTACACAGCAGCACAGCAGCACTGAATTCCTTTAATACCTACTTAGAGTCACACACTCGAACTGAAAAAGTTTAATTTGCTACATATAGTGATGGCGAATCATCGAACACCTACACAATGAAATAATCTCAGAAATGTATTATATAAATAACATACCTGCACTTGAAGAGCGCTCATGTCAGGAAGATACTGTTTCCTCAGGCCGCGCCTGAACATGAGATGCCGGAGAAGTATGAATGCGTCTGCTTCCTCCGCCTAAAACAAGAAAAATATATCATAGTTCCCGAGCTTTGGAAGCCACTTGAAGCCGTTGGTTCCGGCTGCTGTATATGACAGCAGACGTTAAGCCAAGTTAGGTCTTCGGGCGACTTGAGAACGTCTAACAGTCAAGGTCTACTCACTTGACAAGCCTAATAATCCCAGTAAGGTTTAGTTTCCCCCTTGGATTGGAAGGTCAGATGGCAGTCGCTTCCGTAAAAGCTAGTTTATACGCCAATACTTGGGATACCCCGGGCATCCTTCGGGATGCAAGTGTACTGGGAGAACGCCAGGATGATGTTGATGATCATAGTTAACATACATACATCCTCTCACGCCTATACTCCCAAAAGGGGTAGGCAGAGCACATGAAAATTAATATCAGTGCCACTTTTAGCTATTCTAGATTTATAGATGGAGAGAACAACACACTTCAACCTGGTTCCTATCCCAGTCGACTCTTACGACACCCAAGGGAAGAAAGGGGGTGGAGCTACGAGTATTCTTACCCGGTACCACACGGGGATCATAGTTAAGATGGTTGTAAAGCCTTTGCAGATGGACTTCAGGTGGACTGAAGACCGAAAACGTAAGCGACAGCTTGTTATTGACAAAACCTAGAATTGAGTCACAATTCTCAACATCTGAGGGACCGACTGAGAAAGAGGCGCAACTCGAACTGCTGAGGGAACTGTGAATCAACTTTTAAGTGTCCTCATGTTTAGTACAGTCAGCGTCATAGGTAGCAGCCAAAGTGGCCAAACGTCATGATATGAAATAAAATAAATGAAAATAAATAAATGAAATGAATTGTTCGGTACACCATATATGTATTTTGTATGGTGTACCGAACTATTTGGCCACTTTGTCTGCTACGTACTATATGATTCTGACTGTACTATTTGCAGTTCTGAAGGAAATTACAAGAAAACACGATCTCAGCTGTTGTTAATTGTTGTTGCATTCATTAGCTAATATAAGCGGTTTGTCACCTGGACAACCATGTTGTCGTCCAGAATTCGTGTTTCTGCGATATGATATATATATATATATATATATATATATGTATATCTATGTTCAAATAGACTGTTTAAGGATGATTCACAGTAGGCCGTTCCGTGTCCGGGCCGGCCCGTTTTCTTCTAGAGAAATACGCCGGCCGTTGCGTTTGCTGTCATAGAAAACGGGCCGGCCCGGACACGGAACGGTCTACTGTGAATCATCCTTTATCTGGCTATAAGACTATAAAGATTTTATCAAATATGAGGGACAAGAAAAAGTTGATTGACCCTAAAAATATGGTCACAAGCTCACATGCAATAGAAGTACCCCAGCCACAAAGCTGAGTCCCTGGCAGTAGCCGACGTCGGGGTCCACCAGCGAGTACGCTTTCAGGATGTTGTAGAGAGCCAGTTGGCCCGGCCCGAGCGCTGATGCGAAGTACGAGTGCTGGGGAAACGTGCGGCCTGCAACAAGTTACAATTATATATGTGTTGTTGTTGTGTGTTGTTAGTTCAACAAGAGAGCAAAGCAGATTTTTCCTGCGAGCGTTGATGTTGAGTCCCGAGGAAGGGAAGGATTCAATTATAGAATCTTGAGCGTAGCGAGGGACTCAAAGATGGGATATGCGAATATCTTTGCTGTCGTGTGAAAAATACAACTTTTCACCTCAGCGGCGAGAACATATAACGCAAAGGAATAGTGATAGAGAGAATGAAGTTACTTAAACTAATCTACAATATGAAAAATTATAAGTTAGTTCGTTCACGCTCGCAGCAAAATTGCATTTTGCTCACTGGTTTCAAGCAGCAAAACCGCCATTTTCGAGCCGCTTAGGTGAAAAATATATTGCCCGATCTAAGCGTAAAGGGTGAGACTGACTAAGATTTCACCATTAAGAGATGGCGTCTGAGTATTCTATGCCATCAAGGGAAAGAAGACTGACCTTCCGGTGTAGTTCGGCACCTAAGCTTGCTGCTAGCTGAGCACATCTCTAGTGTGTACCAAAACACCAGAACAGTTTCAGCATCACACCCATCAAAGACACTAGTTCTGTGGTTCGGCACAGAAGTGGTGAAATATTCAGAAGCCATCTCAAAATGGAGTAGACCTTAATATAGGGTCTGCGTGTGTAAAGCGCGATGAAGAACCTCAACCAACGCTTCGTACAAATTGTACCCGCAATACGGAGCGCGCGGCGTTGTTGAACAAGTAGCGCCATCTGTTGGGTATTTACTAAGAACGTGGACTTACCCAGGTCGATGAGTATAGCGTGCTGGTGCTTGGTCAGGCCGGCTAATAAGGTCTTGTAGGGGGTCTGGTAGCGCGGGTACTGTTTGGGGTCTGGGGGCGGCGAGCGGAGACAAGCTTGCTCAGCGAGGAAGTACCAGACGAGACCTCTGCTCATGCGAGGGACTCCTGGAACAGAAGATTTGATTTTCCATTGCTTTTGTTTTTGCTCTGGGCCAGCATCTAGCCAGGGGGCAAAGATGAGGCCGACGATAAAGCGAGCTCACCCAGACGATACCTATTCACTCGTGCCTTAAAAAGGTCTAGGTTATATGAACTCGGAAAAACAAACGCTGGCAGAGAATTCCAGACCCAATTGCTTCACCCTAACGAGGAAAAAGAGCACATGCTATGCAGGAAAACTGCACATGTGCTTCTATTTAGTCTCGTCACATTTATTTTTTTACATTGTCATAATTATGGCATGGAACAACGCCGGCTGTGTTCGATCGTCAGTGACGACTTTTGGCTGAGTTGGGTACTTTCCACATGTTAAAATTTATAACATTGATATACGGATAAACCATTAATAATAATAATAATAATATGGTCGTGCAACGCTCTATTGGGATCGCTCTGTCATCACGGACAGGACTATTGTAGCCAACAAGCCTGATATCGTGCTGACAGATCGATTGAAGCGCCAGACAGTGCTCGTTGACATCACCATCCCCCATGACGAGAACCTCGTGAAACCTGAGAAGGACAAAGTCAGCAAGTACCTAGACTTAGCACATGAGGTAACCGTCATGTGGGATGTTGATTCAACGATTATTGTCCCGATAGTCGTCTCTGTGAACGGTCTAATAGCGAAGAGTCTCGACCAACATCTCAAGAGGCTCTCGTTAGATGGCTGGGTCAAGGGTCAAATACAGAAGGCGGTACTCCTGGACACGGCGCAGATAGTCCGGAGGTTCCTCTCTCTGTCGCCCTAACCACCGGTAGCTTAGGCCCGCCTCGCTGCCGGCGGCACTCTAGGTTAGGTTTTTTATAATGCTTTTATATTTACTAAATTTTATTACATTAGATAAATTTATTGTAAAAAATCTAACCTAAGAAAAAGAAATAAATAAGGTGAATAATAATATATTGGGGGACAATCTTACACAAATCGACCTAGTCCCAAACTAAGCAAAGCTTGTACTATGGGTACTAGACGACGATATACATACTTATATAGATAAATACATACTTAAATACATAGCAAACATCCAAGGCCCAAGAACAAATATCCATGAAAAATGCACAAATAAATACCCTGGCCGGGATTCGAACCCGGGACTTCTAGCTTCGGAGGCAGAGTCACTACCAACTAGGCTAAACAGGTCGTCAATTACCATTAAAATATCGCAATAAATTGCAAATTATTAAACTTTAATGACATCGTAAAAAGATGAGACTTCTAAAATTAGACAAATGATGTTTTTTTTTTAATCGTCGAAGGGTAAATTAAATGATACCCATATGTAAAAAATATACTGTCTGGTGTCTGACACTATGTAGGCACCTCAACACAGTATTTCATGACCAAAACAGCGATTTACTTGGCGGGTAAAAACCCGACTGCGCCAAATTCAAACATTTGGCACGCTGTGCAGCCTGAGCGGCTCGATGGATTTTAGCTTCAAAGGTGTCGTTAGATTTGTATTAATTGTGTGTGTGTTTGTGGTGTGTTTATTGGTACGCAAGCAGTCGGGTCTTTTTAAATTATTGTAATTTCTCTTGTTCCCATACAGCGGTTTGGTTCAATTATTATAATGTGACGTCACAATATAATGCTAGTTTGTAGGAGCCGTTTGGAAAACCGCTAGCGGCGAGCTACATTTGTTCGATTTTTTTTGCTTTTGTTGTGATCTAATTTTAGTTGGTCCCATATAGACTTTTTATTGTCTCAAAAATTAGGTTCGAATGGAACCATAAAAAAAATGTCAAGTAGCCAACTGCACGTTGGAAGATCGCGAGAGCCGAGATCGCGCCAAAAAGTGACAAAGCAGACCGCTAGCTCCTTTGGGGCACAACCGACCGGGAAACGCTAGGAGAATGATGGCAAGAAGTATTGCAGTATGATTTTTTGATTTCACTCACCTTGTATAACTGCCTGCGTCAGCATATGTCTGTCCACCTTAGCCACCGGTTGCGATCGGTCCCGGGAGGCCAAGAGAGAGTCCCACATCGACACCACGCCGGTGTCACATGCGCCTAGCTCCACATACTCCAGTTTAATTCGACGTACAGCGGACGTTTCTTCGCTTTCTGTTAACACAAAAATAATTAAAAATAAATTTTGAAAATTACTTAACGGCTATAATACTTTTAAAGGAATAGCAAAAGCACGACAAACAAAACAGATGCAAGCCAAATCCTGTAAAGTATTTTTAACTTTCTTTCAATAAATTTAGTGCACACAAAATACAGGTTAAAAATATAGACCAACGGGGTTTTTTTTTATTAAAAATGGGATTGCTCTTGGCCAGCATCTAGCCAGGGGGCAAAGATGAGGCCGACGATGAAGCGAGCTCACCCAGAAGATGCCTATTCACTCGTGCCTTAAAAAGGTTATATCTGTACAAAGGCGAACTAATCCCTGTAAGGGATCTCTTCCAGACCACCGGGGGATGGACAGCAGCATCCCTGGAGTGCGGTGGAGATACTGCGATCGCTAACCCGCATGCCAAGCGTGGCGATTATGGCATTTTCTTTTTATGTTTCAAAGCAAGTACATACCCCCAAATTTGTTCCATATAAATTTGGTGAAGGTCTGTTGATGGAATCCAGGAGGAAACGAGGGAACTCTTCAAATTTTATAGGCACGCGTACGGCGATTTTGGTATTTTCTGTAGTTAATTGGAGTTTTATTTGGGTATAAATTATTTTTGTATGTTCTCTATGTTCTAGACAATCATAGGAAATTTGTCTCATCCGGCGACATGTTTCCAATTCCGCCTTCTGGTATGCGACGTGAAGTTGTCATGAACTCTTGACAAGTTGGAAACATGTTTCTGGTAGACAATAAATTACAGATAATATACACGTGCAAGTTATGCTTGCCTTCCATTCTCAACTTACTCTTAAGCTTAGCGTTCTCCCTCTCCATCCGCACCAATAGAACGGTCTGGTCTATGGCCATCTTCCACAACTGCCGTAATTCCTCCCTGCTTCTCTTTCCAGGGCGGGCGGAAGGCAAACCAAGAAGATTCTTGGGAGTCAGGTCACCTACAATAAACGTGAAAATGTAGCCGATAGATTGTCTTTGAGAGCGCTCGAGGTTCGTACCGCGTGCGGTATGCGAGGTTAAGCAATGTCGGACGAGGTCAGTCCTTGGATGGACCGCTTTGAGTGGTTACTAACTGAGCGCTCCCGTGCTTTGGGAGGCGCGTTAAGCCGTTGATCCCGGTTGCTGTCTATGATAGCAGTCGTTAAGCCAAGTTAAAGGCCTCCGAGCGGCTTGAGAACTTCTAACAGTCAAGTTGCGCACTCACTTGACAAGCCTAATCCCAATAAGGTCTGGTTTCCCTCTCGGGTTGGAAGGTCAGATCGCAGTCGCTTCCGTAAAAACTAGTGCCTACGCCAATTATTGGGATTAGGTAGCGTACCCCAGGCATCCTTCAGGATGCAACTGTACTGGGAATAACGCTAGGAGGATGGTGAGATTGTCTTAGACATCGAAATGCCTGTACCATGAAACAAGCAACATATGAGTGCGGGGCGGAGGCCGTTTTGCATTTATGATCTTTCCGAAACTGTCGACTGTAGATTACTGCTTCATATGTCACACACGCTGCCTCCTCTCCACCGCGCTACCAAATACCGCGTAGTTTTTTTGGTGCGATGTGCCCCGAACCACGTTCGGAGATTACAAAAAGTAAAAGCAATTTAATTAGCACACAAATCATATTACGAAGAGAAACCGGTCCAGCGCTGGTCATCAGTCCAGCATATGTTAAGATTGAACCCATAGCCTTTATGATTAGCTATGAGCTGTTGTTATTAATAGTACATTACTATAGAAGCCGGGAAACGAAGGCTTCAGCCCAACGTTTCTCGCTAGATTTGTATTTGTATATGTATAGTGCTTTTCTCAAACATATGCAATGAAATAAAAAAATACACCACCCAAAAAACAAATTAAAACAGACGCGTTAACATTAAAGTACAAAAAAATACTTCCCGGCCTAGGCCTTCAGTTTTGTATGAAATTCCTTTACAGATCTCCCGAGTGGTTCCGCCTGCAACGTGATACTTTGAAGCCTGTTGTAACGCAAGTAATGACGAAATTTCATTGCATGTTTGGGAAAATTATATTAAGATTCCTTTGTTTGTTTTCTTCGAGTCACTATCATGTTATGGCAATTTGAAATTTAAATAGAGAAACAACTTACATCTTAACTGCTAATTAGTAGCTAGATTGTAATATACCTTCGCACTGCACGTCAGTAGGTTGCACAACTTTTTCATATATAGCCTGCCGCCAGGTGGCGTCGTGTTCTGCCCCTGCCTCGGTCGGGGCCGGACGGTTGTCGCTCACCTTCAGGAAACTGAAACAAACAGCAAGGTTAATGAATTTACAAGAATTCGTTGATCAGACCTTTATTTGTACCACCGACCTTTATTTACCGACTTCAATAGAATGAGGAGGTCCTCAGTTCGTCGGTATGTTTGCTTGTTCTTTTTTTTATGTATGTATGTTCGCCTATAACTCTTGACCACGTTGGCCGATTTTGATAATTCTGTTTTTGTTTCAAAGCAGGTACCCCGACATTGGTCCCATATAAATTTGGTGAAGGTCTGATGATGGGATCTAGGAGGAATCGAGGGAACTCCTCGAATTTGATAGGCACGCATTTCGGTATTTTCTGTAGGTCCAAGCATTGACTCACGGGAACCACAAATTGTGACATAGCAAGGAACAATATTGGAGTCGGTTTTTTTTGTATATATAATTTTTTATACAACCACGGTGGCAAACAAGCTTACGGCCTGCCTGATGGTAAGCAGACACCGTAGCCTATGGACACTTGCGACTCCAGAGGAATCAAGAGTGCGTTGTCGGCAACGCACTTGTGATTCCTCTGGACAGACTTGAAAGGGCCGCCCCTTTATTGACTTGGGGATGCACTGTGTTGAGAGCGAGGGAGCTGCAGATGTCTCCAGCTGTCAAGCTAGAGACATAATTTTGACATACGCTGATATTATACCCATACTCACATGTCCATCATGGGTGAATTGACTGGTTCCTCCTTAATTTCCTCTTCTTCGGCCGGCGGCGTCATGTTTGACGGTTTTGGTGAAGGTGGTGGTTCTGCAAAATAAAATGGAAATTCGTCATTGCCATTCATAGCTTTCATAAATAAATAAATAATAAATATTAGGGGACATTTTTTTTTACACAAATCGAACTAGTCCCACAGTAAGCTCAATAAGGCTTGTGTTATGGGTACTTTGTGTTAATGCCCTTACCGGGAATCGAACCCGGGACCTCTAGCTTCGGAGGCAATGACACTACCAACTAGGCTAAACAGGCCGACATAAGCTTTTGAACTTCCGTTGCCCCTTAAGGGTGGCTTACTCTATACCGTTTGTATTCGTAAGCAGTGTACGCTTAAATCTGGTAGGTAGTGTACGTTAACGATACTGCGATCGCCAACCCCCATGCCAAGCGAGGCGATTAAGGCATTTACCCCTCATGAAATTGGGGGAGGCAGTCCAGCAATGGATGTCCTTCGGCTAATGTGGTGTTACGTTTAAATCTGATTGTACGGAATATGTGACAAGTTTTCATGGCTTTTTTTATATCACGTTGCTAGCAAACAAGCGTACGGTACGCCTGATGGTAAACAGTCACCGCAGTCTTTGGACGCCTGCAACTCAAGGGGTGTCACATACGCATTGCCGACTCTTTAAAAATGCATGCACTCCTTTCTTGAAGAACCCCATACTGTAAGCACATGTTGCAACCGTAAGTTAGTGGAACCCTACGGGATTTGTTACTTAAGTTGTGAACGCCATGAAACCATATATATCCTCGCCTTCGAAGGCTGTGTTTTACAGGCAGGCCGTAAGCTATGATCGTTTTTTTACAGAGGTAAATTACAGAGGAATATCTCGTTCAAATTAGGAACCCAACTGGAAACATAACAGTGCCAACGGCGCCTACGATGGCACATAGAAATTCTCGATCCTTCGAGCCCTGGATCTTCTGAATGCGCTCCTGGTATCAGCACCGGAGTGTGACCTACTAGCGTGGCGATGGGCGACTGTGGATCAGGAATGCTTGAGATTTTGCGACGCGATGGACAAAAGGCAGTCTAGTGTTTTACATACATACATACATATAATAACGCCTGTTTCCCAGAGGGGTAGGCAGAGATCACGGATTTCCATATATGTGCTACGATCCTGACATACAACTTTCGCCTCATGAACTCTCATAACATTCTTCATGCAAGCGCGCTGATTAAGGGTACTCTTGACCTGGCCTTTCTGCAGAATGTCTCCGATTTGGTCGGAGTCCGTTCGCGAAGGTCTTCCCCATCCATTCCTCCAACTTCCAACTTTTCCATCCATTCCTCCAACATACACTCGTTTTGTCAATCTTCTTTCATCCATCCTCTCTATATGTCCAAACCATCTTAGCATACCTTTCTCCCTTCTAGTGTTTTATTATTATTAGCATTTATTTCAAGTAAATTACACTCATATATTTTTAGTAAGACTTACGTTTAGGTGTTAGTATAATCTAATCTATAATTCTATATATATGTAGGATTGCGTGAAAGGGAACGTATGAATGACGTATTGTGAGTGAACGAGATAGTATGCAGACGGAGTGAACGAGTGTGAAAGAGGACGAATGAATGACGGAATGAGGAGAATCTGGTTCGGAGAAAAATACTAAAGACGTGCTGTTACATTTTATTTCATTTTTTTGGTTTTAATATATAGTTTTCGATTTACAAGTGGTTTTCACTATCGCCCCATCCCACAAATTGGTGTCAGAAGTGGGATACAAGGTTGGCTATACATTGTTGTTCCATGTTACAAGAGTATAATATGCATTGCACTAAGTATGTAACTTCCTAGAAGTGCCATTATTAGAGATTAAGCTTAAAGTGTACTGATTTGTAACTTCAATAAGAAATGTTTCTTGCATTATTAGAAAGTCAGACCATTTTATACCTACAGATGTTTAGCTTAAGGTCGAAATCGCATGTGTATGAATCTGTACTTGTGCTAAAAGATTATCTCATTACATTAGATATTGTAAAAGTCTGTGGGCAGACTTAAAGTTTCAGGACGGCCGACTGTAGGATTGCGTGAAAGGGAACGTATGAATGACGTATTGTGAGTGAACGAGATAGTATGCAGACGGAGTGAACGAGTGTGAAAGAGGACGAATGAATGACGGAATGAGGAGAATCTGGTTCGGAGAAAAATACTAAAGACGTGCTGTTACATTTTATTTCATTTTTTTGGTTTTAATATATAGTTTTCGATTTACAAGTGGTTTTCACTATCGCCCCATCCCACATATAAATGTAGTTATACGTAAGTTTCACTGGGACCGTGCAACCTACTACAATGTAATAAATAGGGGGAGTCGATCTTATCCCCTATCATTTGCAGGATATTGTTGGGACTGTCACGCACCCGGCGCACCAGGGATGCGGCCCTTTTGCGCATAGTGGCGTAAAAGCAGTCCACTCTTGCTTCGGCAAACATCCCTGATGCGCTACAGAAACGCGGCAGCGCCAACAACACCCGGAACGCGTTATTAAATTGAACCCGGAGGGCCCCGTAAGCCCGTTGCGTGTATCGCATCCACAAGCCACATGTATAGAGGGAGGTGCAGTAAGCTCTAAACAAGGTTATCTTCACGTCCCTCGTACAGCACCCGAACCTGCGGGCGATCATGTTAGCTCTTGCCGACAGAGCCCTCCGTTCTCGTTCTATGTCAGTATCGTCTTTTAACTGGTTAATATTAAGTTTAAGTATACGTAGTTTCACAGTGTATTAGTTATAAGACTGTAGTACTGTGTTAATAAATATGTAACTCCGGACTCCTTACAGTCCTTACAGAAGACCGCAGCCACTAACACCACATAGCTCTGTACCTGTAGGTATGTGGTGATGTGATCCTAGTGGTGAGTGCGCGGTTATGACTCGTCGTTTGAGTCGCAAACACCCATAGGCTAGTGTCTGCTTCCCATCAGGCAGCCAGGATGCTTCTTTACAACAAACGTGTGCACAACTCACCGCTCCCATTTCCGTAGACGGCTGGAGACAGAGACTTGCATCTCGTCTGGTCGGGAGACAACATCTCTGAAACCGAGGGTTCTGAAGTCGTGTCTAGTATGGGCGGGGTGGGCAGAGGGGACAGCTCCTGAAAAACAAAATGGTGTTATTAACTAAAGGTGCATGTCAGAGCGATTCAACCATTAGAATAAATACGACACACCGATCCAGATATTGTCCATTGGCAGAGCCAGTGTAAACCGGTTATATCCACTAGCGCCGTGTACGTGACAAGCAACCAAAAAAAATTCATTCCCACTGTACGTGTAGGGGAGGTACCCTTAATACATTCTTTTTGTTTGGGTTTTATTTTATAAAACTATGTCAGATTTATTGATTTATATATCAATGCCAAATTGCAGATTTCTAGCACTAATAAGAATTTATGTATTTATTTATTTATTTATTCATTGTAATGTCATGCATACATAAGATGCATAAGATGTTACATTTTAATTATAAGTCATTCCATGACACCCTGTTAGGGCACACAACAAGTTATTACCAATCAAGTCGAAATAGGTCACTTCACTATGTTATGATTATGAAATCTAAGGCTACCTACAACTACATTGCTAAACTATGGTCATCGAGGAATTCGTCCACCGAGTAATAGCAATTCTCTATTAATAGGTTTTTTAATTTAGTTTTAAATATCTCATCATTAGGTTGAAATTTGATCTCATTTGGGACATGATTAAAAATTAGAATGCATTTATACTGCTTTAACGGAACAAAGCCTCGGACAGACAGATGGACAGAGAGACAGACAGAAGGACATGGTGAAACTATAAGGGTTCCTAGTTGACTACGGAACCCTCAAAACCGCGTAAGATACTTCGACTCCAAAATCGCGCGGTTCTCGCATATCTGCCCACAACCATATCAGCCGAAGGACGTCCACTGCTGGACATAGGACTCCCCTAATTTCATGGGGGGTAAATGCCATAATCGCCACGCTTGGCATGCGGGTTGGCGATCGCAGTATCGCCACCGCACTCCAGGGATGTTGCTGCCCGTCCCCCGGTGGTCTTGGTCGTAGTTTTAGGACATACCCGGGTCCATATCTGCACGTGGTCCTATATAAGGCACCGCGCGGGAACCGCTCGATTCCCGCATATCTAAGTACACCGGTATAAGGGAATTCCCTAAATGTACCTTCTTAATGTGAGGAATGACATCCTCTCTGGTCAGACTGGACTTCCTCTTGAGGAGATGGTCGAAGCCGCTCGTGAGAGAGCGTCTAGCCTTCATGAAGATGGTGCTGCCACCTAGATACTGGTTCAGGAATTCTGATCTGGATAAGAAAAAAAAGGTTCGAAGTACAGGATATTAATAAAAATAAATAAATATTGGGGGACAATATTAGGGAGGTATTCCACTCATCATCATCATTTGTCGGCCTCTTTAGCCTAGTTGGTAGTGTCATTGCCTCCGAAGCTAGAGGTCCCGGGTTCGATTCCCGGTAAGGGCATTTGTTTCTGTGGTGAGCAGAGACATTTGTTCCTGAGACTTGGATGTTTTCTATGTATTTAAGTATATATCTATTAAATATATCGTCGTCTAGTACCCATAACACAAGCCTTATTGAGCTTAGTGCGGGACTAGTTCGATTTGTGTAAAAAAAAATGTCCCCTAATATTTATTATTTATTATTATTATCCAATATCTTTGTCCAATATACATTTGATCAAAGAAATTGAATGATTTCATCCAACTTGGATGGGACCCCAACATTTGATCAAAGATTCTGATGATAGTTAAATCAATATGTAATGTATTGTATTGTGATAAGAGCCCAGTTGGTCGAAATAAATGAATTTATTATTATTAATATGTCTACTCATAAAAAAAAAATTGGAATGGAATGGGCCTCCGTCAAAGAACTTTGATCAAAGATTTGACAAAGAAATTGGACAAAGATATATTATTGGACGAGTGGAATACCACCCTTATGCCGGAACCAAGCTATGATGGGCCAACGTACAGGACGCAGTTATGCGTTAAAGGGAGAAAGCCATATTTGCATCTCCTTCCACCGCATAACTGTGTCGTGTACGTGGCCCATCTTGGCTCATTGTATGGCTCCGGCATTGGAAAAATCGACCTAGTCCCAAATTAAGCTTGTACTAATGGTACAGTCAAGAGAAAGAGTTAACACTTTTGCATCTTATTCCATTGTAATAAGGTGAAAGTGTTAACTTACTTTTGCTGTTGACGGTACTACAAGAGTGGGAACAGAATAAACGGTTTTCAAATGTCATTGTGTAAAAATTATTACTTATAAGTTGGCCTGTTTAGCCTAGTTGGTAGTGCTTCTGCCTCCGAAGCTTGAGGTCCCGGGTTCGAATCCCGGTAAGGGCATTTGTTTCTGTGGTGAACAGAATCATTTGTTCCTGTGACTTGGATGTTTTTTTATGTATTTATTTAAGTATATATCTATTAAATATATCGTCGTCTAGTACCCATAAGCCTTATTAAGCTTATTATAGGACTAGTTCGATTTGTGTAAAAAAATCGTCCCCTTATATTTATTTATTTATGATTATTATTGCCTACGTCTTTGTATAAAAAAGAGAGAATTGAGAGAAAAGAGAGTATCTCACCTATTTTCAGCCGTATCGTGTATATGCCGGGTCTGTTTTGCTTCGCAATGTGACCGTAGCAACATCATTAGGAAGGCGTTGTGCTCATTTACCTATAAAAACAATACAGTACGTGAGCACTTAAGGTCGAAACGCACAGAGCGGCCGCGGCGCGGTGCGGGGCGCAGGCGGTTTTGCATTTTTGATCTTTCCGAAACTGTCAACTGTCGATTACTGCTTCATATGTCACACACGCCGCCTCCGCTCTTCCGCGCTATCGAATACCGCGCGGTTTTTTGGTGCGAAGTGCCCCGGACTGCGTTCGCTTTACCGCAAAACCGCCTCCGCCCCGCAACGACGCTGCGCCGCGCTCTGTGCGTTTCAAGCTTTACTCTGTGCTAGACCTCGCATTTTTTTTTATATCGGTATTTCAAAAAACTTATTCAAAAAAAATATTCTATAGGTACATATAATTATCGGATCTGGTCAAAAAAGTACACGAGAAACGGTTGATAAATGTGCCCTGTAGAGGAGAAAAACTGGAAATCTGGACATCCGGACATACGAAAGAATTTTTGTTGAAGCTGAAGCGTTCAACGTTAAATAACAAAGAATATATTTTTTGACAGAAACTTATTTACCTCATACATATGGTTGGTCCCCCCTTGGTATTTCGTGATGATGAGTTCCTGTTCATCTTCAGGCAACTGCTCGATCCTCCGGAGAATGAATGCGTGAGTCTTCTTTTCATTCATACCTGTAATACATTTCAACGTCACTTTGAATGAATGAACCAATATTTTATTTATATTTGGTTTGAAGTAAAGTGTGTTCAGAATGATCTGGAGAAAGCAGCCGGTGGTAGCAGAGCATTGGACAATGCTCGCACGTCATGTTCGGAGACTTCTCCCGAGTCTTCTTTAGCAGCTCAGTAACCTACGTTACAATGGTGAAAATAATACCTTCGACATCGTGACACAGGCGGTGATAACACAGCATGGGACAGTGCTCGCACGTCATGTTCGGAGACTTCTCCCGAGACTTCTTTAGCAGCTCAGTGACCTAAGTTACAATGGTGAAAATAATACCTTCGACATCGTGACACAGGCGGTGATAACACAGCATGGGACAGTGCTCGCACGTCATGTTCGGAGACTTCTCCCGAGACTTCTTTAGCAGCTCAGTGAACTACGTTACAATGGTGAAAATAATACCTTCGACATCGTGACACAGCCGGTGATAACACAGCATGGGACAGTGCTCGCACGTCATGTTCGGAGACTTCTCCCGAGACTTTTTTAGCAGCTCAGTGAACTACGTTACAATGGTGAAAATAATACCTTCGACATCGTGACACAGCCGGTGGTAACACAGCATGGGACAGTGCTCACACGTCATGTTCGGAGACTTCTCCCGAGACTTCTTTAGCAGCTCAGTGACATACGTCGTAATGGTGAAAATAATGTTTACCTTCGACATCGTGACACAGCCGGTGGCACCACAGCATGGGACAGTACTCGCACGTTTTGTTCGAAGAATTCTCCCGAGACTTCTTAAGCAGCTCAGTGACCTACGTTACAATGGTGAAAATAATACCTTCGACATCGTGATACAGCCGGTGGTACCACAGCATGGGGCAGTGCTCGCACGTCATGTTCGGAGACTTCTCCCGAGACTTCTTTAGCAGCTCAGTGAACTACGTTACAATGGTGAAAATAATACCTTCGACATCGTGGCACAGCCGGTGGTACCACAGCATGGGACAGTGCTCGCACGTCATATTCGGAGACTTCTCCCGAGACTTCTTTAGAAGTTCTGCGTGCGCCACGAAAGCTTGCTTTATCGCTGGAACAAGATCTAATTTAAATCTCTTGATGTTTTTATGTGCTTAGTATCTTAACTTGGCAATATACATGGTGTTCGAATGCTAACAAACTATCGACCAAATCGACACAATTATCGACCGGGTACCGGATGAAAAGAAGATGTCCAGATGCCCGGATTTCTAGTTATTCTCCTATACAGGTCACATTTCTCAACCGATTCTAGTGAAATACTTGAGAGCATGTTTGATAATTATATAGAATTTTTTGTAGAGTAATTTGGTGGAAATTTTGAAATATGAAAAATCGCGCGATCTACAGCTCACAGAGCCACTAGTAATCATAATGATATCGTTTATTGCTTTATACGGTTATACAAGATGGTCTTACAATATTTTATGTCCCTGTAAGGGCACTGCAAAAGTAATAATAACATTATAAAATAATAATAAGGTTAAGGTTAACATGCAGCTATGAATTACAACCAAAATATTCTTTCAATGCATTATTATGCATATATTAGCTATTGCTATTGTTATTATATTTATTAGCTATTGCTTTTCGTGATCAAGAAATCTTTCAACTTCTTAAAGAATACGTTTTTTTTTCAACCTGCTTTATACTTAAAGGAACACCGCCATGTGCTGTGTACCGTACCGTACTTTTACCGCCAGTAATGGGGAATGACTGAAAATTTTAAAAGTCCTTGATTATTTTTCTAATGGTAGGAATAACCGTCGCCATTAACAGAAAAAAGTTTCAGATTTTTCGGTTGTGCCATATATTTTGTAAAAATACAAACATTTTATATCAGGTCGCGTCTGCCCCGTATCGGACTACTAAGATATTACTAAGTCCGTCAAGTATTTAAAAAAAAAACCTGCTTGAATCTGTGGTACGCAATGACATTGACAGTTCATCATAGGTTGGTCGTATCACAAAGTACAATATATATACTGAGATAGAGATACCAGTGAAATACTCCACATAGATCGTAGCGCCGTTGTGTATTTAGTAAGAACTAACCGCACGACCGCTGCATCCCTGTCACTTCAATATGCAAGTGCGATAGAGATAGCACCCAGTGACATCTGGTACAAACAAGTTAAACTAACATTTCCATAGAAAAATTCGTACTTCGAGCTGAAAGGCCCCTGGGTCGTATGACTTGAACTGTCAATGTCATTGCGTACCACAGATTCAAGCAGGTGGTTTATTTTTTTTTATATTAGACGGACTTAGAAATGTCTTAGTAGTCCGATACGGGGCAGACGCGAGATGATATAAAATGATTGTATTTTTATAAAATATATGGCGCAACCGAAAAATCTGAAACTTTTTTCTTTTCATGGCGACGGTTATTCCTACCATTAGAAAAATAATCAAGGACTTTTTAAAAATTCAAACATTCCCTATTATCAGGTACGGAGAATGAAACTGGTCACTCCCGTCTTTAAGGTCGATAATCGCTCGACAAGCCGGTACGTTCATACTGGCAGCATGTTTAATGCGTCTGCATGACAATGGCAAAATTAATTACTACTAGCTTTTGTTGGCGACTTCGTCGGCTTGGAATTCGTTTATATCGTATCTCCATACAAACTTTCACCCCCCCTTTCACCTTCTTAAGGGATGATTTTTGGGATAAGAACTATCCTATGTCCTTTCCCGGGACTCAAACTATCTCTATACGAAATTTCATCTAAATCGGTTCAACGGTTCAAGCGTGAAGAGGTAACAAACAGATAGACAGACAAACACACTTTCGCATTTATAATATTAGTATGGATGGATAATGAAACGAGTCACTCCCGTCTTTAGCCAAATGTCGCTCGACAAACCGGTACATGAGCGCTCGTACTGTCGGCACATTTAGCACCTGGCATTATAGTTTAATAGGTACGAGTATCTTCTTGCCGTTGAGCTGTTTACTCAAAAATACTTCATAGTTTAAGATTAGCAGTGAAGTTTATCAATAATGTTATGTTTTGTCGGCCTGTTTAGCCTAGGTGGTAGTGACACTGCCTCCGAAGCTAGAGGTCCAAGGTTCGAATCCCGGTAAGAGTATTTGTTACTGTGGTGAGCAGAAACATTTGTTCCTGAGACTTGGATATTTTCTATCTATTTAAGTATATATACATATATATCTATTAAATATATCGTCGTCTAGTACCCATAACACAAGCCTTATTGAGCTTACTATGGGACTAGTTCGATTCAGGAAAAAAATATATCCGCTAATATTTATTCATTTTTTTTTTATAATATTGGTGGACAATCTTATACAAATCGACCTAGTCCCAAACTAAGCAAAGCTTGTACTATGGGTACTAGACGACGATATACATACTTATATAGATAAATACATACTTAAATACATAGAAAACATCCAAGACCCAAGAACAAATATCCATGAATAATGCACAAATAAATGCCCTGGCCGGGACTGGAACCCGGGACCTCTAGCTTCGGAGGCAGAGTCACTACCAACTAGGCTAAACAGGTCGTCTAATTTAATTAATTGTCGTCTAATAGAATTTAATTAATGTATATTTTTTAATGATATAAACAGTTTAATTTTTTTTTCTCAAACATGCAATGAAATATTGATGTTATGTTCCTTATAATAGGCTGCGAAGTATGACGTTTCAGGAGCGGCTAGGACAAGAGGTCGTTAATGGAATTTCATACAAATCATGCAGGCCTAGGCCGGCAAAGTCCTCTTTTTTAATTTCCATTCCGCATAAATTTGTGGCACAGGCATCATGACATTCTGCCACTATGCGTATTAAAAATAAAACTTTGATTTTTTTGTTGTTTATTTCATTGCATGTTTGAGAAAAGCACTATACATACCTCGGCGGGAAATATGGGGTTGCCCGCCTTAGACCTATCCGGCCTCGCTTCGCTCGGCCGTCTATATGTCTTCGGCCGGCAACCCCTTTCGTCCCGGCCTCTGTAGTAATTTACTATTCTTCTAACCTTTTGCATGAGAATGGTAATAATATTTATTATCTCAAAGAAAACTCACCATTAACTACCTCCAAGGCAACGGAATCGCTCTCGCATTTAAACACGTAAGCGGCATAACCCTCATTTGTAGCCCTGCAAACGAACCCAAAATGGTCCTTATGGAGACGACCTATGACACAGCTAGCCACGTCTTTGAAGGAGCGGTGGAGAAGTATCTGTTTTCGGTCCGGACTGATAAGGCGGAGCTCGGAGCGACCGACCTAGGGAGAAAAATACGTAATTATTACACCTAGATATTTTTCTAGCACGAACGACTTGATGTAAGTGATTGACAAAATAAAAACATCGACAGTCCTATTATCGATAAGTCCCACTTCAACGTCATAGACAAGTGTTCGAAAATTGGGGTTGTCTAGTTGGTACCACGGCACATTGCAGTTGATCATAAACTTTATTAGGTCCATATGAAATCGTTTTTTCTCTTCCTGAATATTCTTATGCTTGACTGTGTTAATGTGACATGAGATGTTATGTTTCTTCGCGGCGATGTTTACTTCGCATTTGGTGCAAAATAATGTTGAACCACGAAATCAGATTTCTGGTAAATTTTCAATAAACGAGGTGATTTTCTCTTCTCGGGACGTTTTTCTTGGTGGCATTTTTTCGTATTCAGTCTTGTGCTTACAATATATTTGCCTTAATATGGAATGTGAATAAACGTCACATTGTAGGTCAATTATTTACTTTTTTTTTATGAATAACGTCTAATAATATAAAAAAGTTTGTTTATTTGTTGACGTTGGTAATACGTAGAGGAATTAAATGAAATGTGTATTACGATTTTTCCTCTTTATCATTACTTCGATGAGTTAGATGACATGTGAATATTTTTAAATAGCTATACTGCATGTTTTTCTTACAGACTTATAATGAAGTACATGCCGCAAGTACAGTGATTTGTACGTCAGCTAACATGCCCAACTATGAAGAAATAACTCTCTAACTCTTTTTTATACTACAATCAAGATAAACAAAACAGACAATACACCCTGAAATTTTCTTGTACCTGGACTTTATAAAGAACTATTCATTGCAAATTATTAAAGTAAATTGTATCAAAAGTGTACGGATAACGTTCAATTTGTACAAGATCGGCGTCTAGGTAGGTGGCCGATATCTGTAAGTCTGTAATAGTATGTACTTATCGATAACAGGATTGTCGATATTTTTATTGTGGCAAGCACTAAACAAATGTTGTTCCTGCTAGAAAAATATCTAGGTATAGTAATTATGCTCGTTAGTTTTTAGTTTTGTCAAATCCACTTAAAGGTCTTAAGGAACAAAAGCTTTCGTTTACTAAAATCGCAAAACATATAAATTCATATTGTAAGAAGTCATTTGCAACCGATATGAATGCAGTACTGCCCCACTTCTGCGCATGGTATTTACTACTGCGCAAACGTAGTACTGGCAGTATTATACAATACAAATACAAAAATATACAAAATTTATTTATTTAGCAGATAGCATTATATAATGTGTACATTGTGAAATTAAACCATAACCTTAATTTATACATTTCATTAGGGGAAACAGTGGTCCTCACACTAGGCCAAGCCTGTGTCGTGAAGGCCGTATGATATTAACAGTAGATTTAAACAGATGGGTCTCAGGATTTACAATTAGAATTATGTATGTATGTAAGCACTTTATTGTACACAATAACAGTTTAAAACATATATTATAGCATTTCGTTTAGTGTTATAGCAGTTCGTAGGAAGTCGCCTAAAGCGTGCAGCGGGGCGGGGCGTGCAGCGTCCATGTAAAATGATGTTCAAATGTCGCCGCCGCAAAGCCTTACGTTTCACTTCGTGCGGGCTTTCAAACCGTACACTAAAGGTGCGACCAGACCGCAGCTTAAAAACGATCACGATACGGAATCGTAGTGACGCGTCGTATGCATACCGTTTTTGACGCATGCTCCCCACACCGCTGCTTAAAATACGCTGACGCACCGTAAATTGATCTGCGTAAAAATCGCTAAATACACGGAGATCTTATGGCAGACACGATTGCGAATCGGGGTTTCGCGGTTATTGTCGGTAACACTTCGTTTTCCACATAGAGATCATCAGATTCTAGACATACTGAAATAAACTCAATTTTCGTACATAATAGAATTATATTCGTTGTTGACAATAAATCTTAATGACAGAAAACATGTCTAACTTTTCTTTTATAAATTCCAACGTAAAGCACGGAGGTTAGTTTATAACATTCGTCCCTCCCATCGTTAGTCACATTTCCTCAATGAGTCGGCGAGGATGTCTTGTTGCCCGATGACTACGGCGCTGCATTGCTGTAGCAGGCGTGATATCGGGAGGCAGCCCCACATTGTTCTGGACCTGTGGCGAGCATTCTGAGATGGCCGAGGCATCGTGTGGGTCGGGTGTTTGCGTAGTGTTGGAAGAGGAAGGTGGTTCTCTTGACGGTCCGGGACTGGGCGTTGCACTCGGCGTTCGAAACAAGTCCACTGGTGAAGCACTATGAACCGGCATGTTCTCTGTTGATTCTGGGGAACTAATAGGTGATGGTACCCGTGGCCGAATATGGTCTGCATGTCGCCTGATGGTTTTTCCGTTCGGTGTTGAAATGGTATATGAATAACGGTGTTTGCGTTCGGCTATGACGCCAGGCTGCCAGGTCTTTTCAAGATGTGTTCTGTGATACACATTACTTCCAGGTATAAATTCTACGCTTTTTGATGCGGTTCCAATGTTGGCTTTAACTTGTTTAAACTGTAATTCTCTTTGTTTATTGGGGCGAATATTGGACAGCAACGTATTTATCTGTCGTCCAAACATTACCTCAGCTGGTGATTTACCCGTAGTGTTATGCGGCGTAATTCTGTATGTGAAAAGAAATTCACGTAAACGTTGTTGTAGAGGTTCTGTGGCCGATGCAAATCTTGATTTAAACGTCCTCACGAGCCGTTCTGCGAGACCATTAGTACGCGGGTGATAAGGTGATGACTTGATATGTAAAATACCATTATTCTTACAATAGTCCTTGAATTCTGACGATGAAAATTGCGGACCGTTGTCTGATACTATTATTTCAGGAAGGCCAAAAGTGCAAAATATATCATCCAAAACGGCACGTAGCTTAGATGTAGTGATAGTATTCATTGGTCTAATTTCTATCCATTTCGATAAGGCGTCACTTAGGACCAACCAGTAAGTATCTTCAAAAGGCCCCGCGAAGTCAATATGTATTCTCTCCCATACTTTTTCTGGAATAGACCAAGAATAAACGGGGAGCTCAGGATTGTGGGGTCTGTTTTGTTGACATCTATAGCATCTCTTGACATATTCGTCTATATCTTCGTCTATGGATGGCCACCAAACGTAAAAACGTGCAAGGGCTTTCATTGCTGAGATGCCAGGGTGTCCTCTGTGGAGGTAAATTAGCACTTTGCGCCGTAAATTACCTGGAATTACCATTCTGCCTTGCCAAATTATTATTTTGTTTTCTATTGACAACTCATTGCGTTTTTTGAAGAATTGTTTGATGTCGTTTGTATACTGTAACTCTCTCCAGCCAGTTTGCATATATTTCTGAACTTCTGATAATGTCGGATCTTGCCTTGTTCTCTCCCTTAAGAGATCTTCAGAAAGATCTAAGTCAGCCATTCTGCAAACTAGGAGACGTGATTCTATTTTATGTACCGCACGTTCCGTTTCTGACGGTTGTGTCTCATCGTTTGGTAACCTTGAGAGACAATCCGCTAGTACGTTATTTTCTCCTTTTTGATAGCGTATATCGTAACTGTAACTACCGATGATTAGTGCCCACCTTACGAGCCTGTTATTAGCTAGTTTAGGAAGATTGCGTTGAGGGCCTAATATGTAAATTAAGGGTTTGTGGTCAGTGAGTAAGGTAAATTTAGTTCCACGCAAATATTGATCAAACTTTTTAACTCCAAATAAAATGGCAAGTGCTTCGCGATCGATTACCGAGTATTTTGTTTCAGGCGTTCGAAGTTTCCTCGACGCGAAGGCTATGGGATGCTCTGTATTTCCGTTTTTATAAAACAATACAGCCCCAACTCCTTTCTCCGAAGCATCACATGCAAGGAAAATTGGTCGATCCTCTTCGAAAGCAGCCAGGGGTTTTGATGAAGCTATGCATTGTTTTGTGGCTTCAAATACTTGTGTCTCATGTTCAGTCCAATGATGTCTGCCGCTTGTTAGTTCATGGAAGTCCGCACATAGTCCATGAAGATGCGGAATGAAACGTTCGTAAAAGTTGACAAGCCCAAGAAAAGACCTCAGTTCTTTTGAGTTGGTAGGTGTGGTAGCTTTGGAAATCGCTTCGAGTTTACTCTTTGTTGGGCTTATGCCGTTTTTGTCTATTGTATGCCCAAGATACTCTATTTCTTTTTTTAAAAATGTGCATTTCTTTAAATTTACTTTCAGTCCAGCTTTATGCAAACGTTCGAAAATAATGCATAATGTGCGTAAGTGCTCCTTCATATCTGTTCCTGCTACCGCGATGTCGTCGAAGTATACAGCCGTATTTGGTATGTCAGTAACAGGTGACCCGAGGGCAGGCAGCTTTCTCGCGCAAAGGGTAGCAATCGCTATCCAGCGCGGGAATGCTGCCTGCGTTATGGGTGCCCTACCAAGGGGTCCCGATTTTATGCAGCTTTTTTTTAATTAAGTAGGTTTTAGTATAGGTTTTTGTTTTTATTAGGTTTAAATAGATTTTGTTTTGTTTATTTTGTTTGTGTATATTTAATTTTATCAATAAATATATAAGTACCTACAAATACTAATAGAAAAACAAAATAAAGTAAATATTTAAGGGAGCTCTCATACAAAAAAAGTTGCTCGTTGTCTTCATCAGGCGCTGGGTCTCAAAATGGTCTGGAAAACTAAAATCCAACTCGCACTTGACCAAAATTCTACTTGATATTATTAAACGTTGTTATTACTGTTAAAAAAATAAAGAATAAATATTTAAATTAAATTAAAAAAGTTTATAATAGTGTCTAATGCTTGTATAGATAATAGTAGGTACGGAAGCCTTCGTGCGCGAGTCCGGCTTTCACTTAACCGGTTTTATTTAATAAAACTTCTTATACTATCGCCAACGCAGCGTTCTGACCATTCGTGAACTTTATGCTCATTGTAATAAGGGTCACGAATGATCAGTTGTGTGTTGGCGTTTGTACTAGTGTACTTACTTGGAATAACATCGTCCTGTTTTGCTCCCCTATCACTTGTGCTACAGGGGTTTTTATACTAATGGTCCCTATGGAAGCCGATCTATCTCTTAAAAATGACTTATTTTCCGGCAAACCCGAATTTCTTCTTCCTTCATCTTGTTTTGCTAGTTTTTCTTCACTTGTATTCGTAGAACTAACCGCTTTTGCAATTTCTGTTTTCTCTTTTAAGTTTAATTTTAAATCTAATTTGTTCCTCTGATTAGCTGTTACATTTGGAGAATCAACAGTTTCGCTAAAAGGATTTTTAACTTTTTCACTTTCGTTTCTGTTTAAGAAATTCGTTTCACAAAACTGCGTTATAGAAGAAGCGGTTTTTGCCAACATTGCTCTAATCTCTTCTTGTTTCTCTTCGTCTTCTGTCACAGTACCTAAATTAGGTACGTTAAGTACAATATCAGCTTTTCTGCCATTAACCCTCTCTTTGGTAAATTTCTCGAACTCCTGATCAAATTCTGTATTATCTGTTTTAACTATATCTGGTAGATTTTCATTGCTTTTCCAAGGTGTAGTTTTATCTGGTTTTAAAGGTGTATTTGATATAGACACGTTTATTTTCTTATCTGGTGATTCAGTCTTTTTGTCATTTGAAATATTTTCTGTAGAGTCGGTACTGTAGATTGAGGTCTGTAAAATAAAATAACTGTATATGATAAAAGACTAAATGTGTAACTGTATCTTATGTGTGGGAACGCATAAGATACGGTCTTTGTCTCAGGCAATTAGGCACCACTACTGGCATGATGATGCAATTAAAAGTCACGCCTGTTGACATTGAGTAAGAGAAGTGATTTTTATTATTCAAGAGTGGTAACGACGATACAAACGTATTTTTTTTGTGATCCTTAAATGATTATACATAAAAATAAGTCCAATGACGGTTTTTACGAAAGAATAAAAATAGGACAAAAACACTCCTTATAGCGTCCTTCTAGATATAAGCTTTCACAATCGCTTTAAAATTATTCGAAGAGAATGACTATTTTAACTAGACTAGTATTTTTTTAGGTTCTAGTTGTCAATAGCCGTTGGGGCAGAAAGGTTCTTGAGTGGCAACCTCGCACCGGAAGACGCAGCGTGGGCTCCCAACAAGGTGGACCGACGATCTGGTCTGGATCGCGGGAAACCGTTGGATGAGGGCGGTGCAAGATCGGTCATAGTGGAGATCATTTGTCCAGCAGTAGACGTCTTGCAGCTGATATATGATGATGGTTCTAGTTAGGGTTCATATGCATTTTACGGTAATAACGACGGTCATACCCCAGTGGAAGACAGCAGGCTGTGTCGGCGCAGATTCTTCACTTTATCAGCTTCGTGCTGCGCGAATTTCATAAGCGCATCGTCGATCAGCGATTCGGGAACCTTTCTTTGCGATATCCGGACTTTCCCTATGTATAAAACCTGGAATTCAAATAGGTTAATTTAGAAAGTAGGTTTTGCCCGCGATTTCGCAAGCGTGGAATTCAGTTCCAGAGGGAATAGCGTTAAGAGGTTATATTTTAGCCAATTTACACAGAATCTCAATGTATTTATACCTATACACATGCACCTTCCTCATGACATGGAACACTCCGGCAATTAATTAATCCTACTAATATAATAAACGCGAAAGTTTGTAAGTATGGATGGATGTTTGTTACTCTTTCACATTAAAACCACTGAATGGATTTTAATGAAACTTTACAATAATATAGCTTATACATCAGAATAACACATAGGCTACAATTTATAAATATATTGTGTGAATTGTCCAAATACTAAACCCGCGCAGACGAAGTCGCGGGCACCAGCTAGTATTGATATGATATGAAAATCTGATCGGTAGTTTTTGAGCTAATCCGTACAGGTATTACAGACAGACAGACGCGGCGGACAACTTTTAGCCTTGTATTCGTAAAACGTACTAATATAATAGTCAGTTCAGTTTGAACAAATGCGCTATAGGTAAAATATTTCGTAATCTACAAATACTAGAACATGATGTATCCATGCAACACACTTGTTTTTGTTTCTCGCATGAATGTAAGATATCGTTATATATGTAAATGTCGATTTCTATATTTTTATTGACAGGCGCACTTATGATATATGAATGTAAGATATCGTTAGTGGCACAATTCGCCCGACTGACACTATAATACTTAAGAAAGTTTCAAATAATCTTCTTCATGTATATACCATCTCCACCCTGGAGGTCGGCGATCATTTGCCTGTTAAGTCGAGTCCAGAATTAGGCGAACTAACTTCATTCATTGTACACTAATGTTGCCACGGTTTGGCTAGTGCTGTTAATATCGATCTATAAAGTCTAGTAAGTCATTATTATTGGAATCAAACTAATAATTTTAATAAGCAAAATAATAATAATAAAAATTAATTGGAATTAAAAATAAATCGAACACCATTTTGCACATCGTTAAGGACGCTGTCCGCCATTTTGTTTTGTTGACAGTTCGGACCATTGGCCAAACAAAGCAGGCCATTCGGCTTTCGACAATACTTACACGACAATTACTTGATAAAATATAAATAAAATCAGATTTATAGAAGACACAAGGTTATATCGACATATTTGTGTCGACTTAAACCTATCACTATTTATTTTTTCCTATGTCTGGCAACATTTTCGGCTGTCAAGTTAGTTCGCCTAATTCTGGACTCGACTTTAGGTATATCGATCTATCTGTACTCTGTAGTCATGCGAATTAGGTTTTCCGTGCTTTCAGCCTCCAACCAGTCTGTTCCGTCCTTCGTCCAGTATGTTATGTTATTTAAAATATTATCGGCTAAAATTTATGATTCTGCGGTCCCTTACCTCAAAGAAATGTGAGTCCGAGGGCGAGAGATCAGCACAGAGCGAGGTGAGAGCGGAAGCGTTGCTAGTGCTTCTAACTAGGGGTGCTGGCTCGCCGGCTCTGGAAACAAGCAGACAATCAAAGATTATCATTTCTTTCTTGAAAGGTTCTCGAGTGGCGGCTATGTACCGGAAGGCGTAGCGTGGGTGGACTGATCGGCCTGGTAAGGATCGCGGGTGTCCGCTAGATGCGGGTGGCGCAGGACCGGTCATTGTGGAACTCTTTGGAGGAGGCTTATGTCCAGCAGTGGACGTTCTTCGGCTGATTATGATGAGGTCGTCCGCTTAGCTGTGACGGTGCTGGAGGCGCGGAAGCGCCGCCCGGTATCCGCTACCCTTTCACCACCTTTGACGCCCCCCTCTTACCCTCCGAAGATATACCGACTCATGAGTTTTCACTCTGTGTAGCTTCTATGGCAGCCTGCATGTAACACCCCTGGAGTTGCAAGCGTCCATAGGCTGCGGTGACAGCTTACCATCAGGCGAAACGTACGCTTCGTTACCGATATGGTATAAAAAAATCCGTAATACGGTTACAAATGCGAAAGTAACTTTGTCTGACTTTTTGTCTGTTACCTATTCACGCCTAAAATACAGCGACAGTTGTTCACAATGACATGTAAAAAAAGCTTGTAAAAAGCATTATGTAGGAGGTTTTTTTTTTAATAATAAATAAATCCTAGGGACATTTTTTTTACACAAATCGCACTAGTCCCATAGTAAGCTCAATAAGGCTTGTGTTAGGGGTACTAGACGACGATATATTTAAAAGATATATAATGTATATATACTTAAATACATAGAAAACACCCAAGCCTCAGGAACAAATGTTTCTGCTCACCACAGAAACAAATGCCCTTACCGGGATTCGAACCCGGGACCTCGAGCTTCGGAAGCAGTGTTACTACCAACTGGGCTAAACAGACCGACAGGTATTTTAATGGCAGTAGTCTTTAGTGAGGTGGAGGTACTTCCCGAGTGGAGTGGCTTCTAATACTAATGGCTCTGTGAGCTGTACCTGACCTGACCTCGCAAAAAGATTTTCAAATTTCAAATTTTCCAAAAACGAACTCGACAAAAAAATCTATATAATTATCGAACCTGCTCACAAAATTTCACGAGAATCGGTTGAGAAATGCGACCTGTAGAGAAGAAAATCCGGACAGACAGACAGACATACAAAATATTTTTTGTCGAAACCTGAAACGGAGACGCTTCGCTCGCTCGGCCAATGAACGGAGTAACATTCTGCCGTCCTCTATATCACCAACTTCTCTAAGCCGTTTTTTTTCTTAAATACAAACTAAAATGGTGGAAATTCCTAATTATAGCTGCATGCAAAAAGCAGATGTTTAGCCATGTGTACGATTCCGTTCAAGGTCAGATTTAATGCAATTCGAATGGCAACCAGACTCGACAACCGCGTAGCCAAATATAATTGAGAAGAGCGATGTGAGTAGAGCTCCCTTTTATTTCCACTTGCCGACTTTAATGTTTGAATTTCCAAATGCCAAGACGCACTTGGCCGGTTTTTCTATAATACTCGCACTACAATAGCCGGTAAAAGAACTTCACTCCAGAATTTTCTAAGCTATATTTTCATAAGGGATAATAATATCTAAATTTCATATTAAAGGATTAATTGAAAATTACCTTCTCTGAACTTCTAAAATCGAACTTTGTATCGCGCCGTCCCTTTCCGTCATATAGTTAAACACTATATGACGGAAAGGGACGGCACGATACACGAGAGTGAACGGGACGGCACGACACGAAGTTTCTTCGAAATAAAAGTTTTCAATTTTTCCTTTAATTTGCAATTTAGAATTTTCGTTCGCAGCGTTACTGCTTTAATACATAATTAGTTTGGATAATAATACTGTGACCTTAGTGAAAAAGGGTATAAGTGACATACAATTGTATAGGACTTTGTACCCCTTTTCACTAGAGCCACAGTTTATTGTTTCTTAGCAATTGTTTGTATGTATTCTGCTTAAGATAACGTGTATAATAAATTAAGATATTTTACGATATTGCTAACCCTGAATGTTAATTAGCATACAGTCATGTTAATTAAATAATACACAATTCAATCATTACATTCATTACTCATCACGACTCCACGACGCTCGCTGTTTTCACACAAACGCAAACAAAACCTATTGTTGAACCGCAAATTGTGTCATCAAAGCACAAGGGAGTGGTGCGAAAATAACACATTCGTCAGATACCTGCTGTTTATTTGATTACTTGTGATTAAAGCAGGATTTTCCTCCCGCGAACGCTCTGGCTGTGGACTACGAGTAAGCTCCCTACCGACGTTTTCCCGACGGACTACAGCATGGGGCCCTTCAAGAAAGGAGAGTACAGTGACCAGTATTAATATTTACCATAACAAAGCTGGCAAAAACATGTCCTAACAGCTCTAAAACTAGCGGCACTAAACTGTCCGTCGTCTCAAATGAATTGTTCCCAATTCTACAGATTTCCATTACAGATTCGCTTCTCTACAGATTCCCAATTCTACAGATTCCCAATTCTGCAGATTTCCAATTGTCAGATTCTGAATTCATCAGATTCCGAATTCTTCAGATTCCCAATCCTACAGTTTCTGAATTCTGCAGGTTTCCAATTCTACAGATTCCCAATTCTGCAGAATTCTAATTCTACAGATTCTTGACGGAGCCCCGCGGAGCTATTTCTGCGCATTTTGTCCTTCGGGCATCTGAAGATACCTAACGACCTCACCTACCTAAACCTGGGGCCACTGTAAATCACCTATAGTAGGACTTTTTTAAATCTGTAAACTTGAGAATCTGTCTAATTGGGAATACTTGAGAATTTGTAGAATTAGGAATCTAGAAACTTGAGAATCTGTAAAATTGGGCATATGTAAACTTGAGAATCTGTAAAATTGGGAATATGTAAACATGGGAATCTGTAGACGTGGGCCTAAACCTCCCAAATTACCAAAGACTTACTTAGCAAAAAACTTTTATATAATTATCAAACCAGCGGACGTATGATGGTTGCCATTATCACTTATCGTCGTGGATAAGACAGCCGTCACGTTCTGACTAGTATGCGAGTGCGAAAGTGACGGGCGTCTTATCCACGACGATAAGTGATAAAATGGTAACCATCATACGCCTGCTCAAAAAATATCAAGAGAATCGGTTGAGAAATGCGACATATAAAGGAGTATTGTGATATATTAAATATAATGAAACGGTTAACTCACGTCTTTACGGTCGAATATCGCTCGACATGTTTCAGACCGGTTCGCGGTCCTTAATCATGAAACAACAACACAACATGAAACATGTCAAGCGATATTCGACCTTAAAGACGTGAGTGCCCCGTTTCATTATATTGAATACCTTGTCTCAAACTCCCGGGAGTATTATATACAAAATTGAGTATTGTGATGTTGAATAATAGACAAGTTCTGTCATTTTATGAAACGACAACTACGAAAAGAGCGTAGGAACTTTGTGGGAAAAGTGTAACAAGTGAAGTCACAACTTTTTGAGAGCAAGCAACATTTTTTAACATCTTTTTAACCGACTTCAAAAAAAGGAGGAGGTTCTCAATTCGTCGGTTTTTTTATGTATGTTCACCGATTACTCGGACTACTCGGAGATTAGTAGACCGATTTCAAAAATTCTTGTTTTGTTTGAAAGGGAATGTTTTCTAGTTGGTCCCATTGTCACCAAGTCTGGATCTGATGACGGGATCTTGGAAAAATCGAGGGAACTCCTCAAATTATATAGCAGGAGCAGGAAGGGCCGAGTGTGAGTTTGGAAAAGTTTGGAGTCGGTATTTTTTGTTAAAAATATACTTGTTTTACTCCAGCATTGTAATCTGTCAATTAGATGAACAGCATTAAAACAATAAACTTTGTATAAACCAATTAGACAACTCATTATATGACTGGTGGGAGAATCATAATCAGGGAGCGAAACTTTGGTGCCGATGACAGACGTGTGACGTCAAGCTACATACAGAGTGTTTATCTGGATTATTGAAGGAATCCATTTTGATGATGGAAGGTTAGGTTCTGGATTATTGAAGGAATCGATTTTGATAGTGGAGGAGTTTGGTGGCTTTTGTTCTGTTTGCGATTACAGGCATTGGGTACAGTATATGTATGTAGGTATGTATTTAAATTAGAAGATGCGATGTTGTGTTTGAATTCTAAGCATTCTGCTTATTTTTCGACAACCCACGAAATTTAATTTGTTGTTTTTCATTTATCCGAATATATTTTCAATATAAATAATCAGTTTATTATTAATAAAAAATTAAATTTACATTACCATTATTGCATTATTAATAATCATTGGAGTGTCGCAATGTTGTTTATATAAAATCATTCACATACACGTATAGGGAATTTGCGTCATAATGATGTCACCGCGGCACCAAAGTTTCGCTCCCTGATCATAATGGATTTCCATACAGACGTACTGAATGAATGCTTTCAAATCGGCTAAACTCTGAATAGCTGTTCGAATCCACAGTGCATACTTTTCTTTATAATCATGTGAAACCATATTTGTCTGATAAGCAGCATGGCTTTGTTAGCAATAGGTCCACTGTTTCCAATCTACTCGAATACAAGCACTATCTATGCAATGTCTTCGCCTCACAGGGTCAAGTTGATGCCGTGTACACTGATTTCTCTAAGGCGTTCGATAAGGTTGACCATTTTATCCTTTGTCACAAAATTAAAGTCCAATATGGAATACACGGTAACCTCTTTCGCTGGGTTCAACTACCTTCTTAATAGAAGTCAACTAGTGGCCAGCAATGGATACACTTCTTCGGAACTTATTATAACGTCAGGCGTTCCTCAGGGATCCCACCTCGGCCCACTGTACCGCTACCATGAGATGCTATCGAAAATATACATTACGTTACTACAGTCGCTACCGAATAAACGCGTTTCGAGTAGATTTCGATTGTGCTCGTACCATGAGTCAACCGCGCGTTCACTGCGCCCGCCATACGCTAACGTAATATTCGCTAGCGACTAACGTTTTGTAGCGGTTGCCGTAGATCGGTACCATGAGTCACCAATTTGACAGTCGCTATCGAAAAATACCGTATCGACTGTAGTAAACTATTTCACTAGCAAATTGGAGCGTGAAAGCTTATTAGAGATTTTGTTTCATAAGTTATTGTAATAATTATTTATCTAAATAATATCGGCAAGGTATTATTTTGTGTGGAATATGTTAGCGACGGCTGCGTAAGAAGATGAACGACAAATAACAGAGATAAATTCAGGCTGATATGAGAAATAAATAAAAAAATCCACTTCAACATACTATAAAATGAGATTAGGTTTATTAATTATATATAATCTATGTACATCTAATCACATGAAACAAAAAAAAAAAAACATCATAAAAACTGGGAAGACTGCATCACTCAATTTATAGGTATGGCAATAATAACCAAAAATAACCAAAGCAAATACAAGATTTACTAACATTTGACCTTGTGCTACTGTTCTACGACACTTTAAATTAGCAGGTTTATTTCTATACTTTTGAAAGGAAGCCTTGGGTACTTAGCCTTTTGCCCAATATCGTCCTTGCTCTGTCTTCTCAGTATAGTTAGAAAGAGAGCTTTGTATGCTGTGAAGTTAGGCACGTCACTCCGATCGTAACGTAAACTACTCGATGAATCGAGTTAACGTTAGCGAGTATAGTAAACGTGTAATTGACTCATGGTACGAGTACCGATCTGTAGTTCTATGTGTGACCACCAGAGGCGCTGTACTTATTCTCCATACTGATTGTTTACGCAGTCGCTAGCGAGTACGGTCACTGCAAACTCATGGTAATGCTACTGTTGTTTGTGCTGTTTATTAACGATCTAGTTGACCGTTTATCTTGTCCCTGCTTGCTTTACGCTGATGATCTTAAGGTTTTTAACACTGTAACCAATATTAATGATTGCTTATTGTTGCAGAATGATCTGAGACATATATCTGAATGGTGTTCCCTCAACCATATGTATCTTAACGTTGCCAAATGCCACGTTATATCTTTCTCAAATAAAAAGAATAAACTCGTATATAATTATGATTTAAAGGGTCAGGCTCTTGATAGGAAATCTGTTGTTAGGGACCTTGGGATCCTCTTTGATGATCAGCTTAGCTTTCGTCCTCACTACGAATACTTGGTTGGCAGAGGCAGACAATTACTGGGCTTTATCTTTCGAACTACCAAGGGTTTTAAAAAACCTAATAGTTTACTAACACTATTCTTTAGTTTAGTCAGAAGTGTCCTTGAGTATGGTTCCCCGATCTGGACTCCACACTATTCTGTACACACCAATAATATAGAGGGTGTACAGAAATATTTTTTAAAGGTTCTTGCTTACAGGTTCAACCTTGGTCGCACGTATAAGTCATACCTTAGTAGACTTAAAAAATTTGGAATTCCCACACTGGAAGCCCGTCGCAAAATGTGCGACCTTCTATACTTACATAAAATTTTACATTCCAAAATAGATTCAGCTGCTCTGTTGTCAACTCTAACTTTTAACACGCCTCGTTTTAGAGGTCGTACATGTAAAGTTTTTTCTCTGAAGGTGTACAAAAACAATACTTCCTTCTATAACCCAATCACCAGAATGTGCAGACAATATAATGACTTGGCTGTAGTCAATGTTCGTGTTGACATATTTGACCCACGCATTACTAAATTCAGGAGGATCTTGGCGGTCATCCTCCTTTCTGCTCCCCCATCGTCCTTCCCCCCCCCCGTCATCCCCCGTAAGTAACGCGTGATTTACGCTTAACGCCTAAAACTGAACCCTCTGTAGGTATATTTAAGTTCGTTCCTAAAGGCCTATAATTCTCAAATTCACAGTTTATTAGTAGATAAAAATTTGCATATCCTCTGATCATGCTTATGTCACTTGTGTTAAATCGAAACGTAGATTGTAGATGCATCATTGGGTCGACTTGGCCAAAATAGATTAGGACAAAGCTGTTATAGAATGTTGAACATGTATGATCTTAATCTAAAACCCTGATCTGTGTTGGTCGACTTGACACTATGTTGTACACATGGGCAAATATGCGCTAATTTACTGATCAAGCTGTGTGCACTTAGTTTTGGATATCATGCTAGTTTATAAGCTACTGAACACGCGCGAGCTAACTGAACCATGTGTTGTATGATGTCTGTAAAGTGTACCTTCCTAATAAATAAATAAAAAAATACGACTAAATCCGAAGAAGTGTCAATCAAATACCGTATTATTTAACATCTGTCATGTCAAATGGCAAAATACTACAAGTTTTCATTCTAACATTTGACATCGACTACTAAAGTTTCACATTAAGGGAGGTATTCCACTCGTCCAATATATTTGTCCAATTTCTTTGTCAAGTCTTTGATCAAAGTTCTTTGACGGAGGCCCATTCCACTCATCCAATATCTTTGTCCAAATTTTTTTTTAATGCGTAGCCTTATTGATTTAACTTTCATCGGAATCGTTAATCAAATGTCGGGGTCCTATCCAAGTTGGATGAAATCATCCAATTTCTTTGTACAAAGATATTGGATGAGTAGAATCCAATACCTTTGTACAATTTCTTTGTCAAGTCTTTGATCAAAGTTCTTTGACGGAGGCCCATTCCACTCATCCAATATCTTTGTCCAAGTTTTTTTTTCTTCATGCGTAGCCATATTGATTTAACTGTCATCGGAATCTTTAATCAAATGTCGGGGTCCTATCCAAGTTGGATGAAATCATTCAATTTGTTTGTACAAAGGTATTGGATTCTACTCATCCAATTTCTTTGTACAAAGATATTGGATGAGTAGAATCCAATACCTTTGTACAATTTCTTTGTCAAGTCTTTGATCAAAGTTCTTTGACGGAGGCCCATTCCACTCATCCAATATCTTTGTCCAAGTTTTATTTTTTTTCATGCGTAGCCATATTGATTTAACTGTCATCGGAATCTTTAATCAAATGTCGGGGTCCTATCCAAGTTGGATGAAATCATCCAATTTCTTTGTACAAAGATATTGGATGAGTAGAATCCAATATCTTTTTACAATTTCTTTGTCAAATCTTTGATCAAAGTTCTTTGACGGAAGCCCATTCCACTTATCCAATATCTTTGTCCAAGTATTTTTTTCATGCGTAGCCATATTGATTTAACTGTCATCGGAATCTTTGATCAAACATCGGGGTCCCATCCAAGTTTGATGAAATCATCCAATTTCTTTGATCAAATGTATATTGGACAAAGATATTGGATGAGTGGAATACCTCCCTTACAGACATGAACTTGTACGATAATACGAGCACTTCGGGTATAGTCGTATTCCGAGTTTAGCCGAGGCGGGACCATTTCATAGTAAACTTTAAAAATTGTAAAACTTCGTAACATTTTGTCTGTTTGTTTGCCATGAATAAAGGTTTTCTATTTCTATTTTCTATTTGATTATTCACTAACCACCACATCGGCCCTAGGACGTCCACTGCTGGACATAGGCCTCCCCCAATTTCATGGGGGGTAAATGCCATAATCGCCACGCTTGGCATGCGGGTTGGTGATCGCAGTATCTCCACCGCACTCTAGGAATGCTGCTGCCCATTCCCCGGTGGCCTTGGTCGTAGTTTAAGGACATACCCGGGTTCACTAACACCAGTAATTTATTATACTAGTTTTTTAAAGAGGACACGTCAATGCGTGTATTTTGTGAAAATTTTGATTTTTATTTTAAATCAAATTATTTTGCTCTCGCATAAAAAAAATTCATGTAACGTAACATCGAGTCTTTAAGAGTCCGCAGTAAGCTCGGTTCTCCATAGAAACGTAGTTTCGCTCTCATTTTAAAATGCCATGCTAGAATAACATGAAACTTTGTATACACAATGGGATCCGGCATATCTAGGTCAAAAATTAGTTTCTGTTGCTAGAAATTATAATGGAGAAAAAACACTGCGATTATTAAGGTTTTTAAACAAGACGTAAAAAACTCAAAGACTCTCTGTATTTTTTTTTCTATTACATTTTCTAGCAACTGAAACTAGTTTCCGACCTAGACATGGCGGCTCCCATTGTGTATACAAAGTTTCATGTTATTTCAGCAAAGGCGTTTAAAAATAAGAACGAAACTACGTTTGTATGGAGAATCGAGTTCAGCCGAACGTACTGGGGACTCTTAACAACAAAACCCTGATTATGTCACTGTTGCATTAAAAATCACTTCTATAACAAAACTAAGTTAAAGCATGATAATTTCGTAGTAATTCCGATGTTTGCTTTGTAATGTAAGAAAATAATTTTTCTGACAACCATGTTTGACAGGAAACTTCACACTTCACCTGGTTCCAGTGTTTACACTTGCCATGTAAAGCTTCTTGGTTTATTAATAAGTCTACTGACATTGGCCGGCCGCCAACCGCGACTTTGGACCGGCGCGTGTCGCGCTACATAATGTGTGTGTTTAATCGTGTGTCGCCGGGACTGCAATCATCACACACGTTTGGGATACTCGAAAATGATTGCTTTTTCATTAGAATCCTTATTGACGTGGCTTGGAAAGCGGCTCAGTTAAAGTGGGACTAGGCTGGTCATGTGTGCCGCATGCCTTTCTTTTCGTGGAGAAAACCTGCGTTCCAGTTACCCTGTCATCGGGGAATGACTGGGTTATGTGGTATTTGTATCCCCTAAAAACTCCACGGTGACCGCCATCTGCATCCTAATGCGGAGGACTCCAGAACCTCACTCTCTCTTTACTCCTTTTGGCTCCTGTCAATCGACGTCACCTTCCCTGGGGTTGATAGTCGGGTGCTGTGGTTCCCGCCACGTGGTGTACTCGCAACCCCGGTGACCCCCTTTAGTCGCCTTTTACGACACGACCGTAGACCTATTCTTGCCCGAGTCTACACGGTTGGCGTCCGTGGCCTATGGCGGATGATCGCATTACCGTTCTCGGCGTGTCCTTCTCCGAGCGGGGTCCGCTCTTTCACGTTCCCGTTCAGCGGTCTGCCGCATGCTTAGTGAGCTGTGGGCCAAGATTGCCACTGACTGGCAGCCCGGCAGCTTGAAGCGGAGATGACGCAGATCTCGCCAGCGATGGCGGGACAATTTAGACTCATTTTTAAAGGATTGGCGAGAGGTTACTCAGGATCGGTAGGCCTGGAAACGGAGGGGGTATGCTTTTCCCCAGCAGTAGGACACAACAGGTTCCCAATAATAGGGTCTTTTATTTAGGCTATTTTCTGTGTGAATTGATTCATACCTTGACATTTTCCCTTCGTTGCTATCTTGTTCAGGACTATTGCAGCTAATAATGATAAAATTAAGTAGTATATATGTATTTTTTTCATTAAGAAATATTGTTTCAAACACATTCCAAATTGACATATTAAACTTTCAGAATTGTTTTTTTTTTGTTTAAATTCTACTACTCGTACACACTATCTAAAACTTTCATAAAAGCATGGAATCCACTATCAGTTTTACGGAATTTTAAATACTTTTGTTAAAATTTGAGTTCAAACAATGTTTTAAATGTCAGGCTCAGTCAAGTACATACCTTTTTTTTCAAAATTACTTAATGAATAAAGTTCTTTCTAACCGACTTCAAAAAAGGAGAAGGTTCTCAATTCGTCGGTATATTTTTTAGGGTTCCGTAGTCAACTAGGAACCCTTATAGTTTCGCCATGTCTGTCCGTCCGTCTGTCCGTCCGTCCGTCCGCGGATAATCTCAGTGACCGTTAGCACTAGAAAGCTGAAATTTGGTACTAATATGTATATCAATTACGCCAAAGTGGTAAAATAAAAAGTGGAAAAAAATATTTTATTAGGGTACCTCCCCTATACGTAAAGTGGGGAGTGTTTTTTTTTTTCATTTTAACCCTAACGTGTGATATATTGTTAGATAGGTATTTAAAAATAAAAAGGGGTTTACTAAAATCATTTTTTGATAATGTTAATATTTTCGGAAATAATCGCTCCAGAAGTTAAAAAAAATGTGTCCCCCTCTAACTTTTGAACCATAAGTTTTAAAAATATGAAAAAAATCTCAAAAGTAGAACTTTATAAAAACTTTGTAGGAAAATTATTTTGAACTTGATAGGTTGAATATATATATATATATAATATAGGCCGTTGGGGCGGAAAGGTTCTCGAGTGGCGGCCACGTACCGGAAGGCGTAGCGTGGGCAGGCCCCCCACACGGTGGACTGATGACCTGGTGAAGGTCGCGGGTGTCCGCTGGATGCGGGTGGCGCAGGATCGGTCATTGTGGAAGTCTTTAGGGGAGGCCTATGTCCAGCAGTGGACGTCTTTCGGCTGACATGATGAGGTTGAATAGTTTTTGAAAAAATTACAAAAATAATTTCTGAACTAAGTTTGTAATTTAACCGTATAAACAGGTGTTTATTGTACCTGTCATTTCTACAAAATCACAATGAAATGACGTGCTTTCAAAGGTTTTGTGTTTCTGTACTTAATATGTCAACTTAATGTGACGGACGGAAAACTACGGAACCCTACACTGAGCGTGGCCCGACACGCTCTTGGCCGGTTTTTTTATGTATGTTCACCGATTACTCGGAGACTAGTAGACCGATTTCAAAAATTCTTTTTTTATTTAAAAGGGTGTGTTTTCTAGTTGGTCCCATTGTCACCAAGTGTCGATCTGACGACGGGATCTTGGAAAAATCTAAAGAACTCCTCAAATTATTAACTAAGAGGATGGGGTAAGGCAAAAAATAAGGTACTCTAATTACCGAGAGGATGGGGTCTGGCAAAGTTTACAGTCGGTGTTTTTTTTGTTAAAATTTACTTGTATCATCACGAGTTAAAATGTCCGCAAACGTAGTCAATTTCGTGACTCTCTCTAAGACTCCGCTGTCCGTCCGTCTGTCACCAGGCTGTATCTCATGAGCCGTGATAGTTAGACAGTTGAAATGTTCGCAGATGATGTATTTCTGTTGCCGCTCTAACAACAAATACTAAAACAGAATAAAATAAATATTTAAGTGGGGCCCATAAATAGACATTAGTTTTTTGCCGTTTCCATAGATATATTTGTATTCAAATACATCACTAAAATATGCAACATAAACCTAAGTTAAGTCATTTTTAATTGCAAAGCCAATGAGACATCTAATTGCTTCGTCAAAGCTCCCCCTTGGTAATTTATTGTAAAATGACTAGTTTATTAACCATTTTATGCATTAACTAAGGGTGGTATTCCACTCGTCGATTTTTGTCCAATTTCTTTGTCCAATCTTTGATCAAATTTCTTTGACAGAGGCCCATTCCACTCATTCAATATCTTTGTCTAAGTTTTATTTTTTTTCATAGCCATATTGATTTAACTGTCATCGGAATCTTTGATCAAATGTCGGCGTCCCATCCAAGTTTGATGAAATCATCCAATTTATTTGATCAAATGTATATTGGACAAAGATATTGGATGAGTTTAATACGGGGTTGTATTCTACTCATCCTTAATCTTGGTCCAATCTTTGATCAAAGTTCTTTGACGGAGGCCCATTCGACTTATCCAATATCTTTGTCCAAGATTTATTTTTTCATGCGTAGCCATATTGATTTAACTGCCATCAGAATCTTTGATCAAATGTTGGGGTCCCATCCAAGTTTGATGAAATCATCCAATTTATTTGATCAAAGATATTGAATGAGTGGAATACCTCCCTAATACAAAACAGTATAGCTTTAAACGCACAGAGTGTGGCGCAGCGTCGTTGCGGGGCGGAGGCGGTTTTGCGGTTTTGGAGTTGCAGGCGTCTATAGGCTGCGGTGACCGCTTACCATCAGGGGGGCCGTACGCTTGTTTGCCACCGATGTAGTATAAAAAAAAATAAAAAAGTAAACACGGTCCGGGACACGTCGCACCAAAAAACGGCACGGTTCGGTAGCGCGGTATAGCGGGGGCGGCGTGTGTGACATATGAAGCAGTAATCGACAGTCCACAGTTTCGGAAAGATCAAAAATGAAAAACTGCCTCCGCCCCGCGCCGCGCCGCGACCGCTCTGTGCGTTCCGAGGTTATATCATAAATATCAGATCCGGGGTGGTCCTTTTTAGGGTTCCGTACCCAAAGGGTAAAAACGGGACACTATTACTAAGACTTCGCTGTCCGTCCGTCCGTCCGTCTGTCACCAGGCTGTATCTCAAGAACCGTAAAAGATAGACAGTTGAAATTTTCACAGATTGTGTATTTCCGTTGCCGCTATAACAACAAATACTAAAAACAAAATAATAATAATAATTAAGGGGGGCTCCCATACAAAAAACGTGATATTTTAGCCCTTTTTCATGGCTACCACTCGCCGAGCTAGATCTCAAGAACCTTAATAGCTGCAATTGAAAAGCATAGTTGAAATTTGCACAGATTATGTATTTTTATTGTGGCTACAACAACAAATACTAAAACCAAAATAATAATAATAATTAAGGAGGGCTCCCATACAACAGAGTAGTTGTTGGCGTTTTTTGCTGTATCTCATGAAACTTAATAGCAAGGAGGTTAAAATTTTCACAGATGTTCTATTTTTATTGCCACAATAATAACAAATACTAAAAATAATGGCACCAGCTTTTAGCCTTTTTTCTGGTACGGAACCCTTCGTGCGCGAGTTCGACTCGCACTTGGCCGGTTTTTTTTTTTCAAGCAAAGAGTATTGTTTGCGAAGCCTGTTGCGGATTTTATCTCTGATGACGAAGCCAAAGTTGCAAATACTTTGAGAACTACGAGTATTTGTACTGTTTCGTCGCACTAAATACTTTAATACGAATATATCATAATCTCCCGAACATAAAGGATAACGTAGTTTTCAAACTCAATGTACGGACATGGCTGAAATCTCTTTGTTATGACGATATAGAGAACTTGTTAAGAGTAACGAAATAAATATAACATAGAGCTACACACACACACACACACACACACAAACACACACACACTCACACACACACAATGTGGATTATTATGTTTGTTCTCCTTTTTTTTCTATTTAGTTTACACCTAGTCATAATTTAACTATCATCATTCCTGACTTTTCGCGCATGGTAATTATTGGAAATCCTTTTTTGAATTGGCTACCTACGCTACTTAGCCTAGTGTAGAGGCCAGTCTAACCACATATGAAAAACCCACGCAGTACATTCCTTATTAATATTATGTTCAACGTGTAAACCTTTATGTACAAATAAACTTCTTATGTCTTATGTCTTTTTCCAAAACCTATATATCGAAAATAAATTAGAAAAATTAAATAAACAAGTAACTATTTTTTCACGTGTAACCATTTTACTAATGTATTTTTATCTGAATAATATAAATAAATGTACTATAATTATTATTTTCTATTTTACCAGCTTTTCTTACAATAATAATTTTGAGGGGAAATTGCAACAAGTAACGTCTATTCTATGGTCAAAATCTTTACATCTTTACAATTAATTGGTTTTCTTAAGTATTTTTTGTAATAACTATACGTTTTGACGAAAAATCTTGTTTCATGCTGGTTTTTGAATGTTTCCGCGTGTGGATGACGAGGACAGCATATCGAGCTAACGCTAACGAGCGAGCAAGACGACATTTTGGCGACAAAATAACGCATTACTGGCGATGCCAAAAGGTATACTTTGGCTAACGAATGACACATATGTTAGTCATCATCATCATACCACCACTGCTGGACATAGGCCTCCCCAAAGAGTTCCACAATGACCGGTCTTCCGTATCCTGTGGGTGGACTCCCGCAACCTTTTACTATCAGTCCATTGTGGGGGTTCGGCCTACGCGGCGCCTTCCAGTATGTGGTTCCACTCGAGAACCTTTCCGCCCCAACGGCCATCGGTTCTGCAGTGTGCCCCACCCACTGTCACCTAAATTTAGCAATTCGGAGGGCTATATCGGTTACCTCATTGCTGGTACGCCTCATAAGAAGACTCAAAAAGTCACCCAAGAGCAATGGACAGGGCTATGCTAGGAGTTTATCTACCTACGTAATCGCATCAGGAATAAGGCATAGGTATGTATAATAATAGTCAACAAAAGTTATTAACGACTCTGTATAAGGAAGGAAACTGTTTACCGAAAGCATTTTCAAAGGTCGTTTTGTATCTGTAAACAATATCCTTGACTTCGTGACAAGTAAATACAGATACGTTCCTAATATATTTATGCTATACTCGTACAAGAACTTACTACTTGCAAGTTACTTCTGCAGTTCCCTGGCAAGGAGATCGCCGGGGTCTGTTACGGTAGTTCCCGCGTTTGCTGCTGGAAGCCCGCATTATCAGTGACGTGGAGAGAGCTGGTGGAAGATTGGAGGCTCGTAGTCCCGGGAGAATACTTACAAATTACTGCTGCAGTCGCAGTTGCCTGGCAACGAGATCGCCGGGGTCTGCCACAGCAATTCACGCGTCAGCTGCTGGAAGACCGCATTATCAGTGACGTGGAGTGAGCTGCTGGAAGACTTGGCGCAGAGCCCCGGGGGAATACTTACAAGTTACTTCTGCAGTTCCCTGGCAATGAGATCGGGTCTGCCACGGAAGTCGGGATTCGGGAATCTGTGGCAGACCCGATCTCATTGTCTTCTGTTCCTGGGAGCCCACATTATCAGCGACGTAGAGAAAGCAGGTGGAAGATTTGAGCCCGGAGAATACTTACAAGTTACTACTGCAGTTCCCTGGCAAGGAGATCGCCGGGGTCTGCCACGGAAGTTCCCGCGTCTGCTGCTGGAAGCCCACATTATCAGTCACGTGGAGAGAGCTGGTAGAAGACCTGGGGCTCGGAGCCCCGGGGGAAGGCTCCCGCATTTGCGTGAAGAGGTCTGTCACCTGGAAAGATAAAACCGGTTCTCAAGAAGGTTTTTGGAAGTTTAACCATACAATGAACCCGGGAGATCAAGTTTTCGGCGTCGTATGTAAAATTCCGGGAAAACTTAATTTACCCGCAACTGAAACCCTTTTCAGTGGACAGGGAAGGCTACACTTTCACGTATCCCCACTTGCGCTACGCAGTGTCCGGCCGACCGAGAAGTTAAGCGACAGGCATCCGGAAAGTAGCACCCATAGTTGATAACTTGAGAACTAATCGTCTACGGTGGTATGGACATGTTAAGCGGAGGGATGAACGTCATGTGACAAAACGGGTATAAGGCATGAATGTGGAGGAATGTAAGAGAAGAGGTAGGCCAAGGAAACGGGATGGACTGCGTTAGAGACGATATGAAGCGGAAGGATATGAGTGACGAGATGACGGGCGATAGAGAGGTATGGTATGAAAGAAAAAAACTTGCTCCGCAGACCCCAAATGGATAGGGACCCCAAAGGGATAATTAATACTTAAACAATATTTAACTTTTCATGTTTTCTTTTTATTTTACTCAATGCACCCACTTTTACAAGTTTCTGTTTGGCCCTATGGTTGACTGGTAGAGAATGCCTCACGGCATTAAGTCCGCCTTTTGTATTAATATGTGCAATAAAGTTTAAATAAATAAATAAATAAATAAATAAATAAGGGTAAGCGAATGATGAATCTATAGTACACACTCATATTTATGAGCAGGACCAATAAAATAAAAATCCTACTAATATTATAAACGCGAATGTTTGTTAGTATGGATGGATGTTGGTTACTCTTTCACGTAAAAACTACTGAATGGATTTTAATGAAACTTTACAATAATATAGCTTATACACCAGAATAACACATAGGCTACAATTTATAAAGATATTGTGTGAATTGTCCAAATACTAATCCTGCGCAGACGAAGTCGCAGGCACCAGCTAGTAATATATAAATAATTATTGGGGGACATGGGACTCCCAGAAGAATCAGAAGCACGTTGCCGACCCTTTATTGACTTGGGGATTAATTGTTTTGATAGCTAGAGACATGAAGGTCCATTACTGTCAAAACAGCGTATCCTCGGGAGCTCTGGCGACCTTACTCACCACCAGGAACACACGAGACCTACGAGGCCTACTACTTTATAACCGACTTAAAAAAGGAGGAGGTCCTTAATTCGACTGTTGATTGCACGGTTCGGTAGCGCGGTATAGCGGGGGCGGCGTGTGTGACATATGAAGCAGTAATCGACAGTCCACAGTTTCGGAAAGATCAAAAATAAAAAACTGCCTCCGCCCCGCGCCGCGCCGCGACCGCTCTGTGCGTTCCGAGGTTATATCATAAATATCAGATCCGGGCTGGTCCTTTTTAGGGTTCCGTACCCAATGTACCCATAGGGTAAAAACGGGACCCTATTACTAAGACTTCGCTGTCCGTCCGTCCGTCCGTCCGTCTGTCACCAGGAACCGTAATAGCTAGACGGTTGAAATTTTCACAGATTGTGTATTTCTGTTGCCGCTATAACAACAAATACTAAAAACAAAATAATAATAATAATTAAGGGTACAAAAAACGTGATATTTAAGGCCTTTTTCATGGCTACCACTCGCCGAGGTAGATCTCAAGAACCGTAATAGCTAGACAGTTGAAATTTGCACAGGTTATGTATTTTTATTGTGGCTACAACAACAAATACTAAAATCAGAATAATAATAATAATTAAGGGGGCTCCCATACAACAGAGTAGTTGTTGGCGTTTTTTTTCTGGTACGGAACCCTTCGTGCGTGAGTCCGACTCGCACTTGGCTGGTTTTTTTATGTTTTTTACTTCAGAACTTTTAATAGTGGTGCTTTTGGTCTCCATGTGGGCCTATTTCAATTTGGTCTAATTCTGACAGTGGCATCCATGAGAAAACCTTATGCTTAAGTCTTAAATTTGCATTAACTATGTGCACGACAATTGGATTCATATAGTAACTATCCATATAAAACTATAATTATGAAAGATGATGTTTACGTGGGCTAATGAACGCCTGATCAAAATGACTCCAAGCCATGTGTGTGTCAACTAGCAATTGCCAATGATTGCCCGCCTTGACCGCTAGAGAACCCCATTGACGCACAAGATCTATTATTATAGTTTTTTATACAACTTTGGTGGCAAACAAGCTTACGGCCTGCCTGATGGTAAGCAGACTCCGTAGCCTTACGAATCCAGAAGACTCACAAACGCGCAGACCCTTTTCTTGACTTGAGAATTGTTTGTCTTAACAACTAGAGACATATGATATGAGTTGGTCTTGTTATTATTATTATCAGTGATCGGAATTAGGTGAGCTAATATGCCTATTCTTCGCAAAAAGATATAATATGGAGTGATTACAACCGGGTTAGAGCGCTCGTGGCCCAGCGGCACTCGCCTACCGCGTGCGGTATGCACGGTTAAGCAATGTGGGCGCAGGTCAGTTCTTGGATGGGGCGCGAGACAGGTAACCTCCTCGAGTGTCCGGGCCCTACCAATACCTGTTGATCCGGTTGATCCGCAGGTAAGGGTAGAGTCTTGGCCGGTGCGTCCTGGAGGCACGGCAAGTGATCATTTAGTGGACCCTAAGTGATCACTTGTCGGGCTACCAATAACCTGTCAGGGGGGGGAGGAGGGTATCGGACCAAGGACTTCTCCACGGAGAAATCCCGAGGTCCGACGAAGGTGGGCCGCTTCGGCGGCGTAGTGCGGTTCGAGGCACCGACCGTTTGCCTCGTCAAATATAACGGCCCCGTAATCCCGACTAGGCAGAGGGCCGATGATGTCCGGACCGGGGACTGTGAAGACCCCGCTTGCGGTAGGTTTGCAGTCGCGAGGAAGAAAACCTCTATAAAAAATTACACGGCCCACTGGGGGGCCGGCGGCTTCGGCTGCGGAGGGCTGCGGGGTAGGGGCGTTTGTCCTCCCGCTGGGCGCCGGGGTAGGGGCGTTTGTCCTGCCGGTGCCGTGGCGCGGGTGGGACCAGATCACCGTGTGTCGATGCTGGTCCCTAACCTTCCCGGGGTATGGGGAGGTCGGTGCGGGAAGGCACACTGGTCATGCTACAGTGTGCCTTTTTGGTGAGGGTTCGCCTTAGGGCGATGGTGCCGGTGATGTCGTGGTGAAATGTTCGCGATCCCATGGCATCACCACTCGGGCACGGTGGAGGCAGCATCCCAGAGTTTTAGTGGGTAGGCTGGTCCTCGTTCGGACCGGAGAGTCCCACACAACTAATGCGTAATATCTGGCTTGTCCCCGCAGGCCTCATATTACTTATTGGTATGCGTAACGCATTTCTCTGAGTCAAAAAAAAAAAAATAATAATAATAAAAAAAAAAAAAAAAAAATTCCGTTCTTGGATGGGTGACCGCTTTGAGTGGTTACTAAATGAGCGCTCTCGTGCTTTGGATGGCACGTTAAGCTGTTGATCCCGGCTGCTGTCTACGACAGCAGTCGTTAAGCCAAGTTAGAGGCCTTCTGGCGGCTTGAGAACTTCTAACAGTCAAGTTGCCCACTCACTTGACAAAGGGGGGTCGAAGTTGAAGAGTCCGTAGGGAGTACCCACCGTTACCCTACACGTGACCCCTGGGTGGTGCTAAAAGTGCAACAAAAACTGGCAACCGTACTTGTCTTCTCGAAGATCTCACGGTTCATAAATAAATGCCATACGATTAAACAACCGGGTAGAACCTAAAAGAATAGCTAGTTTAGCTAACCTAATTCCGATCATTGATTATTATTATTTGTATGTCTTTACCTCATCTCGGGACCATGGGGTCCCGGACTTTTGGAAGGCGTGCGTGGGGCCGAAGCCAACAGCACAGAGGCCCTTTTAGACAATTTAATCTAAAAGCAAAGGGATACACATTAAATTGTCTAAAAGGGCCACTGTGCTGTTGGCTTCGGCCCCACGCACGCCTTCCAAAGGTCCGGGACCCCATGGTCCCGAGATGAGGTAAGGACATACAAATAATAATAATAATCAATGATCGGAATGAAATAGGGACCCGGGTATGTCCTAAAACTACGACCAAGACCACCGGGGGATGGGTAGCAGCATCCCTGGAGTGCGGTGGAGATACTGCGATCGCCAACCCGCATGCCAAGCGTGGCGAATATGGCATATACCCCCTGTGAATTAGGGGGAGGCCTATGTCCAGCAGTGGACGTCCTTTGGCTGATATGGTGGAATGAAATAGGTGAGCTAAAATACCTATTATTATTATTATTATTATTATATGCATGTCCTTCTCTCTCAACACAGCGCATCCTCGGAAGCTCTGGCGACCTTACTTACTCGCCAGGAACACAACACCAAATACCTACAATGCAACTAGTAGATATGATACGCTCTTGTCATTCTCGACACATTCTTTCACGGCATGGTTTCCCACTGGAGCATACACAGATTTCAACACAGGCTGTTGTTAGTCGACAATGTTAAGTAACTTTTCATTTATGAGTGCGCTGCACTCTCGGTTCTCCATACAAACGTATTTACGCTTTCATTTTAAAACGCCATGCTAGAATAACATGAAACTTTGTATACACAATGGGATCCTATCTACGTCGGAAATTAGTTTCTGAACTTTCTGTTGCTTTAAATTGTAATTGAGAAAAAATATTTTTTTTTATACAAGCCGTAAAAAAGGCAAAAAACCGCTGTATTTTTTTCTTTTACAATTTCTAGCAATGGAAACTAATTTTCGACCGAGATATGCCGGATCCCATTGTGTATACAAAGTTTCATGTTATTCTAGCATGGCGTTTTAAAATGAGAGCATAAATACGTTTGTATGGAGAATCGAGCGTACTGCGCCCTCTTAAGAAAAGGACCTAAGGATGTAGTTGTAGCGTGTTCGTACAGACATTACATATTTGAAATGTGTAACACAAACAAAACAAATGCCTATTCGAACACGTCACAACTACATGCAACAGGTCATTTTCTTAAGTTTTTTGCCTATACTGAGCTATGCCGCGAACATCAGACAGACGGACATAGCGAAACTATAAAGGTTTTGTTAACTACGGAACCCTAAAAATGGAAACACGGCCTTCTAATGTAGAAATGCCAATATGAAGATAAAAGCTGTTTAGTATTATAGCGGTCCAACGCGAAACCTTGAACTAGATTGTTAGTGAATCACTCATTAATTAACGCTATTTGTATTGATTGAATAATTTCGGATGGAATTTAACTAAGGAATATACTACCTATGAGAGAAATAAAATAAAATAATAGCAACAGTCACATAATAAGGGGCCTTGATAGTCGAGAGTCGCTGCAACAAAATAATCTATCACTTTAAGACCTAATAATGTAACGTTACATACAATAATAATAAATATACTTTTCTCAAACACGCAATGAAATATTGATGTTATGTTCCTTATAATAGGCTGCGAAGTATGACGTTTCAGGTGCGGCTAGGACAAGAGGTCGTTAATGGAATTTCATACAAATCTTGCAGGCCTAGGCCGGCAAAGTCTTCTTTTTTAATTTCCATTCCACATAAATATGTGGCACAGGCATCATGACATTCTGCCAGTATGCGTTTTAAAAATAAAACTGTTTTTTTTGTTGTTTATTTCATTGCATGTTAGAGAAAATCACTATACATACCTCGACGGGAAATATGGGGTTGCCCGCCTCAGACCTATCCGGCCTCGCTTGGCTCGGCCGTCTATAAGTCTTCGGCCGGCAACCCCTTTCGTCCCGGCCTCTGTAGTAATGTACTATTTCTCAAACATGCAATGAAATATTGATGTTATGTTCCTTATAATAGGCTGCGAAGTATGACGTTTCAGGTGCGGCTAGGACAAGAGGTCGTTAATGGAATTTCATACAAATCTTGCAGGCCTAGGCCGGCAAAGTCCTTTTTTTTAATTTCCATTCCACATGAATTGTGGCACAGGCACCATGACATTCTGCCACTAAAAAATAAAACTTTGATTTTTTTGTTGTTTATTTCATTGCATTTTTGAGAAAAGCACTATACATACCTCGGCGGGAAATATGGGGTTGCCGGCCGAAGACATATATAGACGGCCGAGCGAAGCGAGGTCGGATAGGTGTGAGGCTTTCGTCCCGGCCTCTGTAGTAATGTACTATTATTGCGAACTACAAAGTGGGAACAGTATAAACAAAAACTTAAAAGACTAATAAAATGGAACAACAGGCAGTCTTATCGCCAAAAATAAACACAAATTATTGTTTAGTTGACAAAAAAATATTTGGTTTAAATAAAAAATCTATATGGTGGCAGAAAACGGGCATTGACGAGTGCCTCAATGAAAATAAAAAATAGAGATGTATACAGGGCGTCCCACGGCCATGCCACATGAAGGGGATAAGAAAGTTTACTGAAAGAAGACATTATCTAATTTTTAGAAGTGAGTAATTTGGTATTCATTCACACTTCAATCATAGATTTTACTATTTGCCTTTCTTTTGGGATACCATGTTACTTTAGAAAAATGATTTAGTTTTGTACATTCTTGCGATACGGATCATAAAAATACAGGATGTTTCTTTTTCACATGTGAGTCGGTTCAATTCCCGGACGAAGCAAGTAATTTTTAGAAAATCTTTGAATGCAGAATGACTAACTTTTAAAAATTAGATAATGTCTTCTTTCAGTAAAATGTTCTATCTACAATATTAAAGGTACTTTCCCTCCATGTGGCATGGCCGTGGGACGCCCTGTATAGGTAAAAAACTTAAGTAAAGGACCTGTTGTATGCAGTTGTAAAGAGTGTTAAAAGAGTTATCAAAGTTAGTCTTCAAAGTGTTATCTAAAAGGCTGGCTGATACCACCGGAGACCGTAGAGCTGGCAGCTTCCTCGCTCAACGCTTCAGTATTGCCATTCAGCGAGGAAATGCTGCCAGCATATTCGGAACCATGCCTCGGGGCGACCCCTTACTATAGCTTTAATTTATTTTGATTAGTTTTAGTTCTTAGTTACGTTTTTTGTTTTATCCATACGATTGTGATATGAAATGTGTTTAAAATTTTAATTAAAAATCTTTTAAAGTTGTAGAGAGTTCGAATAGACATTACATATTTAAAACGTGCAACACAAACAAAACAAACGCCTATTCGAACACGTCACAACTAAAATACAACGTCCTTTACTTAAGTTTTTTACCTATAATAATGTATGGAAATCCATTTTGATTCTCCCACCAGTTATAATAATGACTTTTCTATGGTATAGACTTGCATTTGTATAAAGAGTTTATATTTTTAATACTACTGTGAGTCTTTTAACTGACAGATTATAATGCTGCAGTAGATTGACTGCTAAAATAATATTTGTGGAGAATCCTACACAAATCTAACCAGTCCTAAACCAAGCAAAACTTGTACAGTCAAGAGTAAGTTAACACTTTTGCCACAGATCAAAGAATACTAGTACAGATACCCAATCCCATAGAGAAAAAGCGTGCCTTCCTAAGGTAGGCTATTCGGTAGGCAATTTTTATTTCCATAGTTCCAACACTAGATGCAGTAACTGGGTTAACACGACTGTGACGCTGTCGCCGTGGCTAGTAGTTTAGTAATGTATTAAGATGTCACTAGATGGCGTGACTTCTCTGGCAGCGAGTGGAGACGCGCGACGTCCAGGGGTTCTTTAAGGTTGTGTTTATTCAAAATGAATAATATACCTAAAGCATTCATTCAGTTTATTCCTTCATCGTTGTGCGATTCCAAATGTTTAATACCTACTTATATAACACGTTTATTTCTTGTATTGGCATTGATATGTTCCCTGATCACATTAGGCGATTTTCATAATTCTTTTTTTGTATCAAAGTAGGTACCCTCAACGAGGTTCCATATAAATTTGGTGAAGGTCTGACGATGGGATCTAGGAGGAATCGAGGGAACTCCTCGAATTGATTTGATACGCTTATGCCGATTTCGGTATTTTCTGTAATTAATCAAGCATTGCCTCTCTGAAACCTCAACTTTGGTGAAGCGGAACTAGTGATGATGACCACAGATGACTTATGGAACTGCTCAATGATCTAGGCATTTCACAGATTACGATAAAATTTCGTTGACGTAGCCACTAATTCTCGTCAAAATACACATTTTAAAGTGGAACTTATGATGAGTAACTGAACGTCAGTATGGGTTCCCTGAGGAATCGACGGAACTCCTCAAATATCATCGGCCCATATAAAGTGACTTGGTTGGGATCTGTAGTAACCACCTCCTTTGCTATCGGAAAGCAGTACAGGTGGTGAAGTGGGAAGAATATGCAAAGTACAAAATTGGAGTCAGGTTTTTTTGGGTATAAATTATTAATTGTTTTAGAAATTGTATAAATATATTAACCTTTTAACCGACTTCAATAGAAGAAAGTAGGTTCTCAGTTCGTCTCATTTTTTTTATGTATGTCATAGTTATGCGTGTGTAAGTTCTAAAACTTTCAGTTACGTAACCGGGTTGGCCATACTTGTATGCGTAAGCTCGGGAGCGCTCGCCTCTCCTGAGTCATTGGTAGCCTTACAGTTTGTTATATATTGACGTTAGCGTGTTTTTAGTTTCTGAAACTTTTTGATACGAAACCGGGTTGAGTATACTTGTATGCGTAAGCTCGGGAGCGCTTGCCTCTCCTGAGTCACTGGTTGCCTTACAGTTCGTTATATATTGATGGCGGCGTATTTTTAGGTTCTAAAACTTTTGGTTACGAAACCGGGTTCGCCATACTTGTATGCGTAAGCTCGGGAGCGCTGCTCGCCTCTCCTGAGTCACTGGTTGCTTTACAGTTGGTTATATATTGACGGCATCGTGTTTTTAGGTTCTGAAACTTTTCGATACGAAACCGGGTTTACATACTTGTATGAGTAAGCTCGGGAGCGCTTGCCTCTCCTGAGTCACTGGTTGCCTTACAGTTCGTTATGTATTGATGGCGGCGTATTTTTTAGGTTCTAAAACTTTTGTTTACGAAACCGGGTTCACCATACTTGTATGCGTAAGCTCGGGAGCGCTCGCCTCTCCTGAGTCATTGGTAGCCTTACAGTTCGTTATATGTTGACATTAGCGTGTTTTTAGTTTCTGAAACTTTTTGATACGAAACCGGGTTGAGTATACTTTTATGCGTAAGCTCGGGAGCGCTTGCCTCTCCTGAGTCACTGGTTGCCTTACAGTTTGTTATATATTAATGGTGGCGTATTTTTAAGGTTCTAAAACTGTTGGTTACAAAACTGGATTCGCCATACTTGTATGCGTAAGCTCGGGAGCGCTCGCCTCTCTTGAGTCACTGGTTGCCTTGCAGTTCGTTATATATTGATGGCGCTGTATTTTTTTAGGTTATAAAACTTTTGGTTATGAAACTTGGTTCCTCATACTTGTATGCAAAAGCTCGGGAGCGCTCGCCTCTCCTGAGTCACTGGTTGCCTTACAGTTGGTTATATATTGACGGCAGCGTGTTTTTAGGTTCTGAAACTTTTAGATACAAAACCTGGTTTACATACTTGTATGCGTAAGCTCGGGAGCGCTTGCCTCTCCTGAGTCACTAGTTGCCTTACAGTTCGTTATGTATCGATGCCGGCGTATTTGTAGGTTCTAAAACTTTTGTTTACGAAACCGGGTTCGCCATACTTGTATTCGTAAGGTCGGGAGCGCTCGCCTCTCCTGAGTCACAGGTTGCCTTACAGTTCGTTATGTGTTAATGGCGGCGTATTTTTAGGTTCTAAAACTTTTGTTTACGACACCGGGTTCGCCATACTTGTATGCGTAATTCGGGAGCGCTCGCCTCTCCTGAGTCACTGGTCGCCTTACAGTTCATTATATATTGATGGCGGCGTATTTTTAGGTTCTAAAACTTTTAGTTACGAAACCGGGTTCACCATACTTTCATGCGTAAGCTCGGGAGCGCTCGCCTCTCCTGAGTCACTGATTAATGCCTTACATATGTTGTCATTAGGTATATGTTGACGTTAGCGTGTTTTTAGTTTCTGAAACTTTTTGATACAAAACCGGGTTAAGTATACTTGTATGCGTAAGCTCGGGAGCGCTTGCCTCTCCTGAGTCACTGGTTGCCTTACAGTTTGTTATATATTAATGGCGACGTATTTTTTAGGTTCTAAAACTGTTGGTTACAAAACTGGATTCGCCATACTTGTATGCGTAAGCTCGGGAGCGCTCGCCTCTCCTGAGTCACTGGTTGCCTTACAGTTCGTTATATATTGATGGCGGCGTATTTTTTTAGGTTTTAAACTTTTGGTTATGAAACTTGGTTCGCCATACTTGTATGCGTAAGCTCGGGAGCGCTCGCCTCTCCTGAGTCACTGGTTGCCTTACAGTTTGTTCTATATTAATGGTGGCGAATTTTTTGGGTTATAAAACTTTTGGTTGCAAAAACGGGTTCACTATACTTGTATGCGTAATCTCGGGAGCGCTCGCCTGTCCTGAGTCACTGGTTGCCTTACAGTAGGTTATATATTGAAGGCAGCGTGTTTTTAGGTTCTGAAACTTTTAGATACGAAACCGGGTTGATTATACTTGTATGCGTAACCTCGGGACCGCTCGCCTGTCCTGAGTCACTGGTTGCCTGACAGCTGATTATATATTGACAGCAGCGTGTTTTTAGGTTCTGAAACTTTTAAATACGAAACCGGGTTCATCATACTTGTATGCGTAAGCTCGGGAGCGCTCGCTTCTCCTGAGTCACTATTTGCTTTACAGTTCGATATTTAATCGTAGTACTACGTGTTTAAAACTTTTACTTACGGAAGGCGGTTGGCTTTACAATAAAACCAATTTTGAGGCATTGGAATGCGCCTCCCTTCAATAGTTTTTTGTAGTGTGTTAATGCAGTTTCTTTCGTAGACTTATATTCGTTTGTCTTAGTACAAATCGTTTGCTGAAGTGCTACTAGGTACTACTAAACTGGCAAGATTTCACTACTTTACGTTAGTAGGTAAATGAGACTTAATCGCGACCATTAAAATTTACTTACCTTTTTGAGAATCACCCGGCGTTTCGGATGTGTCACTTCAAGCTTGGTTACGAACGTGACTCGCGTGAGCGGATATCAACATCTAGCCGTACGGGTTTTATTTTATGCCCATTCCAGTCAGCTCTCGATTAAGAATTTTGTGTTGTGACACATCCGAAACGTCGGGTAAACCTAAAAAAAGGTGAATATATTTAATTACAATCCATTAATTCCGTCTACTTATAATAATTTGTTTGTAATCTTTTCCACTGAACAAGACATTATTATTGTAACTCTATAATCTTCAAAAGCCACGTCGTCATGCGTAGATTTTCTGCCAGGGTCCGAAGTCAGTGCTAAGTCGTCGTAAGTGCTGTATTCGTCCGAATCCGTACACATAAACAGTCGCGAATGATGGAGAACACAAATCACAATATCCATTTAGAAGGCCTGGTCGTCGTTATTAGAAACAAGACTAATCAAATAAAAAACAAAAAAATCCGGCCAAGTGCGTGTCGGACCATGCACAAAGAAGGGTTCCTTACCGACACCTCTCATAATCTACATTTAAAACCATTATACAATACATTTAATAAACAAGACTAATTAATTAAAAAAACTAAAAAACCTGACTGCGCCCCTTTGTAATTTGGCGCCAAAAATCCGCCGTTTTGTTTTTATTTTTATATAAGTACACAGTGTCACTCTCACAGTAAATACGAATCTAACGACACCTCTTAAGCTAAAATCCCTCGAGCCGTTTAGGCCCCTGAGCGTGCCAAACAATTATGCATACATACATACTCTCGAAAAACATAACCCTCCTTCTGGCGCTGTCGGGTAAAAAAGGTCGTATCTTCATAGGAAACTTACGGCACTTACGCTCTTTTGTTTTGGCGAGACAGTTTTTCATCAATAACTCAAAAGCATTAAACCTATTTTACTCAAACTAAAAATCGTTAAAAGGATTTATTAATGTACAACATCCTGATTTTTTCACAATTTTAAACTTCATTTTTTGAAAATTAGAGGGGGACACACATTTTACGACTTTGACAGCTAATATCTCACCAACAGTTGACTTAAATGGAAAAGTTATCTAGAAACCTCTATGTCATTTTTGAAGGCCTATCCTTAGACACCCTACACGCCTATGTGCATTGGAAAAAAAATACTCCCCTATTACATGCATGGGTTGCCCCCCTAGTTTAATATTTATTTTTTATAATTTAACATCATATTTCTATAGCGGTTCATAACCATACACCTTCACACACACAATTTCATAATTGTAGTGGTCATAGTCTCCGAGTAAATCGGCTGTGACATACGGACGGACGGACGGACAGACATGACGAATCTTTAAGGATTCCATTTTAAATCCTAAAACCCGTTTGCGTTTCAGTGTAATTTACAATTTGGCGCCAATAATCCGCCATTTTTTTTTGATATATCTAGTGTCACTCTCACAGTAAATACTAATCTAACGACACCTTTCAAGCTAAAATAAGCCATTAAGCTGTTCAGGCTGCAGAGCGTGCCAACAATTATACATACATACGTCATACATACATACATTTATACATACATACTCTCCAAAAAACATAACCATCCTTCTGGCGCAGTCGAGTAAAAAACTAAAAAAGCGCTTATAACTTATTTGGAATCCAACGAAATGAAGCTACACGCAAAACTACGCATCAATGTTTGTACACAAACCGTCTGTGAGGTTTGTTACTTCCATTGCATTATTAAAGATAATACGTTGTTCGTTACGTTACTTATTTGAGCTTAGATTTTAATACTTACACGAAGACAAAACGGTGTTATGTGTTTTATGTTTTGGAACACATTATTTTACCTAATACTCTATTTTATACTTATAATATACAAGTAATATTTTTGAGACCATATTACACATCACATAAGAACATTCAAAAACGAAGCGCGTAAGCGCGTAGGCCATACATTACATAAGGCCGGTCGGCGAGCACAGTGAATATCGAACGCTGAACGACCTTGACCGTTGCATCTACAACCAGTGCAGTGGTCAACAACATTTTTATATTGTGTTCAATGAATTATGGCAAGGATGTGTAATTAATTCAAAATAATATCTATTACATTTAAAGAGGGCATTTTACTTGTTTCCGTTGAATTTTATTGTTCTCATTGCCATTCTAACTAATTAAGGTACCTATTGGCTATGTGCGGAGTAGGTGGTGGAGGTAAGCTAGTCGATCGCAGCGCACACCATTGCAGAAATGTGTTCTTACCTGGGACATCTGTCAAATTTACTTTCACGATTTCTATTGGTTTCTTAACGGTTTCCTACGATTCGTTTCGGTTGTATTTATTTATTTATTTTCTTATTTATTTCAGTAAAATTTCCAGTAAGGGGTCTTTCTCGTTTACTAAAATAAATATAGCCAATATGTATATACGGTGAAGAACCAAACACAATAAAAAACTTAATTACGTCAAAAAAATTGGAAAGGTAGGTAATTTTTCAATTAACAATTTAAAGATTTCTAGACATTTTAATAAATATATATAGGTAAAGTGGAAGAAATAAAACGCTACGATTACTAGATTATCACGTATTATATGGATTATACAAAATTTCACTTAAATGAGACATTATCCGTTTCTTCCGTGGTGACACAAACACCTTGAAGGGGCGTGATCCACTTGGGGTAGAAGGAGTCGGTTCCATGTTTTTAATAACACCAACTTTTAATAACAAAAATTTAACAACGCAAATAAACTCAACGAATAGTAACAAAAAAGATAACAAACACAACAAACGTAACTTAAACAGCGATTTAACAAGTAACGAGTCCGAGAACTATGTGCCCACAAACTCATCCCACTATAGAATACCGCTTTAAAATATTACAGCTTATGATCATGGGACCAATAACATTGCAAGCAAAATAACACATGCGTAAGATCCCGTCCGTATACCTGCGAACCTAAGGTTTACAATCTCTGCAGCTGGCAATCAAGGTTATCGTCGGTCGTCGTG